>CM053791.1:263076667-263676667 GCA_028749045.1 Cupressus sempervirens | reverse complement strand
AAGTAGTTAGAGTGAAGAGAAGGAGATTTAAGAAGATGAGAACTCTACCTCATATTATATAGAATATCCCAGAGGTGTAAGAGGAAGAGGAATAAGAGAAAGAATTAAATATATTCCTTTTAATAAGAGGACCCATTCAGCAAGGGCCACTAAAGAAGAAAGAAGGAGAAGTTCAACATAGATGCCCCCAATAGACTAAGAACAACCTATTTAGATTGGAGAATTTATGGATCAAGAATAGGAAAGATGGACAAAGTCCACACTAGGGGAGGGGTTAGATCAATATGATCTTTGTGAATTTGAATTCATGCCCATGGGGATGCATTTTGAGGAAGGATAAATAAAGGATATGCCAAACTGAGAGCTATTAGACAAAAATTGGAATACATTACCTCCACTCCCACATGGTGTAGTTGAGATAAATCCTCCACCTTTGGAAAATCTAGAAACACCACCTTTACCATTGTTAGAACAAGGTTACATGCCCTTGCCTCTTTTGGTTATAGATAAATATAACAAAAAATGGAAGATGAGAGGTATATAACACATCAAATATAGGAAGTAGCTAAGGAAGCACAAGTAGTTGTGATAGTAGAACAAGCTCCTCCTACAAAACAATCACTATCTTTCCCTCCCAAAACCATAATGACCACACTAGTGGGGGGGAAAAATAGAGTAGAGAGGAAAGATAAAGGAAATGGACTAGCATCTATGACAACTTTTTCATCTACTTAGTACATGTCTCCAATGGGCACTACTCCATCTTGGCTGAAATGAAAGGTAGAGACTAGAAAAAATAGGTATGCGAAGACCCCTAAGGAAGCTGACATTTTTAATAGAGGCAATGAAGCCAAAAATGTCTATTCAAAAAAACCCTAAAAAAATGGCCTTCATCATGAAGAATAAGAAAAATATTTAGTGGCACACATAACCATTAGTCCTCCTCATCCAGATATGGAAACCATCACCACTCAAGACTACCAAATACAAGAGGTCATTATGGGAAAGGCCACTAAGGATATGGCCAATTTTTTTGACAAATATGGGTCTTAAACATGTGTTTCACCATTTAGACCAAGGTGAAGAGGAACTCCAAGTTTTGAGTAAGAAGAATGACATTTAATAGGAGTTTGTGAAAGAGGTAGTGGGTCCCATTGACTCAGACTACCTTGAGATTACTTTATCAGCTTCCCTTAAGAAATGAGCTCCAATGTTGGAACCAAGTGGTTCATTTTTGGATTCTTTTAAAAGATGGCATCTTAGTTTTGAGGAAAAGGGGGTAGAGATAATAAAAGCTAATCTGTAGTTACTACACAGTATACAGAAGAATGCAGGTAAATTGTCAACGATGATTGACCATGATTTTGGGTTAGTGGATGAAGTGTCTAGTTAGACTAATGAGCTAGAGGAACTAGAAATAATAAAGGGGTAGGTATAGATAAAGGGTGATTCTAAATGTATATAGAGGATAAGAATTGCATGGGATAGATGATTGGATCAAGAAGATACATGCCAAAAATAAGCTCATGTTAGCCATATATGAAGACATTCAGGACATGGTGGGCTAGACTCATGCCTAGTTTTTGGAAGTAGATAAATACTACAGTGTGACCAACCTAACGATTTTTGATGACAACTCTAGAATACATATATTCTTGATGGAAAGAGTTGTACAATAATTATGAGAATATTTTGAAGAAGTTTCCTTTGAGGATTATGTTCAATAATTATTCAAAGTTGAGGAGACACAAAAGGATCTTGATTCTAAGTTGAATGATTTTGTAGAAAAGTGACATGAAGTTTGTGATTTTGACAAGGCAATGAGGGATAAATATCATTTGAAAAATTCCCAAAAGATTGCTTTGGCCATCCAATTCATTCAAGTCAGCCCATCCAAACATCATTTTGGTAAAAAATCAACAAGACCTAGATGCTGGAAGTTAAGATTTTGGGACTTCAAAAAATCCTACCAGTTTTGATCTAGAGACCGCCTAAAGGTGGGTAGGTCAATATTTTTATGTTTTCATGGAGGAATATATTTTTTCCCCATAGGTGCATAGGTGAGATGATTTCTAAACAATTCTAGTTGCACCAATTGTTAACTGCTAGTTCTAGTTTTAGAGCATTTTCATGCACCAAAAATGTGTTTTTGTACTTTTGACAATAGTTTAACTGATAGAAACACATGGAGAAGGATGAGTTCTCCTTTTTAAAAGCTCTAGAAGCTCAAGTTCCATCTAGAGTCTTCTTTTTTCTTATCTCCTTCTTCTTTGTCACTTTAAAGTATTTATAAAGAGTCATGCACCATGTAAGGAATAAAATAAAGATTGCAACCTACTTTGCACCTCATTAGGGGTCTATTTGTACATAATTTTCATAAAATTAGTGCTTTTATCATTCTTTTTGGAAGGAAAAATCCTAGATCCAAAATTTCATGAAGGAGAGGGTTTCCTATAAATTCAAGAATGTAATATGTATTCAAGATCGATATTTTGATGCAATAAAATATTTTTTTGGTGCTCTCATTTTGTGTGTAGTGTTTCTTGCTAGAATGTGCATTTCTGTTATGAATTTCATGTTCATGAATAGTGATGGAGCCAATGGTTTTATTGTGTTTTGATTATTGTGCAATTAAAAATCACTTGGTTTTCATTAGTTTCTTTGATGATTTAATCAATGGAGTTAAGGATGCATACTCTTGATTTCATTGTTTTCCTTCTTGATCCTTTTGAAAATTTAATTCATAGACACATTGTTACTATGATTATGTCCATTTAGGAATTTGATTTTGAATTTTTTTCTTTAACTTCTTTTCACCTCACTAAGTTTCTTTGAACATGTGGTTAGGATAGGGATTCATATAGTTGTATTACTAAAAATTTGCATTCTTCATAAAATTTGAAAATATAAAAAAATACTAGTTTGTGGTCATGTTTTTCAAGTTTTAAAAACTTTAAAGATAACAACAAAGGCCTCCTTTTGAATATACACATTTATCTTCAATTGAGTCACCTAGTATGTTGGAAAAAAACCATCTAGAACCTTGGAATTGGTTACTTGATCAAATTTTCAAGAGAGTAATTCATAAGATTTTTTCCCACTGTCATCATGTAAAAAAAATACTAAATAGAAGTGGCATTAGGAGAGCCTTAGTTTTAAAGTTTTACAACTTTGTAGGTGCATAGGTACTTAGGTGCAAAGGTTCATAAGTGCACAAACTAGAAAATTTTGATCCATTATCTCTATTCCAATGAGATTTAAGGTCTTCACATAGAAAACTTGAGTTCCTAGAGCTCAACCATTTCTATAAGGCTCACAATAATAAAGGGATACCTAAAATTCATCAATTCATGCCGCATGTTCCATCATCATCCTTACCTCCACACTCCACTACCTCTATCCACATAATTTCAATCAACTCCCAATAATAGAAAATTCAACCACCACCTCTCTTACCCATGTATTTCTTTGCCAATGCTCAAGATTAACCAATTAGCTTACAAGGTCAAATTCATGGCATACCTAAAAAATCTCAAGAATTTCTGCCCAAAATTCATTTATGGAGAAACATAAAAAATGGAAGACCACATCAAGGTTTTCTAAGAACTATGCAACATGAAATGAATCTAACATGAGAACGTGGTCCTCCATTTGTCTACATACACTTTGGGAGAAATAGGAGTCAAATAGTATGTAAACTTACCATCAACATCCATCACAAATTGAGAAATTTTCGAGAGGTTATTCTTGGACTAGTTCAAAATGTTTATTAATCTGACTATTTTGCATTGACATTTTTAATCTATCAAGAGGAACCCTTTGGAAACCATCTCCTAGTTCAATCATTGCTTCCATATGATGTACCAAAGGATAAATCCCATTACAAAGTACCTATTAGAGATGTGATGTAGATATACTTGAATTCTGTGGATTAACTCACATCTATTTTTCAGAGAAGGTTCCCATTATAGATATTGACACACTAGAGAAGGTCTTTCTAGAAGTGGTTACCTTCACAAAACAAGCTAATCTCACTAGTGGAGGAAGTATTGTGATCCCTGCCATCATGACCACATTGATCCCACCTTACCATATAGAGGAAGAAATGATGCCAAACTAATTCCCCCCATTGAATCCTATGCTAGTAAAACAAGTGGATTTTATCCCTTCCCCTACCATAACATACCTAGGAAATGAGCCTCCAAAAGAAACGTTTCTTGAGAAAAAAGTTACATCACCCACTGAAATAGAGAACACCATGACATATGAATTTGAGAAGATGAAGAAGACCATGCCCCAAATAGAAAAGGAGCTCACCCATATTTAGTTTTCACAAGGATATAACATCAATTTTTAGTGATTGAATGCAGTCTTGAATAATAAGAGTTATGAAAAAAATCAAACAAAACACTTCAACACCTATGGGAATAACACCACAGGAAATAATTTCAGCACATCTGATAACAACAACAAGGCTCCTTAATTTAATTGATAGTAAAATACTCATCCCAACAATGGGAGTATCCCTGTAGATAGTTACAAGAATGTTCAATTTTCTAAAATTAATCAGATGGACATAAAATAGAATGTTCCCAATGATAACAACAACATATTCTTTGGGGGAAATCAAGACCTGAGACAAAATTATCAAGATGTTAATTATATGCATCCCCTACAATTCAAAATACTGTTATTAGAATCTTATGAAACCCCAACAAGTGTAAAGGGAGAGGACTCAACTCATGAAGAGTTCATATTCCTATTCAACCAAGAAATAAAGCTCGATCTAGCCAAAATGTTTTCATTTGGCAATGAAAATCAAAATACTTACAATCTACACAACCAAAGAGAACCTTTGACAAACAAAACTCCTCTAAGATTACAACCTACTCCTCTTGATCCATGGGCTAGTAATAATCCTACACCACAACACATGTTGTCCAAATACAACACTCAAGGGCTTGGAAATACTCCTCTTGTGATGAAGAATCCAACATGGTAAACTGAGAATTACCATGAAATAGAAGAATTAAAAAGAACCAAGGAAAATATTTTGATGTATGATATGTTATAGAGTACCCCTAGTCAAAGGGAATCCTTGTTGAATACACTAGATTACACTAAGGAAACCATCAACACAAGCACCCAAAAGGTGTCAATATCTTTAATTAACACCACTGAAGCTATGCCCACCACATTTAATGATAAGGTAGAAGTGCTACCCTTCCTATTAAGCATTAGGATTTTTGGGAAAAAACTTCATAACTACCTCATCAATTCTAGTGCTTCATCCAATGCCATGCTACTTTCAATATCCCAAAAGCTAGGAGTTACCTCACAAACTACAAATCAAGTGGTAATACAACTTGACAAAATGGAGGTGAAGGTCATTAACATACTGAAAGATGTGTACATCTAATTGACTATGGATCACAAGATCTAGGATGTTATTAATATTCATGTGATAGACATCCTTGAAACATACAAAATGATTCTAAGTAGATAATGGACCATGTGGTTAAGAGGATTTTTCTCTATAGAATTCACTCAACCATGGTTGTCATGGAAAGGACTCAATAACCAAATCAAGATTGATGTTGAGCCTAAGATGAAGAAAATGATTATGAAATATAATGCTCCTAATGAAGTATTATTTCTTCAATCTAACTTGGGATCATATAGAGTTTTTGGCACTTGACATACTTTAGTTAGAAATTTTTGATGACAACCCTACTATAGGATTGCAAGAATTATCCATATAGGATGAACCATTCACTCAATTCATGGACAACGTGGTTTCCAACTTGTAGTATCTAGGGAATGATGCAAATCTAAATATCCTACCTCTCCTTGGATTTTGTAGACTACATCATGTTAGTCATCCAAAGTTAAAATATCTAAGCAACCAAGATGTTGTGCTTAGAGTATTGATCCAATTGTTCCAATCGATGGACACAAAACCTGACAACCTCTTGATGGTAAACAATGAGACAACAAAGAACACTCTCGAGGACACCATGAGGGACCAAAATAATAGTGCCATTTTAATTCACTAGGAAGAGTCCAAAGTAGAAAATGATGCTTGGTAGAAGAAGCTAAAGAATATCTTAATGCATCATATAGTGATACATCTTTAGATGGTGGGGCCTTATCCTTTCTCCTCGTAGGAATAATCATTGTTCATAGGAGGTGACACTTCATGAAAGAGTGAGGATAAATCTTGGTGGTAGTGCATCATGAGCCCTAGAATTCTAAGATCACCAAGTTGATCAAAGAAATCTAGGATAGAAAATGTGAACAAGCTATCCCTATATTTGAGGCAACTGCAAGAAACACACCTATGCCAAATCAAGGAAAGATGGAATGCAAACCCAAGAAAGGGTCTTTCAAAGATCAAGTAAAATAAATGGTCAAGAAAGAAAAATAAAAATCTAAGACTTTAAAATAACAAGGGGTATGGAATCTAAAGTTTGATGGTTCCAAGTGTAAACAAGTGGCTAGGGCCAGGATTGAGTTGATTAACCCTAGAGTAAACCCTTATATGCTACCTAGCATCTAATTTATATGCATAGATAATGTGGTGGAATATGAGGCCCTTGCATGAGGTCTTCTTTTTGCACTTGATAAGAATCTAAAAGCTCTTGTGGTAGAAGGAGATTCATAGTTGGTAATTTACTCTTGCAATGAAAAAAGGTTGATGGATTATTGCAAAAGAGTTTGGGATTTGATGGATGACTTTGAGGCACTAACCATAAAATCCATTCATAAGTGGACCCTATCAAATATGATCAAAATATTTCAACACACCATGAAATTGCATTCAAAAGTGGACCCCTACAAAAAAGTTGGCAAAAATACAAAATCATGCCATGTGTCATGGTATGCCTAGTATGTGTACAAGTGGACTAGAGAGAGGTTTCATTCAATTGGTAGATAAAGAAATTAAGAGGTTGACATGTGGCATACCCAATAGTCATCCTATGGGACCCCTATTAAAAAGTGAGCCAAACTAAATGACTATCATGATATTATCTTTAAAGATGCATGATGGTTAAATAAGAAAATATTATGATATTGTACCATGTGTCCAATGTGCTTGATTGATATGAGATGATGAGGTGGAAATGATCAGATAAAACAACCAATCAGATTCTACCACATGGTGTTAGGTATTTGATCATTGGGTCATGTGATGATGTGGAAAAGTAGTAAGGTGGCCTAAAGACAAGGAAAAATTGCAAAAGAATTGAGTCAGTATAGTGTTTCCATGTGGTAATCAAGAGAGTTTTATTGTAGCTTTACAACACATGCTCCATTTTTGACTTCAAAAATGGGGAGCCCTTTTTTTTATTTTGAGTTATGAGAGCTTGTTCCTTAGAAAAAGACTTCTTCCAAGGAACCTAGGGGAGTGAGACTAATGTAGCCTAAGTTTAAGAGTTGGAACAAATAAATGTCATCTAAGATTTGGTAAGAAGAAGAGAACATTTTGAGCATTAAGGGAAAAGTGAGAAAACTCCTCCAACCTCTGCATACCCTATGCTATAAATAGTGGCGTAATTACTTAGGTCTACTCATTGTTTCCATCGAGCCTCTGGACTACACACCTTTTCACCCTAGCAAGGCTTGTACATCCATAGTGTCCAAAAAAACTAGAGTACAAATATAAATTTCATGCTTAGCATGAGCCAATCCCATGCACCTTTTGAGGTGCTTAGGTGTGCAACCTCTAAGGGTCTACTTTCTCAAACACCATGCACACAAGCACAAACTACACATCCTAAGTGTCCAGGTGTGCATCGTGTGCACTTGCACAGGTGCACAACTATGAATTGTGTGTAACCCCATAACCCTAAATCCTTTCTTAGCTAGTCAACACACTGTATGCACTTGCACAAGTGCACACCTTATACTTTTATTAGTCCTTTGTCTACAATAGTTACTATTTTACAAGTTTCTTAGACTTGTTAAGTATCTTTTAGCTTCCATATGAAAAATATATTGATCTTTTCCTTTTGTGTAGGTTATCATGGCATCGTAATCTTTCACAACAAAAAAAATTACACCTAAACCAGTAACTTTCAAGTTCCATGGAGCATCTAGGAAGTCAAGATTAATAGATTTGCACTCTGAAGTTAGAGACATAGAGCTTAGATATATAGATTGGAATGAATTCTTTTTACAATTTATTTTAGAGGAACTATGAATCAAGGACATAAAGGCTAAGTTCATTGCATGCTCCTATGCATACATTTATTTTTGTTTATTTTTGTATTATGAGTGTATGATATAGAAAGGGGGATAAGGAAATAGGAACCTTTCAATCACAATCCCAAGGACTAGGTCTACCAAGATTAATGCTAACCAATTAAACAAGGAACATCAATACAAAACTAGATCTAGAAGAATAGGGGAAAGATAACCAAGAATTCTTAAGATCCATATTTGTTTATGCTAGCTAAATATGTACCAAACTGACAAAGGAGGGAAAATGACTTACCTTTTGAAATCTATTTTTTGCTTGTTGTAATGATTAGAATGAGAGGAAACCTATAGATCCAAACAAAAAACTATGAGACAAATAAAACCCAAAAACATTTCAGCAATCTATTAGGGGTGAACTAGAGCATCAAGGGAAAACTAGTGCATCATAGGTGCAACATGCCCTTGATTAACTATCTCCAATGTTGATTATAGTTTTGTAGTTTTAAAGAAGGTAAAAAAGGGTACTTTGATCTATCGATTCAAGATCTGAAATCTACAATAGAAAAGGGATTTTTTTTTTTGATGGGTAGTGTAGCTTGGTCAAACCTCAGTTTAGGAATTAACCTTGAATTGAAATGGCATGAATGTAAAGAAAATGTACAAATTTAACTCACAAAGCCAGATCTCTTGAATCAAATGCAATGTGCTTGTCTCAACTAATGGATTTGGACTAGGAATATGAAGATGAATGGATGTGGAAGATGTACTAAAGGGCCTTGAAGAAGATTTTGATAGATAAACTCCTTTAATTTCTTGAATGATTGAATCCTTGATCTTCAATGGAATACTTGAATGGATACTTGAAGGCTTGAACTTGAATGCAAGAGCACTGGAGAGAAAAATGTCATGATATGATTGTGTTCTTATAAAAAATAGAGAAAATAGAAGGCTTTAAATAGAGAATAGAATCAAATAACTCCAGTAGGCTGACTAACATAGGAGTTAACACCTAAAAATAAAGGACCTAGAGAAAAAGGGGCCAAAATAGGGCCCAATGAGGGGTTCAGTGCATCACTTATTGACCCATCAATGGTGCAATGCACCCTTGATACATTAAAAGCACAATGCGCCCTTGATTTCTAGGTGCACAAACCCTAGGGAGAATTTGAGGACCCCAAAATAGGTCTTAGAATCTGAAAAGCATGCCTAGATTTATAGGAAACCCTATTTTAGTGTCAAGATTGGATTCCAAGTGGAAAGGTGGATGGAAATGAAGGACCTAGGAGAAAATAGATCCTACTTTGAGCTCATCACCATAAAAATATGAGATTTAAAGGGGCTTTGTTAAGTTTTACCCCAATTCCACCTAAGAGAAAGGATAGAGAAGGGAGAAAGAAATGAAATAGGAGGAGAACATTATGAAATTGCATTAAATAGGTGCTAAACCTTCATTAAATTTTTGTGCTTCCAATTTATGACAATACATTTATCCCTCACTTTAGCAAGAGAATGGATTCGATCTAAACTCTTGGTAAATTAGAGCACAAGGCATAAGAAACTCTTATTAAGATCTAAGAGAGAAAGAATCAAGCCCCCAAGGGTTTTAGACTTCGCTAACTCCCAAGTTATAATGAGAGAGGTCACTAATTGAAAAGAATAGGGTAATTATCTCACCCAATAGAGCCCACCCCATTGTGAATCACCAAAGAAGCTACTGCAAAAGTTGGCATTTAAATATTCTAATGGGGTGGTAAGCTGCTAGTCAGCCCATTAGAAGACCCACCCATAGATTGACATTCTATGTATCATCATGGCAAGGTTTAGAAAGTGTGCATTACCCATATATGGGACTTCAATTTTTTTTTATGCGTAACCCATAGATGAGATTTAGCATGTGTGCATGCAAAGGAAAGAGAGACTCAATGTCAAGGATGTTCACCTCCTAGATTGAATGTGTGCATAAAGAATCTATTCTTTAGGATTGTGCACAATCCATAAAGATATTCATGAAATGTGTGACTTGAAATGAAAGGGTGAAGCAATATTGTATATATTTGATGCTAACTTAGGAAGAATATTAAGAAACTGAGGCTAAATTACCCCAATCTAGACTCAAAATTGATGTTTACTATCCCACAATTGGAATACTTTAAGGAGAAGAGTGTACGACCCCATGTTAAAGTCATTTCTAACACTTTAACAAGAGAAATGACTTTACCAGAGTCTACGTACAATGATAAAAATATGTTTCCACTATGAGATGCCCTTAGTAGTAGACAAATCAAGGGAAATAAAAATATAACATGCAAGAGCATAGAAGGATTATACTCACTGTGGGGTCAGTATGATCATATAATAATATGTAAGTACTATATTAAGTATGACATGCCATCACTATCCATAAGAAATAGAACTAGGACACAATGAAATCAATAAACATAAGAGTTACAAAGAAGAGTATTTTTTGCTCACCCTCATCAAGACCAAAAAGATTTGGTGCTACCATTCCACAAATCCAAGAAAACTATAAAATGACACAAGTACAAATAATACAAAATGCACAACATAACATAGAATGGCAAATAGAAGAAGTGATATACAAATAGAAGAATGTGAAGATGTGGAATTTTTTTAACAAGGGTCATTTAAAGAAATCTAAACATACACTTAGCAAAAAATATATGGGGGAAGCACAAAACAACAAGCAACACATAAAAAGATACTATTCTAGAGCATTCACTTCCAACATGCTACCCTTCTCCCCTGTCTTGGTCATTAGTAATAAGAGAAGGTGGATAACTTACAAGAGGAGCTATGTACAACATGGAAGGAATAATAGCTAAATCCAAAGGACTCTTGGAAAAGTCACTTTGCTAAGGTGTAGATGTAAGTGTAAGCTGCACAAAAAGCATGTTTCGTAAATTAATATGAATATCAATAATCTCATGCTCATCATCTAAAGCATATTCATCAATTAAATTAATAGTGAGATAATATAAAATAGGAATATGCATATTATTAACCTCTTCAACATACATAAACTAATGAGAAGAATTCATATGAGTTTTAGGACTAGCTTGATAGTTCTTTCAATGTTCTTGAACATGTTGGTTACACTTAGTTTTATTGGAATTTTTTTGTGAACATGAAGAATCAACAACAATAGGTTCCTTTCCTTTTGATTACACAAGAGATGGAACAATAGAAGGCTAAGATATAGAAGAAGGAACCACCTTAGGAGGAACCAAACTTGAAGAAGGAACCATACTAGGAGCATCATGAGATACAAGAGGTGGTTGAATATAAAAAATAGAAGAATTATAAGAAATAGGTGGAAAAGTTATAATAAAAAGACCATAAGGCTTACTTAACTCTTCAATCTTTCAACATTTATATTCTTAATAAAAATGGACCATATAGTTCAGACAAGTAGGAGGTATAGTAGGAAGAGAAGGCCAAAAGAAGTCAAGAGTAATACAATGTTGAGGTCCAGAAGGATGATAACGACTATGATTAATTGTCTTAATCTAACCATGATAAGGAAATTTAATGTATTGATGAATAGGAGAAGAAATATATTGCATAGAAGTTAACTAAGGTAGTCCAAGCTTCATTTGAAACTAACTCAAAGTAGGAATAACCTCAAAGGTAGTACTCACCACTTTACCACAGAGCTTAATAGGAAAAGAGATGGAACCTTGTGGATGATATAAGAAAACATTAAAAGTCTAAATCCAAGTATCAGTTGAGTCATAAAAGTCATGATGTTTCCTCTTATTCTAAAGATGTTCCTTAGTGAAAATGTTAAACATAGAAGTAGGATCAACAAGAAACCCACAAGAAGGATATTTACCAATCCAAGTAGAAATATAGAGAGGACTATTCAAAGCCTTAAACTTATCAACATCAGTGAATGAGATAGTAAGAGATCTAGTACACTTATGTTTCAATTTAGGTTGATCACTAGATGAAGAGGAAATGTCTTCATTAGGTGGATGTGGAAGTTAAACTACACATTCCATAATATTAATAGTATTATCTTTCTCTTGACATAAAGTATTTTAAGAAATATGCTCTTTAGGAGGAATAATAAAAGAAGGATGCTGAACAATACTATTTGTAGTATGCTAAGGTAAAGAATTAGTATAAATTTGATTATTTTGATTAGGAGGCATAAAAAATTTATTCCCATTATGTTGACTCTCAATAGATAAAGCATTAGCATCAATCAAAACCTAAATTTAATGTTTCAAAGAGCAAAAAGATTCAATACCATGTCTAGGATGGTGATGGTATTGAAAAAAAGCTTGAGGATTAAAACGTGGACTTTATGTAGTAGAAGAAAAAAGTGATTTAACATGTATAAGTGTAATCATATTGGTACTACCCAACCTATTCATAATGGAATGCAAAGACTAAGATACAAGAGTAAAATTATGGTATAGTTGACAAATAGAGGAAGAAGTAGTGGCACTCTAAGAAGTAGTAACTACATGATCATCTACTATATTTATGGTTTTTTCTACTTGGACATAGTTGTTAGGTTTGTTGAATTTTTTAGGATTGTTGGTAAGTAGATTTGTTCTTTCTAGTTTTGACTCACAAGTGCCCTAATTTGCAAACAAACTCTGATTACAACAGTTTGGGAAGTTGCTGCTAGGAAGGATAACTTCCCTCTAAATTGTTAGGTACAACTCCCTATTGCAGATTTGTAATGAATTTTGTTATCCTAAGTTTAATAGGGTATGTTCTTAACCTAAGAACATGAGAGGTTAACCAAGTTAAAACTATACAAGATTTAACCTAGGTGAGGAATGATTTCTAGAAGATTTACTAAGTTTATGAGTCTCACACATCCTATGAACTCACAAGACCGAATGGTTCTAATATGCATGCTAGCTGCTACTAAGCTAAATTTATCATAAAATAAATGTAGAGAAAATAAAACTAAATCATAGAAAAACACCTAAGATATCCCTTTCAAACTCATAATGAAAATACTTATCATGATCAGTTTACTACTTGAAAATTGGGGAATGAAGCTCTGTTCTTTTCTTTTTAATTCAGACAAAGAGAAGATAAAACTATTAACATCTAACAAATTGGAATAGAAAATAATTGATACAAAATACCATTCAATTGACTCTGCAACATCAAGTACTTCACACCAAAAATTAACCTACCTTTTATTAATATTTTAATCTCATACATATAGGACTCAGAGATGACCATTACATAGGAAGTTCAATCGGTTCATCTCCCTTAAAAATGAAAAATGGAAAAGAGCCTAATTTCCCATCACAATGATTAAATCAAAATATGAAAGAAACAAAAAATGAATCACTTCGCTTTCTTTCCTTTTTCAATTTTTTTCCTATAGGCCTTGGTAGAAACAATGATTGGAATTAGGTCCTTATGCCTATGGACATGTACATTGGTCTATCTCAAGAGCCATTTAGAGTGCTCTCGGGCTAGGTATTTGATGGTGCCCAAAAAATCTTGTAGTTCTTCCATGGCCATGTGCACACCTCCACCAAGCTTCAACAATTCAGATATCCTGTTCTAAGGATTAGAAGCTATTTTTGGAAGACCATCTATAAAATTAGAGAAGTTTGTCTACATAATAGGTATTCTAATGATTGCCTTTCCTTTCCCATTGGACTATGAATCTGTGTGCAAGGCTCTTAGTAGTTCATAATCTCTATCTTGCTCCTTCTTTACTTTAGCTTCAGTTTCCTTTAGTCCCTTCTCTGCAGCTATGATCATTTCAAACTTGAATTGCATGCTCTGAAACCATTCAACTAAGGGCTCATCCCCTTTAGGCAAGATCTTTGCTTCTACAACCTCCTTTATCTTCATATGAATGATCATCTTCAATAAGGAAACATAATCATCACTCTTGATTTTCTCCACAACCAGGGTGGCTCTATTTGATGATATGTTGTTCTTCTCTATTTCCAACCTTAGTATAGCATTGCCAATCTACTCTATAATGGAGAGTCCTTCGATCTTGATATTTCCACTCCACTCTCTACCAATTTTCTCAAAATGCTTATCTTCTTGGAGCTGGGAGATGAGGGCTTATGCATATTCAGTAGTGGGATCACTAGTCATAGGAACCCTAGAAATGCTTGATAATGGGGTGACCAATTTCCTAATGAAACCATTCAATTCTTGTATCTCTACCTTCATTCTGACCTTTGATAACTTGAGGCTTTCTAATTTCCCTTCAATCACTTCATTTTTTGACTTCCATAAGCCAACCTTGGTTCATGTCTGGCCTCTCCAAGATCCATGGAATGTAAGCCAAAATCATTACTAGACATGTCCTCCAATCTTCTTTCTTTGATGGGCTTGGCGACTTCTATGGTGAGATTCCTTGTTTCAGGGTCTTGTCTAAGGATGGGCTAAGTCTTTTGCTTCTTTAATTTGCTCACTGCTGATCTAGAGTGGATAGAAAGGGACAAAGTATTTTTGTTGGGGGCACTTTCATCCTTCTTCTTTCTTTTTCTCTCTAAGGTATCCTCCAACCATGAATCTTTACTTATTAATTTGGAGACTTTTCCTAGAGAATCTATGTTGAACATCTTCCTTTTGGTAGGAGTGGTGGCTTTGGCAATTGAAGAAAAATGATTCTTCAGAGTTTGTGAAACTAGCTATGATGAGCCTTGAGATTTCTCTGCTTCTTTTGATTTCTTAGCCACTTCATTAGATTTAGTGGATTCATTATCACTGCTTCCACTATCTCCCAAATCTACCACTTGTACATGAGGGCTACTTGGTAAAAGGAGTATAGGGCTCACTGATGGGACTAGACTGCTATGAGTGAAGGGGGAGGAGGGACCAGATTGTCTTTGGCTTCCTCCACTTTCTTCTTCTCAACATATAATGGGGATCCAATCACTGGGAGGGAGCCATCATGGAAAGTTTGTGAAATGGGGATGTTCTTATTAGGAGGTTGATCACCTCTGTAGGATGGTTGAGCTGGTCCTTAGGTGATATCCAACATTACACCCGATTAGCACCTTAAGAGGAAGGAGCCAATATAGCTATTGGAGAGGCTTGAGCTATTGAAATTTTGCTTTGGATCTTCCTTGCTATGGTCCATTGGATCCACTTCCTAGTTCTCTTGATAATTTGGGCCATCATCACCTTTAGATCTTCACATGCATCTTCATAAGGCTCAGAACTAATAGGAGTGCCCCTCAACTTTTTTAGATAGGTATTACTGTACATGTTTTTTCCATCATCCTCAACTCCTTCAACATCAAGCTTGATTTCATACATTTTTACTTGATCTACTATGAGCTTCATGAAAGCATAGTCATGGCTCTCGAACTAATATTTGCAATCAACCCAGTAGTCTTCTATGGTGGTGATATGTTTAATCAAACTCCTAATTTGAAGAACATCTTTTGCATATCCATTTGGGTCAAACATAGGTCTCAAAACCTCATACATTTCTAGCTTGTACTTCATCTCAAATATCTTAAGCATGTTCTTCACATCAAAATGAGATTTTCAACTAAAAGCTCCCACCTTCATAGGGAACTCATAGCCCTTCTTCTTTAGCTTCCCACTCAGTACATTCACCTAGATTTCTTGCCTCACGATCTCTATCAACATGATCATGTCACTCGAGTTCCTTGATAGCTTCAAAGGGAACCCATCAAAAGCTGCAAGATGCAAATACAAAAAGGATGAGAACTAGATGAAAAAGCTCCCAAATTGACTAATAGCTACGATAGCTTCTAGGCTAAATCTCCTTTCTGGACACCCTTGAAGTTCCCTGCAAATTCTCATTGTAAATGCATCATTAACTCTTATATAGTCCGCATAACTATTCTCCAATTGTAAACAAAGGTAGAACTCATAAGACTTCACATCATTAGGAAAATTCTCCACCCTTGGGAGGCCTAAACATAATTGTAGAGAAGCTAACATATAAATGAGGAAAAAAGACATATAGAATGTGTTGTAGAACTTTGTAACACAAAAAGCATTGGATAGATTCTCACTTACCTCGTAGGCCTAATCAATGTATTGGGTATCAAAACAAATAACTTGCACCAAGAAGAAGCATTGTTTAATAAAATTCAAAGCTTCAACCTCACCTTTCAATCTGTGCAAGAGGACCATGATGTCAACAATCTCAGGCTTGGGAGGGACCTTACTCTTGGAACCTCATGGCTTTTGGAACCATGATTGCATGATTTCCTTTCTCCAAATCATCTTTTTGGTGGAGAATTCAGAAATGGCTCCTTCAACTATTATTTCTAAAAATTCTTCCCACTTTGGAACTTGAAGGAAATTCACCACAATTTGCCTATCAATAGAGATCAATATTTCTTGGTGTTTGGGTTATAATGATTTATGTATTCATAAATGAATTTTGGAGCCTAGACTGTAATTGGAAAATTGTGTGCTTCAACTAGCTTGCATCCTTAGAGCTTCTCTCTGATGGGATGGATTGGCTCCAATTTTACTCTCTTCTAAAAATCTTGCATGTCAAAGAAATGGAGAGAGGTATTCATGAAATTCTACGGAGAAGACTTGTAATCATTTAATCCATCGAAGCCCATGAATCTAGTTGCAATTCCATTCATGGGTGAATTTAAAAATGTAGAAAAGTAGAGAATAATAAATGCATGGATGCTAGCTTTTCAAATAGAGGTTGTGCAAATTAACAGATAATAGTTTGAGCAAGAGCGGCAATTTTTACAACTATTCATGTATCTCTCTATATAGGAGTTTCAATCCATCTATTAATCTTTAGGATTCACACCACATGAATGAATTGAATAAGAGGTCCATTGAAATAGAAAATGCATGGTTCCAACAGATATCTCGATGTCTTTTTACTTTTCTGTTGGCCCAATAGTAATTTTATATCCTCTCACACTTACTTTCCTATTTTCCCTTATGTTCAAAAAGTCACAAATAGGATACTCCATAAGAGAAAATCCACAGAGTCAAATTTTTCTTTAGTGAATTTCCCATGATAGCTTAAGATAATCCTATCTTTATCTTTAGAGGCTTGGCACACATTTTGTGAATCCATTTTGCTCCTATTTGAAAACTTGGTGAGGAGAAGACAATTTTTGTTTCTTCGCCCATGTTCCATCTTCACTTTACCTTTGGGCTATGGTTACCTTTGGGTTAAGGGATGTAAAAAGTGAATGTGCAAATCCATTATGGGCCCACCTCATGTCTACTTTCCTTTATAATTAGCTTTTTTGGGAAACTGACTTCATGGGTTGAAAACTCACCGAGGACAAGTCAGTTTCTAGTTTATTGCCCAGAATGATTTTGAGAATTATGACAAATCTTGAATGTTTCCTAAGGTAAAAAATTGTAAGAGGAACATTAATTTGTCACAGGGTACCTTGTTATCTTCTTATTTTTGCTTGTATGCATCATTTGCTACTTTCTGTGAAAAGTCTCCTTCATGGGTTAAAAACATGCCAAGGAGAAGACAAAGTCTGGATCTTTGCAAACTTCTGTTCTCATGGAGAAAACTGATGAATCCCAAGTAGATATAACTCTTGTAAATGATCTTTTCATGTTTCATGAATCTCCATTGTATTAGGTACTAAACTACCTGCAAAAACTCATAATACAAAAGGAAAACCACCTAGCTATGAAATGTGGGGAAGGGGAAGATGAAAAATTTGATGAAGACTCTTTCCACCTAAGGGGACTTGGACTTAGACTTGAACACGCTAGGACCTTACTAGAACACAATATTTCCACTTTGCAAATTGGTTCGAGAATGAAAAGTGGGGCAACAGTTGGCTTTGACTGGGGACTTGGGCAAACTATACCTAAGCAAGGAATACAAAATCTCTGGTTTCGCAAAAATAAAAAGGTGGCAAATGAAAAACTAAAGCAAGGAAAAATAAGAAGAAGAAAGGAAAGGAAACCTAACTAGGAAAACATAAACATGAACTAAGCATAACTATAGTACAATACAGGGGTTACCTATTTTCAATTTGAAATTTGATAAAGCTTCAAATCATGACTATTGTAGGTTAGAGGTAGCACTTCACCATCTAGCTATGCCAATTTAAATGAGTTATTTTTTAATGATTGATGAATAGTGAATGGGCCTTTCCACAAGGTATCAATTTTCTTATGCATGCCTTTTGGAGCTCTTCACTTATCCTACAGTAAAACACTATCCCTTATCATGAATTTCCATAGCCTTGTCCTTTTATCAAATAGGTTCTTCATATGAATCTAATGTTGTGTGATATGATCTATGATTTCTTCCCTTTCCTTTTCGAGTTTTCTTAAGTACATAATCCTCTTCTCTAAACCATCCCTATAGATATCATCTTCAATTACTACTCTCAGTTTATTTGTAGCTAATTCCAAGGGTAATGAGAGATTAACTTCAGTCCCATAGACCAATTTGAAAGGAGATATGCCAATTTCCCTTTTAGATGTCACCCTATCTGCCCATTGCACCTTGTGAATTTTCTTGTGCCAAGTCTTTTGATTATCTGATACTAATTTCTTGACAATATTCATCAAGTTTTTGTTACTAGATTCTGCTTGACCATTTCCTTGTGAGAAATAGTCAGATGAATGGCTGACTATGATACCATGCTCAAAACAAAAATTGATGATCTCAACTAAAGAGGAATATGCCACATTATCCACTACTCGTTTGATGGGGACACTAAATCTAACTAGTAAGTTCTCTTTAAGGAATTCACATAACACTTCAGAAGTAGTTTTCTTAGTTGCTTTGGCCTCCACCCACTTAGTGAAATAATTATCGCAGTTATAACATATTGGTGACTACAATTGGATGTTGGGTTGATAGTCCCAATGAAATAGAGACCCCATTGTTAGAAAGGACCTTCAATGATGACAAGTCTGAGAGGCAAAGTGGCTAACTAAGGTCGCCCAACAAACATCTTGTATTTCTATCATTTTTCTACCTAGGAGTAGGCATCCTTAACATTCTTGGCTAATAGTAATATTGTCTCAGCATTTTGAAAGCTGTGACTAAAGATGAGAAATTTCCACCACATGCTTCATCATGGAAGGTTCTCAACAACTTTTCTTGTTGTTGTTTGCCAATGCATCAGAGAAAAGTACCATCTATAGCCCTTTTAAACAATTTGTCATCCCAAATCACATATTTAGCTACTTTCAATATGAGATCTCTTCTCTATTTTGTTGTCATACCTTTAAGGAATTCTCCATAGGTTAGTGGGTAGGAAATATTTTTGAATCAAGAATCTTGAATGCCTATTGCTAATACTAGTTGCTTTTCTCCTGCTTCCTCTAAATTCTTAAAGAATTCTATTTTCTGTAGTTGTTTTGCACAAGGCATTAGCTCTTACTAGCTTAGTAGGCTTGATTTCAATATCATACTATTGTGTTTTCATTATCCATGTCCCTCTGGCATTACACCCTACATCCTGTTGCATCAACACACTTTTTACTACTATATCTAGAGTGTAGACCATAGAATGTGAGTGCAAGATGTAGAATCTAAAATTCTTCAGCACTTTGACTATTTAAAGGCATGTTTTTCAATTTGTGAGTATTTTAACTCATGACTTTTTAGAGTTATGCTCATGAAGGCTATGGGTGCTTGTATCCCTTCTTTATTGTCTTGCATAAGGATAGCTGATAAGGCATGTTCTGAGGCATAACAATAATTAATAAAGTCTAATTTATAATTAGAATGACATAATACTGGTGCATTAGCAGTAGCTATCTTTATATCCTGGAAAGCTTATTTCTCGACTTCATTCCATTTGAAATTCAAATTTCCTTTCATCATGTCTGCGATGCATTTAGTAATTTCCAAAAAATTTGGAACAAATCTTTTGAGGAAATTCATTTTTGCAAACTAATGACTTAACTCCTATTTTATTTTCCTGTAGGCTCAATCTTTAGATGACTTTAACTGGATCAAGATCAATTCTAATACCTTCTTGGAAAACTATGTGACCAATAAGATTTCCCTCTATCACATAGAAAACTAACTTTTTAGCATTTAGAGAGATTTTTTGCTCCCGACACCTCTACAATACTTTCTTCAAGTCTTCTATGTGGTTTTTTCTTTTCTTTGAAAACATAGTGAGATCATCCAAGTATATAACAATAATCCAATCTTTTAGATTTGCAAACATTTTTCTCATGCATCTTTGAAAAGTGGCACTAGAATTAATGAGCTCAAAGGGCATTCTATGATATGAAAACATACCCCAAGGGGTAGTGAAAGCCATTTTGTGTTGATCTTTCTCTTCTACTTCTATTTGATTGTAACTTGAGAAGCTGTTTAGTGTGGACATCATTTCAGCTCTAGCTACCATTTGTAATAGGTAATCCATGTTAGGAAGAGCAAAATTATCTTTTAAGGATGCCTGATTCAAATTCCAGAGATCAAGGTAGATCCTTATCTCTCCATTCTTCTTCCTAACTAAAACTATATTGGCTACCTAGGTGGAGTGATGAATGGGATAAATAATCCTTGCTTTTAACATCTTGTCAACTTCCTTGAATATAGCATTAGCCACTTTAGGATTGTAATTGCTCTGTTTCTACTAGAAAGGAACTACATCAGGCTTTAGGGAGTCTGGTGTTTCACTTCCCCATTCCTATAACTTTTCAAATCCTCATAACTCTATGTGAATATCTCTTGGTATTCTATTAACATTTGTTTGGCAACTTGTTTCTCCTTGGGTGAGCAACACTTCCCAATATTGATCATCTCCAATATTTACCCCTTCATACTTACCATTGGCGAGACCTTTCTCTGTCCTCTTTTGCTTGATGTAAGCATCATGTCTATTAAACAACTTTTCTAAAGATTTAAATTATGGGGGAATGATGTTACCTCACAATTGGACTTCATTAGTTTGGTCTTCTTTCTACTCATGATCAGGGTCTTCATGGTTGCCTCTATTAGATTGATGTTGATAGGTAGCTTTGTCATTTTCTAGTAACAACTACAAGCTTTTGTCATTTTCAAAGACTTGGCAAGATTCCTTGTTGTTTGGGACATAGGCTTGATATAGGATTTCCACTTGGTACTTCTTATCCTTGAATTTTTGATGAGGAAGTAATAAAGAAGTGGAAACAACCAATGAGTCTACTTTAGTATTCATTTCTCTTGGTACTGACTCAATAGAAAATGCATCAAGGCCTTCTATTTCATCCCATACTCTATTTCTATAAATTTTCAACTTATGATTCTTCATAGAGTATTATCCCCTAATCTACTTCATGATGAGTTCTGCATCACCTCGGGGCTTTAGAATCTTTATTCCTTTCTCCTTTGTAGCTATTATCCCAAGTAGAAGAGCTTCATATTCTGCCATGTTATTTGTGTTCCCAAATTCTAGTTTAAAAGCCATGGGTTAAAAATCTCCTTCAGGATGTATCAACACTACACCTACACTGGATCCAGATGAAGAACAACTTCAATCGAACTCAAATTTCCAGATGTATGTTGACTCTTCTTTCTCACTGAGGATTTTCTTTCTTAGGTATTTGCTTCTTTGTTCATCTAGAGCCTCTTCAATAAAAAACATGTAATTACTAAACTCTAGCTCCCGGTAGAGGATCTGAGCTTTAGGATCATCTGACTATAGGACAGTAAATTTTTCCTTTTCTTTAGGTTTAAATTTAACTTTCTTGCTTCTTATGGGTATGACTGCTTGGGACTAGTCTAACTTTATTCCTCCTCCTAAATATTAGCAAAAACTCCTGCTTAAGAGAAGCCCATAGCTTGCCAAAATATCTGCAACTAGGAGAGTCAATAATAGTTTCTTTTCTAGATGAGAAGCTAAGGCTACTTGAGAATCTTTGATTTTTCCAAGCAAGGAGACTTGTTTGGTGTCCATAGAGTAACACCTTCCATGAAATTTAGTAAGAGTGAGATCCAAGGCTTTAGCTATGGAGTAAGGCATCACATTGTTTGACACACCTAAATTTATTATGCAGTTGCTCAATTTGCATCCATTAATATAGAGTGAAATATAGAATGGGTTGGGTTTTTTCTAGGAGAGGTTGCTAGGATAGTGGAATCTTCTTGGTTAAATAGGTTAGATGTCAAAGTTTCATCCCCTTCTTCATTGGTCACATTATGATTCAAATTTGAAGCATTCCCTTTATAGTGATCCACCAATCTTTTCAACTCTGAGGGATGAGATTTCAAATAATCTATCTAGAACTCGAAGGCAATTCACCACATTTCCCCTATCAATAGAGATCAATACTGTGTTATCTAGCAATACAATTTTCTTGGTGTCTAGGTTATAATGATTTATGCATTCGTAAATCAATTTAGGAGCCTGGACTACAATTGGAAAATTGGCTACTTCAACTAGCCTACATCCTTAGAGCTTCTCAATGATAGGATGGATTGGCTCCAATTTTACTCTCTTCTAAAAATCTTGCATGTCAAAGAAATGGAGAGAGGTATTTTTGAAATTTTTCAGAGAAGACTTGATTCCATTTAATCCATTGAAACTCGCAAATCTAGTTGCCATTCCATTTTTGGGTAAATTTCAAAATCTAAAAAAACAGAGAATAGTAAATGCATAGATGCTAGCTTTTGAAATAGAGGTTCTGCAAATTAACAGAATAATAGTTTGAGCAAGAGCGATAATTTTTACAACTATTCATGTATCTCTCTATATAGGAGTTTCAATCCATTCGTTAATCTTTAGGATTCATGCCACATGAATGAATTGAAGGAGAGGTCTATTGAAATAGTAAATGCATGGTTTCAATAGATATCTCAATGTCTTTTCACTTTTCCATTGGCCTAATATAATTTTATATCCTCTCACACTTACTTTACCATTTTCCCTTGAGTTCGAAAAGTCACAAATAGGATACTCTGTAAGAGAAAACCCGCGAAGTTGAATTTTTCTTTAGTAACTTTCCCATGGTAGCTTAAGATAATCCTATCTTTATCTTTAGAGGCTTGGCACACATTTTGTGAATCTATTTTTCTCATAAGTTTAAGTTTCTTTGAAATCTAGAAAATTGTCCTCACGGGTTGAAAACCCACCAAGGAGAAGACAATTTTTGTTTCTCTGTCCACGCTTCCATCTTCACTTTACCTTTGGGCTATGGTTACCTTTGGGTTCAAGAAATTCAAAAGTTAGTGTAAAAATCTATTATGGGCCCACCTCCTATCTAATTTCCTTCAGAATTAGCTTTTTTGGGAAATTGACTTCATGGGTTGAAAACTCACCAAGGAGAAGTCAGTTTCTAGTTTTCTGCTTGGAATGATTTTGAGAATTCTGACAAATCCTAAATGTTTCTTGAGGTAGATAATTGTAAGAGGAAAATTAACTTTTCATAGGGTACCTTGTTATCTTCTTATTTTAGCTTGTATGCATCATTTGCTACTTTTTGCAGAAAATCATCTTCATGGGTTGAAAACCTACTGAGGAGAAGACAAAGTCTGGATCTCCACAAACTTTTGTTCTCATGGAGAAAATGATGAATCCCAAGTAGATATAACTCTTGTAAAGGATCTTTGCATGTTTTGTGAATCTCCATCAGATTAGGTACTAAACTACCCGCATAAACTCATAACATAAAAGGAAAACCACCTGACTATGAAATGCAGGGAAGGGGAAGATGAAAAATCCAATGAAGACTCTTTCCACCTAAGGGGACTTGGACTTAGACTTGAACACACCTAGGACCTTAATAGAACACAAAATTTATACTTTGCAAATTGGTTAAAGAATGAAAAGTGGGGCAATAAGGATTAGGTGCAACATCATTCTTATCAACAAGTACAAGAGCCATTGGAGTGGTGCTCTTAAACTAGTTCTCACTTGTAGTTGATAATGATGACATGCTAAATAAAGTTGTGAGAAAGAGGTGAAATTAGTAAGCATAACATTATCTCTAATATATTTTTGTAAATTTTCAATGAACATATGTTGTATGTCAATATCAAGTACATGATAAGAAATTAGAGCATGAAAATGTTTAAATGTACCAATAAATTCAATCACTTTCTCTTGAGGGCCTTGTTTACAATGCATTAAATCAATCAAAGAAATAGAAGGATCAATATTATTTTGAAATATTTGTATGAAGGAATTATAAAGTTTATGAAATGAATCAATAGAATAAGGTGGAAAGAGAAATACCATTGAAAATCTTTGCCACAAAAAGTTCAAGAAATAACTTAGCTAAAATCCTATGGTCACAAGCATAGTTACTACATAGAACTTGGAAAGTCTTAAGATGTATTGCAACATCAACTTTACCATTATAAGTATCTAGGTGAGGCATACAAATAATTTGAAGACATCAATTTTCCACAATCCATCATGTAGTAAGTAACAATTTTTGGAAGAGATTGTGTTAGAGTTTTTGCATCAACATTTCAGATCACAGTCTATGATCCATCATTAGAACAAAAGAGAGTTGAAGGATAAAAGAAAAAGGACTACCCATATCACATGTAGGCACATTAAATTTAGATTGAGTGAAAGAGGAAAATTATTGTCGCAAAGAAGACACTGTATGAACCAAGCTAAGGATAGTGGAATCATTAGAAGGGACAAATGAAGCAGACACATTCAACACACTAGGAAAAGTATATGAATTGACTATAATGAAAAAACTACAGATGGAACAATGGGAACCATAGTAGAAGGATTAAGATAAGTGAAAGAAACACTATTATATGAAGGTTGTGAGTTTGGAAATGAAATAGGTGGAACATTCACAGGTAAGAATGGATAGGAAGACTACTAAGATGATTAGATACATAAAAAAAAAAGTCATGATAGGAGGAACATAAGTGAAATTCTAGAGATAGGAACAGAGATAGACAAAGTAGGCTCAATAGTAGAAACAAGAGGAGGTAATATAGCTTCAAAAGTAGCTTAAGTCAAAGGCTTAACATGAGTATGGATAAGATGAATATGACCACACAAATGAAAAACATTATGTTCATCATTAAAAATCACTTTCTTAATAGCATCAAAAGAAGCAATAGTTTCAATGTTATGATTTTCATGTAACAACCAATCATGCATTTTATCAATCTCACTAGCAACCTTATTAAATTGTTCAGGGGGAACTCATAAAGCCTCATCCTCATCATGAAATGAGTAGGAAGAGTCATCCTCCATAAAAGATTTAGGGTCATGGGAAACCATAGGGTCACTAACATTTCAAAGAAGAGGAGAAAAAGATTCTGGATCAAAAATAGCCGCAAGTCTATGACTTCTCCAAATAGGAATACTATAATTAGGACTAAAAGTAATAAAAATCATACACCAAAAAAGAAAAAAAGGCCCTTATGATATGATGTCAAAACTAAGAGAATGTGAATCATGCAATGAATTGTAATGTAAAGGATGATCTAACACCACAAAAGAAAGAGTTGATGTAGCTAGGTTCACCAATAAACATTTTGGAGGAAATGTGAATTCCTTAGGAGTGGGGGACTTTCGACCCTTTGCTCACTTTATAGACATATCTACTTGTGTACAATGATTCTTATGTGTATGGAAACCCTACCAACCATTACACATCAGGGGGCACCTATAGAATAGATCTATGGGGAAATGAGGAGCAACAATGCTAGTTCTAATCTCACTGAATCGAACATAAAGCCTAAGTTCATCACATAGTCCTATGCATACATTATTTTTTGTTTTGTTTTTGTATTATGAGTGTGTGGTATAGAAGGGGAGATAAGGAAATATGAACCTTTCAATCTCAATCCCAAGGACAAGGTCTAGCAAGATTAATGCTAACCAATTGAACAAGGAGCACCAATACAAAACTAGATCTAGGAGAATAGGGGAAAGATAACCAAGAATCCTTAAGATAAAAAATATGTGTATGATAAATAAAGATGTACTTAAAAAAAGGATGGAAAAGGAATTAACTTTTGAAATATGTTTTCTACTTCCTATAATGATCAAAATGAGAGAAAAATTTAGGATCCAAGCCTAAAACTATAGGTAGACAAACAAAACACAAACATATTTTGAAAATTTTTTAGAAGCAAACTAGGGCATTAGGGGTGAATTGGTGCATTGGGGGTAGAGTTCAACCTTGATTAACTATCTCTGACATTGATTCTATTTTTATAGTTATATAAAAGGCTGAGAAGGGTACTCTAATATGCAACCTATTCATCAATTTGAGATCCCCAACCTGCAATAGAAAAGGGTTTTATTGTTGATGGGGGGTTTACCTTGGTCAAACTTTAGTTTAGGATTTAACCTTGAATTGAAATAGAATGACAGTAAAGTAAATGTACAAATTCAACTTACAAAGCTAGATCTCTTGAATCAAATTCAATGTGCTTTTCTCCATAGATGGATTTTGAATAAGAAGATGAAAATGAATGGATGTGGAAGATGTAGTAAAGGACCTTAAATAAGATCTTGCTGGATAAACTCCTTCAATTTTTTGAATGATTTAATCTTTTATCTTGAAAAAAATGCTTGACTGAATTCTTGAAGGCTTGAACTTGAATGCGAGAGAACTTGAGCGAAAAATGTTGTGATATGATTGTGTTCTTATAAAAAATAGAGAAAATGGAAGGCTTTAAATAGAGAGCAGAATTAAATAACTCTCGTAGGCCAATTGACATAGGATTTTGTAACTAATTGTCAAAATACAAGACCCAAAGAAAAAAGGGCCAAAAATAGGGCTTAATCAAGGGCACTATGCATTCCTAATGGGCCTATTAGGGGTGTACTATGCCCCTGATTTCTAGGTGCACTAGCCAAGACTGGATTCCAAGTGGAAAGGTAGATGGAAAAGAAGGACCTATGGGAAAATATATCATACCTCAAACTCATCACCTTGAATATAAGATCTTTAAAGGAGATCTATTAGATTTTACCCCAATTCCACCCACGAGAAAGGATGGAGAAAGGAGAAAGAGATGAAAGAGGAGAACACAATGAACTCACATTAAATAGGTGCTAACCATTCATTAAATTGGAGTGATTCGAATTTAAGATGGTACACTATGAAACAAGCCTCACAAGAGATCAAATATGGTCTCTACCCTCATCCAAAGTAGATTGGTGAATGCTGCATCATATCCAATATCAGTATAATCATACCTGAGTTAATCACGACTCTAGAAAAGCACTACATGCTTGATGATTAGGTGGTGAAGAGCATGATAGAGAAATTGTCTTAGAAATTTGGTTGGAAAATATAGAGAAAGTGTCCCACCTTCTTGAAGTGGATGAATATAAGAAAATCACCTATGAAAGTGTAGGCCATTGGTATATAGAGAACAAAAAACATGCCAAGGACATAGTGAAAGAGAAGTACCTATTTACCACAACCCTCATAAAAAGGCCATAAAATGTTGATATGACATAGGGATACATGATTGTAGATATTGGTTACTACATAGTTATCTTAAGAAGAGTGATGTGACTTCCTATAATAGGTCATGTGGAGACTTGGATGGTTCACTTTATAGAAACAATCAGAATTAGGCACCACGAGACTTATTAGGGTACTATAATTAGCAACTTG
Source organism: Cupressus sempervirens (assembly GCA_028749045.1). NCBI lineage: Eukaryota > Viridiplantae > Streptophyta > Pinopsida > Cupressales > Cupressaceae > Cupressus > Cupressus sempervirens. The sequence continues at coordinate 263,648,938 of CM053791.1, read as the reverse complement.
TTGGATGAGAAACTCACTATACTCAAGAATGAGCCACAATTTTATGACTTCTTATGTAGTTTTCTTTTTGGAAGCCTGAGCAGTGAATTATCTAGGGCTCGTAAGGAGGGGAAACATACAAGACCCCAATACCTGGCCTCACATTGTGTGCTAATAATTGGTACAAAAGAAGCTCCCAAATGAGAGCCCAAAGTACATGATAGTGAATTATGAATTCATCTATGAGATAATCTAGTTTATTGAAGGGGATTATGCAAAGATTCTTTTAGTATAGGAAAAAAAAAGAGTGACATAGGTGGATATATATTTCATCCAATATAATAAATTTGCATACATTTGAGTGGATGGGAGTGTCTTCCACTTGAAGAAGCTACCACATTATCCATTAGATAGGCTTATGTTGTTGGATATTTCTTGATAGCTAGCCTCTACATATTATAGGGTGAGGAAGAAGAATAGAAAGAACTAGGTATGACATATCACCATCAGACCTTACAAGGTAAAATAAAAGCAAGACATCACCATCTACAATGTGGAATGGGAGAAATACCCCATAAAAGACCCCAAAAATACCCTATGGCACACCGTTATTCTTAAAATAGAGGAATGTTCGAAAATGTAGTGAGAAAAGAGTTTATCTTGGATGTTGCTATAGAAGATCATTAGTTAACTTGTGTGGATGACTATGCATTCTGAATAAGGGACTATTGTAGAATGGAGCCAAAGTTGGCATGAAAGGTGTTGAATCTACATATACTAATCAAGTTTTGGAATAAAAATAGTCCCAATATCCTAGATCCCACCTAAAATAAGGTAAATATCTTTGATAATTTCATCATGAAATCAAAGGTGAAATAGGAGGAGAATGATGACATCCAACACTAATCTCAACAAGTTTTCAATCTGACAAGGGAATGTGTATGAAAACCTTTCTATTTAAATGTTGTTCCCAATAATTCTATATTTCAGGTACCAAAAAGACAAAATAAAGGGAAAGGGACTAGGTTTAACATCCCCAATTATAAGGACAAGTCCTTGGTCAAGCCATAAATAGTGCACAACCATGAGAGGGATGTAGTTTATATTTGCAGAGAGGAGAAGTATAAGGGAAATAAGAAGTGGAAGACTATGGAGGAAGATGAAGCACAACTTGAAGATATTTCCACTTATTCATAATATTCCCCATTAGTCCCTAAGTGGAGTAGGATGGAGAAAGTGTAGTTAGAGCAAAGAGAATAAAATTGAAGAAAAGAATAAATCCTTCACCATAGATTCCTATGACCATCACAGAGGTTGTAGTGGAAGAAGAATAAGAGGATGATACTGATAATATCCCTCTAAATAGGAGAACACATTTAGCCTAGGAAATTGAAGAGGAAAGGAGAATCTCAACACAAAAATCCACAACAACTCAAGAACAATTGATGTAGATTGAAGAATCTACAAATCAAGAATAGGAAGAATGGGGAAAGTCCACACTAGAGGAGGGTTTATATTAGTTTGATCTTTGTGACTTTGACTTCATTCCCATGGGGACCTATGCAGAGGAAGGAGAAATAAGGGATATAATTCACCAAGAGCCATTTAGTGATGGTTGAAATATACTATCTCTAATCCCACATGGTTTCCTCCTCCTCACATAGATACCAAAACCATAGGCCCTTAAGATTGTCAAATGCAAGAGTTTGTGTTAGGGAAGGCCACAAAGGATACAAACAAAGTTTTGACAACCATAGGTCTTAAGAAGGTATTTCATTATTTAGACCAAGGTGAGGAGGAAATCCAAATGTTGAGGAAGTAGAATGCTATTTTGTAGGAATTCATAAAAGAGGTAGCGAGTCCCATTGACCTAGCTCAGTCTGAGATTGATCTAGTAGCTACCCTCAAGAAATGAGCTCCAATCACCACATAAGATGACTCATTTTTGGATGCATGTAAGAGATGTCATTTCAATTTTGAAGATAAATGAGTAGAGATAATATGAATCTATTGTATAATATACAAAAGAATGTAGAGAAGTTAGCAATAATGATTAACTAGGATTTTGGGTTAATGGATGAGGTATCCACCTGCACTAATGATCTAGAGGTTCTATAGATGATAAAAGGGAAAATATACAAGATGCTACTAGGAATGTTTACAAGAGAAGAACTAGATAATATTGATGAGTGGATTGAGAAGATACAAGCTAGGAATAAGGTCATATTATCTTTATATGAAGATATCTAGGTGATGTAGGGTAGGACTTAGGGCCAAATTTTAGAAGATGATAAATATTATAGTGCGACTAGCTTGGAAATTTTTGATGATGACTCTAGCACACACTTATGATTGAAAGAAATAGTTGTACAATAATTGCAAGAATATTTCAAAGTAGTGTCCTGTGAGGGTGATGTTTGATGTATATTTAAAGCCAAGGAGACTTTAAAATAGTTAGCTTCTAAATTGGATGATTTTGTAGAAGTGCGAGAGGAGGTTCAACAATTTCATGGAGAAGTGAGGGCTAAGTATCAAGATTTAGATTTTCCAAATCCCTAAGAAATCACTTCAATGATTCAAAAATTTAAAGTGGCCCATCTAGGCATAATTTTGGTCAAAGATCAACAAGATCTAGATGTTAGAAACTAAGATGTTGGACTTAGATAAATCCTACAGATTTTAATCTTGAGACCTTTAGAGGTGCATAGGTGTGCAAGTCCACATTTTGATGTTTTTGTGGAGGAACAAATTTTGTCTCCAAAGGTGCATAGGTACACAACTTCCCAAGGTGTATAGGTGTGGAAATTTATGAATACTTCTAGTTGCATTGACAATTAACTACCACTCGTAGTTTTTGGGTATTTTTATTCATTGAAAGCACATTTTTGTGAGTTAAAAGATAATTTAACCGGCAGAAAAAAATGAAGAAGGCTAAGTTCTTATTTCTAGAAGTCCCAAAATCTTGAGTTCCATCTAGAGTCTTCTTTCTTCTTATCTCTTTCTTCTATTTTAGTTTGAAATCATTGTAAAGGCTCACACACCATGTAATAAATAAAATAAAGATTGCATGCCTACTTAGCACCTAGTTAGGAGTCTGTTTGTAGATAATTTTCATAAAATTAATGTATTTAGCATGATTTTTGCAAGGAAAAAGCCCTAGATCTGAAATTTTCATGAAGGATGGGGTTTCTTATAAATATAGGGATGTAATTTGTATTCAAGGCTAATATTTTAATGCAATAAAGCTATGCTATTAGTTCTATCATTCTTTGTCTAGTATTTTTTGTTGGAATGTGTGCACCTCTATGAATTTTATGTTCATGAATAGTGATGGATCCAATAGTCTTATTGTGTTTTAATGCTCATGTGATTATTTATATTTTGGTGTTTATTATATTTAGTAACATAATTCATCTATTGTGAAAAATTGGAGAAATTATCACTCTATGTTTTTGCATAGAAATTTGTCTCATGTGCCTGCACTTTCCATGACTACACAATTCAATGAATCATGAAACATCATACAATTTTCATTAGTTCCTTTGACGATTTCATCAGTGGAGTTAAGGATACAATAGTGATCCCAATTTCATTGGTTTCCTTCTTGATCCTTTTGAAAATATAATTTGTAGACCCATTGTTACTATGACTTATGTCAATTAAAATTTTTTACTTTCAATAGTTTTCTTTAATTTATTATTACCCTATCTCATTAATTTTCTTTCAAATACTCGGTTAGAATAGGAAATCATATAATTGCATTGTTAGAAATTCACATTCATCATAAATTCTAAAAATGTAAGAATATATTTGTTTGTGGTAACATTTTTTCTAAGTTTTGTACACTTTACAAATATCAGGAACGACCTCCTTGTGTACAAAAACATTTAACTTCAATTGAGCTACCTAGTAGGTTGAAAACTAAGCATTTGAAACCTTGGATTTGGTTATTTTATCATATTTTCAAGAGATAAATTCATGAGAATTTCCTCCATTATCATCGTGCAAAATGACTACTCAATAGAAGTGGAGCTAGAAGGAGGGCCTTTGATCTATAGATTTACAAATTTATAGGTTCACAACTTTGCAAGTGCTTAGGTTCAAAGGTGTGCAACTTCATAAGTTTTCAAACTAGAAAATGTTGATCCACCATATCCCTTTCAATGAGAGTTAGGGTCCTAACAAAAATGAGTTCTTAGAACTCAAAAATTTCTACAAGCCTCACAATGACAAAGGGATCCCTAGAATTTATCTATTTATGCCATATGTTCCATCATTATCATGTACCCTACACTCTGCTACCTTTCTCCACACCACTTCACTTAACCCCCATCAGCAATAGAGTCAGCCACCACCACTGCTCTTACCCATGGATTTCTTTTCTAATGCTTAATATTCACTAATTAGTTTGCAAGGTAAACTAAATGATCTAACTATAACTCCTAAGAATTTTTTCCCAAAATTCATTTATAGAGAAACACAAATAGTGGAAAACAACATCAAGGTTTTCAAAGAAATATGCAAAAGGAAGAAAATTCAGCATGAGGATGCGATCCTCCATTTTTGCCATACACTTTAGGCGAAATAGAATTTAATAGGTATCTGAACTTACTGTTGACATCCATAAAAAATTGGGCAACTTTTGAGAAGTTTTTCTTAGACCAGTTCAAAATTTTCATCAATCCAACAATTTCACACCACTAGTTCTTATCCATCAAGAGGGACCCCTCATAAACCATTTCTTAGTTCAACCACCATTTCCACATGATGTAATAGAGAATAGAATCTCCTTACATAGTACCTCTTAGAGATGTGATACAAATATACTTGAATTTCATGGACCAACTCACATCTTTTTGCTAAGAAGGCTCCCTACTATAGATATTGGCACCTTAGAAAAGGTCTTTCAAGAAGTGGTGAAATTCACAAAATAGGATAATCCCAATGGTGGGGGAATCATGGTAATCCCTACCAATGCCACCATAATGATCCCACCTTATCCTATAAGGGGTGCAAGTAATGCCAAACCAATTCTCCCTACTAAATCCCATACTAGTATAATATGTGGCTATTGTTACCACCCCTTCCATAATGTATCTAGGATATGAGCCTCCAAAAGAAACATTCTTTGAGAAAAAATCACACCACCCACTCAAACAAAAAATAACATAATGATTGAATTGGGGAAAATGAAGAAGACTATGTCCCAAATAACAAATGAGCTCTATCAGTAGTAGGAAAAAATCCCTCATAAGATTTGAAATAGGGCTTAATTTCCTCCTATGGTTCTATAAGACTATTGGTTGTATCAGGTATTGACAGGTTGATCTTTTGGTGCAACAACAACTCTGGCCTTTCTAACAATTGGTATCAGAGCTTGGTCACAGGTTCAAATCCTGCAAGCCACAATGAGTGACATTGTGATGGGGATTATTGGTAGTGGTCCAACATCCTTTATAGTATTCATGACATGGCTTAACCACTTCTTATGGTTCTATAACACTATTGCTTTGTATTCGACATTGATATTTTGATATTTTAGTGCAATGCCAACTCTGGCCTTTCTAATAAGCTCACCCATCTTTAGTTGTCTTAGGGACATTATAATAATTTTAAATGATCTAGTGCAACTCCAAATAACAAAAATTATGGAAAAAATTACATAAAGAACTTAAAATTTTATGGGAATAGCACTATGGGAAATGATTTCAACACACCAGATTGCAAGAGCAGGCCTCCTTGGTAGAACTGATAGTGGAATACTTAACCAAACAATGGGAGCATCCCTACTAATAGTAAAAAGAATGTTTAGTTTGTTGGAATTAATTAGATGGACATAAACAATAATGTCTCCAATGACAACAACAACATGTTCTTTGAGGGAAATCAAGACCAAAGCCAAAATTCTTAGGATGTTAATGACATGCCTCCCCTATAATTCAACACAATATTATTAGAATATTATGATAATCCACTAAATGTAGAAGGAGAAAACTTAATGAATAAATATTTTGTATTTCAATTTAATGAAGAAACAAAACAAAAACTAGCCAAATGTTTTCCTTTCGCAAAGACAATCAAAACACCTACAATTTGCACAATAGGAGTGAACCTTTGAAAAATGGAATTCCTCCAGGATTACAACCTACTTCTTCTAATCCAAATTCTAGTAATAATCCTACACCATTTTCTGCACCTATCAAAATGCACCACTCTCAAGCACCTAACAATACCCCCATGGTGATGAAGAATTCAGCATGCTCAAATGAGAAGTATAATACAATAGAAGCATTGAAGAGGACTTAGGGAAATATCTTGATGTATGACTTGTTGTAGAGCTACTCTAACAAAGGGAAGACTTATCAAAGAAAATAGATCATATTAAGGAAACTACTAACATGAGAACCCAAAAGGTATCAATCCCTCAGTTCAACATTGCTGAAGCTATGCCCACTATGTTCAAAGATAAGGTAGAGTTCCACCCTTCTTATTAAGTGTTACAATATTTGGGAAAAAATTGCATAACTGGCTCATTGAATCAAGAATTTCATGAAATATCATGCCACTTTTGATATCTTAGAGGCAAGGAGTCACTCCATAGCCAACTGACTGAGTGGCAATACAACTTGAAAAAAATGGAGGTGAAAGTCATCTTTGTACTAAAAGATGTATACATTCAATTAACTACAGATACCAAGATCTAAGATGCCATTGATATTCACATGGTATATATCCTTGAAACCTATGGAATTATCCTTAATAGAGAGTGGACTTGATGTTTAAGAGGATGGTTCTCTATTGAATTAACCCAATTTCCATTTCCATGGAAATGACCCAAAAACAAGATCAAGGTCGATGGTAAGCCTAAACTAAAGAAAATTATTAAAAATTACTATGCTCCTAATAAAGTATTGTTTATTCAACTTGACCTAGGCTCTTATAAACTTCTAGCACTCAACATTCTTAAGGTAGAAAATTTGGTGGCAACCCCACTATAGGTGTGCAAGAATTATCATTGTAGGATGAACTATTCATTCAATTCATGGAAAACATAGTGACCAACTTGCATTATCTAGGGGATGATGTAGACCCAAATATCCTGTTACTCCCAAGATTTTGCTAATCATATTGCACTAGCCATTTAGAGTTCCAATGTTCAATATGTCAAGATGCTATCACTAGAGTACTAATATGATTAACAAAATCAACAAGAAAAAACCTAGACAACCTCCTAGTGGAAAATGATGAGACAATAGATGACACGTAAAAATTGTGAGGGGCCAAAATGTTGATGACACTTTCATTAATGAAGGGACACACCACTCTTACCAACTCACAAGAAAAATCACAACAATATGGTGATAAAGAGATGACAAAATTTGTCACAAATCATGCTTTTATTATACTTGAAAATTTTTATAACATGAACAATATGACATCACAGATATAAATTCTTTGAAAAGAAGTTTACAAATGATTCAACATAAGAGAACTCCCACAAAAGAGCTGCCACAAGAAGATTCTTCACACCAAGAGCTTCACCAAGAGAACTTCCACAAAGAAGAGATTCACCAAGAAGAAACTTCCTCTCAAGATCTTACACACTAAGATCCTTCACCTCCAAAGCTTCTATAAAAGAAGAGATCACACCTTCAAAGCTTCACTACAAGAGCTTACACTTGAAGAGCTTATACTTGAAGAGCTTCCACTCGAAGAGCTTGATTACGAATGCTCATATTTCTTTCTTAAATAGGCACTTACCATCCAAGATATTACAAACACAACCAATGTGGGATAAAAGGTAAATACAACTACCTTAAAACAAATATTAAATTCCAACCCAAATACAACTAAGCACCACCATGTGGGCCAATTAGAAAATTAAATTTCCTTTGTGGATCACAATAAATATTAAATACATGATTTAAGGAACTTTCCAAAAACTTCTAAGATTCCACCTACACACCTCAATAAATGGAATGACAAATATTTTTCTTATTTTTTCTATTTTTCTATTTACACCACCTATGCACCTTGAAAATAGAAATTCCTCTTTTTCTCATTTGTCCCTTTTTAAATTTATTTTTCTCTAATTTTTGTCACTTTCTCTCTCCTCCATAATTTTTTTAAAAAATAAATATTTTGATCACACCCCCTTTTTGTAATGCAAGATGCTCCTTCATTAGACACCCATGATAGGAAAATTTTTGTGGATATGAATTCACAAAATGAAGTAGCCACTATCGATATTTTTTTTCCCCTTCTTCCAACACATAGCTGGAACAAGTATCTATTGTTGATATCTTTCCTTCTTTCTTCTTTTCCAACACCTAGCTGGAACAAGTGTCTACTGCTAAAAATTCTCCTCTGTAGTGAACTTTGTCCAGGTATAAATCTCATCCTCCTTAAATCTTATTGAATTAAATACACCTATAATAAACTTAACAACAACATACCAATCTTCCCTTGCATACCAAACATCACTAACAAGATCCTCATATAAACCATCATCACTATCTTTCAAATTCATCTCAAAGACAACATTCCATAATTCATTGAAATTTACCTCTTTCACATCTTCATCTTTGATTTCTTCTTCCATGTCTTCAACAAGGCAAGTAATTGCTTCCCTTGTTTGACTTCAAACCAAGGAATTGTATGCATCCTCTACTATTGAAATCTTCAAATCATGTTTATCTGCTTCTAACTCACAAATCATTTCATCTTCATGCTCTTTATCTTCTTCAACTTTAGCTTCACAAATATATGTATCTTCATCCTCTTTCTCTTCTTTTGTATCGTATGTGTGATACTTCACTGGCTCTTCTTTCTTTTTTGCATCTAGAGAATTGTCCACATCTCTTTTTTGGTAATGTACTCTTCTCTTCAGCAACTCTACTTCTAGTTCATTCACTTTCATCTACAAATCAAAGAATGCAACTCGTAATGGCTCTTGATTTCTTGCTCTAATTTTCTCAAGTATAGGAATCCTCATAATTCATCCAATCAAAAAATTCATCTTATTCTTTCTCTTCTCCATAATCAAGTCTTCACAAGACAATCTTTGTGCAGCACAAGAACCTTATGTAAACTGCCTTACAATTGGCAATCTATCTACACACTTAGCTGAAATCATGATCCTCATGCAGACTGCCTCACAACTAGTGATCTATCTACACAATCAAGAACTCCTCCTTGACAAACATAACCCAACCCAAGGTCCTGATGCAAAATGCCTCATGTTCGATGATCTCTCCACACACTCAGGAACTCCTACTATGATACCATTTTATGAAGAGCCACACCACCCTTACCAAATCACAACCAAAATCACAACAATATGGAGACAAAGAGATGAAAAAATGCTTCGCAAAGCATGCTTTTATTATACTTGAAAATTCTTACAACCTGAAAAATATAACATCATAGATATGACTTCTTTGAAAAGAAGTTTACAAATGATTGAATGTAAGAGAACTCCCAAATAAAAGTTTTTGCAAGAAGAGTCTTCACACCAAGAGCTTCACCTAGAGAACTTCCACAAAGAAGAGATTCATCAAGAAGAAACTTCCTCTCAAGAACTTACACACTAAGATCCTTCACCTCCAAAGATTCTACACAAGAAGAAATCACACCTTCAAAGCTCCACTACAAGAGATTATACTTGAAGAGCTTCCACTCGAAGAGCTTGATTACAAATTCCCATGTGCCTTTCTTAAATAGACACTTACCATCCAAGATATTACAAACACAACCAATGTGGGATAAAAGGTAAATGCAACCACCTTAAAAAAAATATTAAATTCCCACCCAAATACAACTAGGCACCACCATGTGGGCCAATTAGAAATTTAAATTTCCTTTGTGGATCACAATAAATATTAAATACATGATTTAAAGAACTTTCCACAAACTTCTAAGATGCCACCTACAGACCTTGATAAATGGAATGACAACTATTTTTCTTATTTTTCTATTTTTCTATTTATGCCACCTATGCACCTTGAAAATAGAAATTCCTCTTTTCTCTTTTTTCCCTTTTAAAATCTATTTTCTCTAATTTTCATCAATTTCTCTCTCCTCCACAATTTTTTTTAAATAAATAATTTTGATCATACCCCCTTTTTGTGATGCAAGATGCTCCTACATCATTCATTTACTAAGAAGGTCCAATGCGGTGAATGAAACCTTTGCAAAGGAAGATGAAGAGGATACCAATTCATCTTACAGTGATACATCTTCAGATGGTGGGACCTTGACCTCTCCCACAAAGTAATTAATCACCATTTGTAGGAGATGAAACTTTGTAAAAGGATGAGGTTGGGTCTCTATAATAGTGCACCTTGAACCCCAACTTTCTGAGAGCACTAAATTGATCAAACAAATCCAAGAAAAATAACATGAATCATCTATCCCTATACTGAAGGCAATGAAAAGAAGCATGCCCAAAATAGCTCAAGGAAAGATAGAATGAGTCCCAAAGAAAAGGCCTTTCAAAGACTAAGTAAAAGAGAAGGTGAAGATAAACAAACACAAACCCAACAAACTTATAGAAGAAGAGATTTAAACTCTATGATTTGATGGCTCCAAATGAAAACAAGGGGCTAGAGAAAAATTTAGTTATTTAACCCTAGAGGTAAATCCTTCTATGTTACGTACCATCTGTAATTTATATGCATTGATAATATGGAAGAATATGAGTCCCTCGTGTGAGGTCATCTTTTCACAATTGAAAGGATGTTAAATGCTTGTGGTAGAACAAGACTCAGAGATGGTAATTTGATAAGTCAAAGTGATTTATTCTTGCAATGAAAATAGTTTTATGACTTATTCTAAGAGATTTTAGGATTTTATTGATGAATTTGAGGTGTGAAATATCATATCTATTCCTAGAAGGAGGAATGCAACTACAGACTCTATTTGCACATTGCATCATGTTAAGAAGAAAAACATTAAAAGATTATTTGTTGAACTAGTGGATTTTCCATTCATCCCAAATAATATAATAATTTTTTAGGGTTTTTAGGATGACCAACACGTCCTAGAATTGATCATGTGTAAGGGTTTGTTTGAAGGGTAGATAATTGACAACAAGTCCTAAGAAGTCCAAGAAGAAGAGGATGAAGATCATGAAGACATATTAAATATGAAAAGCAACACTATCCCTAAGGGGATGGTAGAAATAGAGTGTATTTTTAACCAGGATGAATCAATGTGCCATAAGAGGACTCCCAAAGAAGAAGGAAGCCATGAGTGTGACTTACTACTTGGGCATTGAAGATGATCCTAAATTGATCAAGATAGGGAAAGCATACAATACCCATGAAAAGGATGAAATTATACGTCTCCTTATAGAGCATAGGGATGTCATCCCCTAGAGATATGCAGAAATAAAAACTTATGATCCAAACATTATTACACACAACATCCCTTTGAAGCTCGATGCAAAACCTTTTCATCAAAGGAAAAGACCTGTGAATCCAATCATTGAACCATTGATAATGAAAGAAGTTTAGAAATTTTTGGATGCCAAGATAATTTTCCCTATTTAACACTCTACTTGGGTTTCTAATTTGGTGCCAATAAGGAAGAAAAGTGGGGAAATTTGACTTTGTGTTGACTTCAGGAACATGAACGAAGCATCATAGAAGGAAAAATATCGACTACCTTTGCTCGATGAAGTACTAAAAATCTTAAATAGATCTAAGATGATATCATTTATGGTTGGGTACTTAGGATATAATTAAGTAACAAATGATGAAGAGGATAGATTGAAAACAACATTCACCACAAAATGGGGAATATTCACATATAGGCGAATGCCCTTCAGACTGATCAATATCAGAGCCACATTTTAGTGTTCCATTGACAAATCTTTCAAGGATTAGTAAATGTATTTGATATAATCTAGATGAACGACCTTATAGTCTTCTCAAAGAACATGAATATCCATATAGAAAATTTCAAACAAGTGCTTAATTGGTGCAAGAAGTTTGGTATCTCACTCAATCCCAAGAAGTGTTCATTTGGGGTCATGAAAGGTAAGCTTCTGGGACAAATCATTTTTAAAGATGGTATTTTAATTGACCTAGAGAAAGTAGAATAGATACTAAATTTTTTGTCACCCAATAGCTATATAGAATTAAAATATTTCTTTGGAAGGATTAACTTTGTGCGAAAATTCATTAGTGGTGTTGTTGAAATAGTATGCCCTCTCAATGACATTCTAAAAAAGGGAAAACATATTCAATGGATTCCTGAGTTCAAGAAATATTTTGAAGACATTAAGGTGGCCATTTCAACTTCCTTGGTGCTTGTAAGCACTAATTATCAATTATGACTCAAAATCTACTCCTTTTCTTCAAAACACTCATACATGAGCATTGTCACACAAAAGAAGGATGAAAAAGATGAGAGGCCAATTGTCTTCATTAGCTATCCTTTGAAGAATGTTGAATTGAATTACCTTAATATGGATAAACATTAATTTTCTCTTGTGAAAGAAATACATAAACTTTTCCATTATATACTATGAATCAAGGTGTATGCCATTATGCCTAGCCTTGTGGTCAAATCATTGTTGATGTAGAATGAGATGGGTGAGAGAAGAGGAAAGTGGATGGCTATTTTGCAAGAATTTAAGTTGGAAATTTAACCCATGAATCTTGTAAGAGGAGAAGTCTTAACCAAGATGATGACCAACTTAAAGAAAAAGGCATGGTTTCCTGTGTATACAAAAGTGAGGAAATAATATTAGATATTTGGTAACAAGACATTATGCATTACCTCTTGCAAAATTGATGTCCCTAAGGGATGGGCATCTCACAGTGCACGACTATAAAGATGAAATGCGAATCCTCCATGGTTAAAGATGAAAAACTCTAAAAATGAAACTATGAAAGAATATATCTGAAGTTCTTAAATCATGAGGAAGACAAAGAGGTGTTGGAGAAATATCATGATAAATAAATTACCAAAAATGGGTTAGCAAAATATATAGCTCATTAGATCCTAAGATCAGGCTATTACTCACCTACCCTTTTAAAGGATACCCATAAACATGTTTGTTCCTATCATGTTTTTCAAATAGGGAGAGAAACATAACTATGCCTTTGCAACTAGTATTTGAGGTATGCCCTTTTTCCAAGTGTGGGATGGATTTTATTGATCCTATGAACCCACCATATTCTACTAGTCATATGTTCATATTGATAGCCATAGATTAAAGCACAAGATGAAAAAAGTAGAAACATTTTAGAATTGCACTGCCTAAGTGGTTACCAACTTTCTTAAAGAACACATTGTCACCAGATTTGGGATGCCCTTTTTTTGATATATGATAACAAATCCTTCTTTGTATCAATTTTCCTTATCTAATGGGCACTATATAATCAGGTAATAATCAAATTCACATCTAACTACTATCTGCATGGTAATGGAATACTTGAGTCCAAAACCAAAAACCTGATAAGTTTCATAAAATCCCTACTCACAAAGAACCCAAGGGATTAGTACACACAATTGAAATATGCCTTATGGATTGATAAAGTTAGGGTAAAAAATTCTTTAGGAACGTCCCCCTATTTATTGGTTTATGGTCAAGAACCTATTTCCCCCTTGAATCTCAAGATTCCTATGCTAAAATTCATGAGAGGATATGTTGAAAATGCTAATAAAGTCCAAGTTAGATTAAAGAACCTTTTGGAATTGGATGAGAAAATATAACTACATTAGAACACATGGCAAAACATGAAGCTATTTTCAAGAAATGGCTCAACAAAAGAGCCAAAATAAAAGCCTTTAGAATCTCTGACCTCTTCCTTGTGTGGGATAAGGCCAAGGAGACACCATGAAGCCAAACTAAGTTCAAATACCTCTCAGTCAACCCTCACCAGATCACTAAAATTCTAGGGGATAATACTTTTAGGCTATGTACACTTGAAGGGGAATGGGTTCCTTTTCCAATTAATGGAAAATTCCTCAAATATTATTTTGATGCTTGAGTTCTCAAAAAAAGAGGAAAAAATAAATAAATATAGTCATTTTCTTAAGTTGTGTGTTGTGTTTTATTTTTTTTATTTTAGTCAGGGAGTTAGTGTGTATTAGGTATTTCTCTTGGTAAGTGAACCATCCCAATTGGCCTCAATTTTAGGAAGAGGTATTTCTAACTCAAAGAAATTGAATAACTTCATTTATCATGAAAACTAAATATTAGTCTCATGTGTAGACAATAGGATATTCTTACCTGCTAACTCAAATTCTAAACTGATCACTCTCGACACTTTCCTCATTTAAAGAAACATTTGACCATCTAGGTTACTTTCAAGATGGGTGAGTAGTAGCTAAGGGTAGTTTAAAACTATCCAATTTGAATAAAGGATTTCCCCATAGCCTTATTAAGATCATTTTTTCATGTGTGAATTTCCCAAAAATTCACTAAAGGAGTAACACAAGAGGCATTAGTTGGTATAAAAGGTAAGAAATAATTCAAGTGCGATCAACACAACATAATGTTTGCTCACTAAACAAAATAAACTTCAAAGGAGAATCAAGTGGAAATACACAAGCTTTGCAAAGTTGAAAAAATAGATCACCAAAATCCAAAACAAAAATAATTGATGTCTCTCTAATAGCCCTCTAAATGTATTCTTGCATTTGGTCATACAGTTAATAGAAGTGGCTTAATGGTGGGTTTTTGAAATTATTTTCAATTAACAATAGATTTATTTTCAGATATTGTGCACTTATGGTGGTTAGAACCTAAGAGCATCAATGGAATCAAGACACTAAACACACATTGAGTGTGAAAGTTAAAAGTTCGAGTTTTGGGCTGAGGTCCTCAAAAGGCCTCTTATGACATCGAGAATCAAGTCTTAGCTTAAAAAAAGTTTGTAGGTCACTTGCTAATAAAAAAAATGCATTTGTCATTTCTTTCTTTTGTTTGGGCTATTTTTTGTGTCTTCACAAAACACACCCCATTCTCGACTTCAAAAATGGGTACCCCCTTTTTTCTTTTGAGCTATGAGAGCTTAGTTCTTAGAATAATGTATCTTTTGAGGCACCTTGAGGAGTAGGACAACTATAGCCTAGGTTTAAGAGTTAGGAAAAACAAGTGTCATTTGGGATATGGCAAGTTGAAGAGAAAATTTTGAGCATTAAAGGAATTTTTTTCACCTTGCACACCTATGTAGGGTGTGGAACTCTACCATGTCCACTTTTTGGCATCAAGTGCCAAGGTATGCACTTGCGCACCCTAGTAATGTGTGTACTCCTCCAATTTCCACTGACCCCAACATATAAATAGGGGTGAGCCTGCTTGGGTCCACTCATTATTTCTACCAAGCCTCCAAACCATGCACCTTGGCACCCCAATATGCACATCCACAATGTTCGTAACAACTAGATCATAAAGGTAAATTCTATGGTGTGAATGAGCATACCCTACACACCTTTGGAGGTGCATAAGTGCATGAAAACTGAGGGTACCCTTTCTCAAACACCTTACTCATGATAAAAAAGTGCACCTCCCCCTATGCACCTATGTAGGTGCACAATTGTGCATCATCTCCAACCACACAACCATAACTCCTCACTTAGCCAATCAATGCATACTACACACTGTATAGTTTTATTAGTCCTTTGTCAAGTATAGCCTATTTTGTGTGAGTTTCTTAAAGTAGTTAAGCATATTTTGGATTCTAGATGAAAAATATACTAACATTTTTTATTTTTTTTAAGGATATCGTGACATCAACATCTTTCATAATGGAAAAGATCACACCTATATTTACAACTTTCAAGTTCTAAGGAGCACCTAGGAAGTTGAGATTCATATATCTGCACTCTGAAGTTAGTGACAGTAAGCTCGAACATATAGATTGGAATGAATTAATCATACTATAAAAAGTCCTCATGAGAGATTAGAGAGGGTATTTTCCCTCATCTAGAGAAGATTGTTGAATGATGCATCACATCTAGTATCAATATAATCATCAGAGTGAATCATGACTCATAAAGTGCTACATGCCTAAAGAGAAGGTGGTAAAGAGAGTGACTAGAGAAATTATCTTGTAAATCCCACCAAAAAATATAGAGAAATTATTCCACATTCCCCAAGTAGATGAATATAAGGATATCACCCATGGAAGTGCAAATTGCTGGTATAGAGAACACAAAATAGGCTGCAGATATAGTGCAAGAGAAGTATCTAATTACCAAGACCTCACATAATAAGGATAGGGAAAGTTGATATGTCATAGGGATACATGATTACACATATTAATTACTACATAATTCTCCTAAGAAAAGTGATGGGACTTCCTACAATAGGTCACTTGGATGGTTCATTGTAAGCAAACAATCAAAACTAGGTTCTACATGATTAATTGGGGTACCATTAGTAGCAACTCTTTGGATGAGAAAATCACTATGGTCCATAATGAACAATAGTATATTAATTCTTGTGTAGTCTACTTGTTGGTACCTTGAGCAGAGAGTTATCTAGAATTGGTAAGGAGGGAAAACATACAAGACCACA
Source organism: Cupressus sempervirens (assembly GCA_028749045.1). Taxonomy (NCBI): domain Eukaryota; kingdom Viridiplantae; phylum Streptophyta; class Pinopsida; order Cupressales; family Cupressaceae; genus Cupressus; species Cupressus sempervirens. The sequence continues at coordinate 263,632,422 of CM053791.1, read as the reverse complement.
ATGAGTGTCCTTACATTGTGTACCCAAAATTGGCACAAAAGAAGCTTCTAAATGAGAGCCTAGAGTACATGATAGTAAATGACACCTTCATCTTTGTAATAATCTATTTCCTAAAAGGGGATTATGTGAAGATGATTTCAATAGAGACAAAAAAAAGAGTGATGCAAGTGGGTAGATATTTCATCCAATAGAATACATTTATGTATATGCGAGTGGCTAGGACTCTCTTCCACCTAAAGAATCCATCATGTTATCCATCAGATAGGATTGTGCCATTGGAGACTTCCTAATAGCTAGAATCTACATATGATAGGGTGAGGATGAAGCATATAAAGACCTGGGTATGGCCTATCACCACTAGACCTTACAAGCTAAAATAGAATCAAGACATCACCACCTAAAAGGTTTAATAGAAGATCATTGGTCAAATTGCATGGATGACTATGGAGTTTGAATAAGTGAATATTTTAGAATGGAGCTGAAGTTGGCATAAAATGTTTCAAATCTATAGATACTACTCAAGGTTTAGAATAGGAATAGTCCCAATATTATAGATCCCACCTACAATAAGGACAAGATCTTTGAGAATCCCATCATGAATTTTAGGTGAATCAGGAGGAGAATGATGATGCTCAACACCAAGCCTGACACGTTGTCAATTTGACAAGGGAATGGGTACGAAAGACTTTCTATTTGGATATTGTGCCAAATATTCCTCCATTGAAGGAACTAGAAAGACCAAAGAAAGGGGAAGGGACTAAGATCACCATCCCCACTTATAAGGAGAAGTCCCTAGTCATGCTAGAAATGGTACACAACTAGAAGAGGGATGTAGTCTATATCTTCAAGTAGGAGAAGTCTAAGGTTAATAAAGTAGTAGAAGGATATAGAGGAAGATGAAGAAAAACCTAAAGAGACTCCCTCTTATTCAAAATCTTTCCCATGAGTCCCTAAGTGGAGTAGGATAGAGACAATGGTAGTCAAAGTAAAGACAAGAAAATTAAAGAAAAGAAGAACTCCCTCACCACAAATCCTTGAGACTATGCTAGAGGCTGTAGAGGAAGAAGAAAAATAGGATGAGATTGATAATATCCTCCTATATATGAGAAAATGTTTATCCTAGGCTAATAAAGAGAAACAAAGGAGAATATCAATGCAAACACCCTCAACAACTCAAGAAAAATTGGTCTAGATTAAGGGAATTTACAGATCAGGAATAGGAAGGATAGATACAGTCCATAGTAGAGGAGGATTCAAATTAGTTTGATCTTTTTGACTTTGAATTAATACCCTTGGGGAACCATTTTGAGGAAGGATAAATAAGGGATATGCTACACTAAGAGCCATTGGGTGATGAATAGAATGCACTACCCCCACTCCCACATGGTCTAGTAGAGATGCCTCCTCCTCCTCTAGGAAACCTAAAAGTACCACCTCTTCCACTATGAGAATAGGATGGCATACCCTTGCCTCCTCTGATTATAGAAAAATAGAGCCCAACAACAAAGGATAAGGTGTATGTAGCACAATATATAGAGGAAGCTCCTAAGAAAGGAAAAATGGTTGTAATAGTAGAACAATCTCCTTCTATAACACAATGGATCTCTTCCCCTCCTAGAACCATAATGGCCACCCTAGTAGTAGAACAACTAAGAGCAAAGGACATCCTAGAAAGGATGAACAAAGGAAAAGGATTAGTATTAATGACAAATTTATCGTCTAGTTAGTATATGTCTCTAATGGGAAATAATATAGGATGGATAATATGGGAAGTGGAAACCTGATAAAGGAGGTGCGTGGAGACTCTTAGGGAATGAAGGATAGTTTTGATAGAGGCAACGATGTCTATAGTGTTCTTCTTAAAAAATTCACAACTAGATTTCATCATGAAGAATAAGAAGCAAAATTTAATGGCACATATAGAAATTCCTCTTCCTCATGCAAATAATAAAGCCATAGCCCCTTTGGATTATCAAATGAAGGAGGTCATGTTGGGGAAGGCCACCAAGGATATGACCAAATTTTTGACAACCATGTGCCTTAAGTATGAGTTTCATCATTTAGATCAAGATGAGGAGAAAATCAAAATGTTGAGGAAGTAGGATAATATTTTGTGAGAATTCATATAAAAAGTAGTAGGTCCTATTGACCCAACTCACCTTGAAATTGGTCTAGCGACTTCCCTTAAGAAACAAGCTCCAACCCCCACATGATGACTAATATTTGGATGCATGTAAGAGATGAAATCTTAGTTTTGAATAGAAAGGATAGAAATAATAAAGGAAAATATGCACCTATTGCATAGCATACAAAATAATATGAAGAAATTAGTGACAATGATTAACTAGTAGTTTTGGTTAATGAACAAGTTGTCCATCTAGACTAATGATTTAGAAGTTCTATATAAAATAAAAGGGTAGAGATACAAGATGCTTCTAGGCATGTAAAAAAGAGAATAAATGGACAAGATCAATTATAGGATTGAGAAGATATGAGCCGAGAATAAGATAATGTTATCTTTATATGAAGATATCTAGGAGATGCAGGGTAGGAATCAGGCCCAATTTTTGGAAGTGATAAATATTATAGTATGACTAGCTTGGAGATTTTTGATGATGACTCTGGAGAAAACTTATACTTGATAGAAATAGTTGTACAAAAATTCCTATCATCTTTTTAAGTAGTGTCCTCTAAGGATGATTTTCAATGTATATTTAAAGCCGAGGAGACATTGAAAGAGTTAGATTATGAATTGGATGATTTTGTAGAAGTGCAATAGGAGTTTCATGATTTTCACAAGGAATTGAAGGCTAAGCATCAAGCTTTAGATTTTCCAAATCCCCAAGTGATCACTTTTCTCATTCAAAAATTCAATTCGGCCCATCCAAATATCATTTTGGTCAGAGATCAACAAGCCCTAGATACTGGAAACTAAGATTTTGGACCTATTGAAATCCTAAATTTTTTGATCTTGAGACCTCTCAAGGTGCACAGGTGTGTAGGCATGCATTTTGAAGTTTTGGTAGAGGAATGAATTTTGTCTCCAAAGGTGCAGAGGCACGTAATTTTCCAAGGTGCACAAGTGAAATGATTTTTGAATATCTAGTTGTGTCAACAATTAAATACCAATTTTATTTTTTGGTCATTTTCATGTACCAAAAGCACATTTTTGTGAGTTTGATGATATTTTAACTGGTTGAAACACATAGAGAAGGATGAGTTCAAATTTTTAGAAGTCCTAGAAGCTCAAGTTCCATCTAGAGTCTTCTATATTCTTATCTCCTTCTTCTATTTTAGTTTTGAGTCATTGCAAAGCCTCATGCACCATGTAATGAATAAAAAAGAGTGCAATCCTACTTAGCATCTAGTTAGGAGTTTGTCTGTAGATGATTTTCATAAAATTAGGGTTCTTAGCATGCTTTTTGCAAGGAAAAATCCATAGATCCAAAAATTGCATGAAGAATGGGGTTTCTTATAAATACAAAGATGTAATATGCATACAAGGGTGACATTTTGATGTAATAAAGGTATGCTAAATTGATGCTCTCATTCTTTGTATAGTGTTTCTTTCTAGAATGTGCATTTCCTTTATGAAGTTTATGTTCATGAATAACAATAGAGCCAATATTATTTTCTATTTTAATGCTCATATGCTTATTTAGTTTCTAGTGTTTGTCATATTTAGTAGCATAATTCCTTTTTTGTTACAAATTAGAGAAATGATCACTCTACAATTTTTGTATATTGATTTGTCTTATGTGTGCACACTTTTTGTGGCTACACAATTTGAGGAATCATGAAAAATCATACTATTTTATTATCTCCTTTGACAATTGCATCAGTGGAGCTAAGGACACACTGCTCCTAATTTTGTTGGTTTCCTTTTTGATCCTTTTGAAATTTAATTCATAGATGTGTTGTTACTATGACTTATGCCTGTTGAGGAATTTGATTTTCAATAGTTTTCTTTAATCTATTTTTACCTATCTCTTTAATTTTATTTCAAACACTTGGTTAGAATAGGAATTCATATAGTTGCATTTTTAAAAATTTGCATTCATTATAAAATCTGAAAAATACAAAAATATATTTGTTTGTGGTAAGATTTTTTTTCAAGTTATGCAGATTTTATAGATACCAACAAAGGACTCCTTGCAAAAAAAGACATTTATCTTCAATTGAGATACCAAATTTTCAAAAGAGAAATTTGTGAGAATTTCTATTGTTGTCATTGTGTACAATGACTGCTCAATAGGTTTGACAATGACATGTAGGGAAAATGGATTTCAAAGGTTTCAAAGAATTGATCAAATATTCCCTCTATAAGTTTGGTACTTAACCAAAGGAGGAATACATTCAATAAAGAGGTTAGTGGGGTCCATTTTATAGGAAACATGAAATCAAAGGAACCCCCTTATTAAAATAAAGTGCATCTAGGAAATAGATTGAATGCTGGAGACATAGGAATTAAAAAATATGCAAGGCCTACCTAGTTAAGAGTAAGATCAATCATAAATAGGAGAACTTAAAGAGGAATCTAATTGGTGTGTGTTTCACCAATAACACTAGTATATTTCCACTTGTTTTTCTACTAGAATTTTTTACCAAAGGCCATATGGGCCTATGATTTCATCTTTTTTTTTGTTTTTTGTTTTTATCCCTGCGTTGGTCAAAATTTTAACCAAATGAGGGTCTTATGCTCAAGTTGATCAAAATTTTGACCAACTTTGGTTTTCCCAAGTTGGTCAAAATCTTGACCAACTTGGGTTACATAACAAAAAAAGAAAAAAATATATGTTATATTTCCGCTCACCTTGGCAATATAACAAAATAATGCATTTGAGTGATGACTTTATTAGCAGTAGTGTAGACCATGGTTTCATTCAAGTTTGATGTTGAGGTCTTTGCCTGTGAGTAATATTGGGGTTCTATCCATCTTTTTTCTTTATGCAGATCAACCATCATAGGTCACTGCTTCATGTGGGCATATCTAAGTGCACTAAGTGGAACTCCCCAGACATGGGCCTGGAGCTAGAGGAAGGCGCTTGTTCAACTATGAGTTCCATTGATTTAGGTTCTTTGTCTCTTCCATTGAAAACCTTTATGCATATATCTACATTGGAAAGGAATATGAAAATGAAATGGTGTAAGTTATTCTAGAATTTTTTTTCTTTGTTTCTCTTATGTATCTTGGATAGAGTAATTGTGTACTTTGTTCTCTGCCCTAGCCACTTAGATAGAATACACTTTAGGAAGGATAGGGAATTATGCCTACATTGAACATAAAAAAACCAAAACCCTATATTCTTTGGAAAATTGAAGGAAAACAATTTATGTATTTGAACCTAAGTTTAAATTAGGATTGTGCTTTGATAATTAACAAGCTTCATGAATGATTATTTTTCCCTAATATGATGGTCAACATTGTATAGATTAACAACCACTTTTTTATCAAACTATTATAGTTTGATTAAAAAATTAGAACTTTAAAGGAATATGACCAAACAATAGAGTGAATGCCTCCATTGGTTCATCTTCTTTCCATTTCTTTTCCTTTAGATAGATTGATATGGGGTTCTTGTGTGCTATCTACCCAATTTAAAATGTATTACATCTGACTTTGTTGATGTCATTGTTTAGTTCAAATCCTTAATCAATTTTCTAATTGTGCATAAACACATAAATTTTGCTACTAGTCATATGAATAAAACTACATCTCACATTTGGTACTGTACCTTCTCTAATTAGTAAACAAGACTATCAATTTGTATGAACTCTACATTTTGTTAATTTTGAAACACCCAAATCATAACTAGTATCAAGTCATAACCTTGTAGCTATAGAAATATGCTAAGGGCATAAACATATCTTATTTATAGTGTAGAGTTTCTCACTCACAACTTAAACTCCCCTTTTCAATTGGATATTATTGTTACATCTTTTCTGATTTTAAAATGCCATATTTCTTCAATACATTTGAATTACAAAGTTTTACAACTTTTATCTTGTATTCAAATGTTTCATCTCAAGTATTTTCATCTTGTACTGTGAATCATTCAATTGTTTACCATCTTTTCTATTGTCATATTGTGTTGGTTTCTTGGTATGGAGTTAATTTTTTCTTGCAACTAGTTGAATTGGGCAATGTATTATTTTATTTATGTCTTGGTATGGAGTTTGCTCTCTTGATTTTCTGCAAATAAAAGATTTGGGTCATGGATAATTGTTTACTTCTCTAGGGTTTCTATGAGGTGCTATATTTGTTGAAGAGCTATGATTTTGTTGAGCTATGAAGAGTCATCTATATCAGTCATGACTTCAAAACCCCTTGCTAAGACATGATAGAGGTACTTGGGCTAATTCTAGTATTGAATGAAGATTCTATACAACTTCTATAGATCAATAAAGAATTGATTCTGGAATTCTTTCTATCTGCAGGTGAGAGGTATGGATTTTATATTTTGTGCATGGATTTGGATGACTTTTACTATAGAAACTAAGATCTATATTAAAAAATACAACCATGATACTATTTCTTGTGTAGGATACAAAGAGAATATAAGATAGAGATATACCTATACTGATAATGTGATTGGTGATTTTGGAAGGTATATGCTTCTTTTCCATTATTACAATATTGATTGCTATCTTGAAAGTGATTTAAGTAAATACTATTTTACTTCACAATGTCTATATCATTGAATATGGTCACAATTATTAAATAATTCCCCCTATTTCAATGTGAATTAATACAAAATTATCTTAAATAATTGTTTTATAATATGAGGACTTGTGTCTATCATATATGTTGTGAAATGTAGAGCCAATTCCTCATATTTTGGCACATGTGGTCAGGTTGTTAAGCCCTCTACACCAGTTGGCTAAATAGAAATGTTAATAAACATATGGAATCTATACTATCCATAATAAGTTGCCAAGAATTAAATTGTAAACTAAGGCAATAGTGAACAATAGAGTGCATGGCATATTGCAAATGGTTCAATGGATATTTAGTCACTAAACTCATAGTCCCTCAAATATTTATAATGGGAAATACTTTGAATTTTAGTTATGACTCTTTGACTCCTTAAAATGCAATAGATGAATATTTTTTTTCTACTGATACCTTTGTGGTATGTAATGGCATGAATGCACTTGATGTCATTTTATAAATTGCTTGTTGCTCATTGATAGAGAATGCTATGGTCACATGCTGTTAAGTTAAAATACAACTTATAATGCTGGTTATAGATTAAAACATGACTTCCCTCCTATGAAATTTGAACATCTTCATGTACAGAAAACAATGCATCAAAAATCAATTTATATAATTTAGAATGTAATTAAGTAATTGATTGTACACCAATGTAAAGGATTTGAAAAATTAAGTGCACATAGCTCTTATTTAGGTATGATTATCATTTGAACCTCTTCTCCTGAGCTTGTGGTATACAATAAATAGTAAATGGATTTACATGATTATGTTTAAGATTGTCAGGTACTTTCACATTATTAGTACCTAGAATTCTTGCTAAATCTTGAACTCTATTCTTTAACTTTATTGGTACTTGATGATAATTCCCTTGTATAAAAATTGCTGCTTATTTTTATTACAACTTCTACATTAACATGGGTTGACATTGTATAGAATACTCTGCCTAGTTAATAGGAATTAAATGTAATCTCACTCTTTTTAGAATAGACAAGGAAGAACACCATGCTTAATGACATATAATACAATACATGCAATGAATGAATATATACATCTTTAAGAATTACACACTCTTAAAGGTTTTCACCCTTTTATTAAAGGTTGGGCCCTTTATATTGTGTAGTCCACATAGGTTGTTCATAATCAGTTTTATAAATTTCTTCAACATGTTTCCATTATAAGGTTCAACAAGAGTTGTTATTCATATAATTTAACTATGACAAGAAGTGGTTGTTAATCTCACATCTTTACAAAGATTCTCCATTACTTTTTTGGACCAAGGAAACCATCAAGGTTTGCAAATCCCAATTAAAAAATGTCTAGTCAGACTAGTCCACTTTTGATAAATATGAATCTGGTTCTTCCATGTTTAAAAGGAATCTAGTTCTTCCATGTTAGCATAGCTAAAGCTAAAGCTATTTCAGGATAGAAAATTCTAACATTACATTCTAGATTTTGGATTTTCTATAGGGTATATGCACACAAACATTATATTTTGGATTTTCTATAGGGTATCTGTAGTGTAAATAGGTAATATGTTTCCTGATCTAATAATTGCATGTTGATATCTGATAATTTGGTTTTATAACATGGCTAAGTAAAAATTTTCAACAATACTTAATCCTTTGCTCTGTTCTAGGTTATACAAGATAAAAAACCCTTAATTTAATTTTTGCTCTCACTGCTTATGATTTCTTTCTATTGTCATAAAATCCCTCTTTGGTCTTTAGGGCCTATTTGTCATGGTTTTTGTTGCATTGGATCTCTATTGGTGATGGAGGACGGCTCTGATACCATTGATTAAGTATGACTCTGATACCACTGACGAAGTTATGCTCTGATGAAGGGCCACACCACCCTTACCAACTTATAACCAAAAATGCCACTAGCTCTTTATCCAAGATCCAAGTGTAAACTGCCTCACATTCAGTGCTTTGTCTACACTCACAACTCCACCATAATCTTGCTGTAAACTGCCTCACATTCGGCGCTCTATCCACAGACTCAAGAAAACTCACTCTTCACTTCCTCTTTCTCTTTCACACTTACTAGCTTTCTCACCTTGAAGCTTTTACGCCTTCTAGCTTCTACTTCTCAAACTTGATTAGAAATGCTCATATCCCTTGCTTAAATAGGCACTTACCACCAAATGCATGACTTATCCACAACCTTCTAGAATTCCACCTACACAATATCCACAACCTTCTACAACTTCCATAACCTTCTACAATATCCACAATTTTCTACAATATTCATAACTTTCTAGAATTTTACCCACACACCTCGATAAATGGAATGACAACCATTTATTTTATTATTATTTTTCTATTATGCCACCTATGCACCTGGAAAATAGAAATCACTTTTTCCCTTTTTTCCTGTTTTCCCCTTTTTATTTATTTATATTATTTCTCCTCTAATTTTCGTCACTTTCTCTCTCCTCCAAAATTTTTTTTTTTCAATTTTTTCTTTTTTCAATAATTTTCCCATGCAAGATGCTCCTACATCAATTTGGTAAGTATAAATTTTTGATAATCCTTTATCATTTACTCTATTTTATTATTTAGGTTATGCAAGATAACAGACCCCTTTATTACCTTTGAATCGTATTTTCCAAGCTATCCTATGCATTTTCTTTTAAGCGTTGCATTATTTTCCCCTTTCATCTTTGCACTATAAGCTCAAAAATTTCTATAGATTTGCTGAAACATATTTAAAATGATCTATTCATAATATTCATCCTCTTCATGCATGAAGTTATTCAATTTATATTGTTGTTTTTCTCTGCATATCTTTTCTTCTAGGAATTCATAGGTTGTATCTTCCAACACTATCACCATACATAGTGCAGACCAATAATGTGAAAATAACTTAAGTAGAATTCACTTGAGTATATGTTAGAAATTATGGAAATTATATCAAAATAGATAGTATCTTTTTCTCTTCTAAGATTATAAATTTTTAAAACATTATGTTGCAAATTTCCACACAACACAAAATTCCCTAAATTGGTGGAGAAACTTTCAATAACCCAAGACCAACTTGAAGCTTATATCTATATACAAGGAGCTCCCATTGAATAGATATAGATCTATTTTACTTTAGTAAGTTGTACTTTCTATTTTTGTAGTACCATTTTTATGGTTTAAGAAAGGGTACAAGCCCCTTTTATGGAGCCTACAATGAAAAATCCAATTAGTTGAACTTGACCTTCTCAATTTATCTCTATAAATAAAATTCTAGCTTTTAGTTTTTAAAGAGTATAGCCATCCCTACCAAATGGTAGCAATTTACTTCCATGATATCAATTCAAATTTCTATACAATTCTTAGGACTACATATATATATATATATATATATATATATATATATATATATATATATATATATATATATATATATATATATATATATCAAAATCCAATGCACTCTTGAACTATTGTGATTTATTTATTTATATCAATTTTTGTACTTAAATCTTTAGTACACTACAATAAGAAAGAATGAAGATATAATAATGTTGTGGAGAGTTATGAAGAAGATAGCATCAAAAGTTTAAAATTCTATAGAAAAATCCTTACATTTTGATCAAGAACTTCTTGACAATAGTTTGTATGTAATTGTCACAAGTGGCTTTTTCAAGAAGATCACTTGAAGTAATTACTAATATAGAGTATGAGAATATGTATTTGGAAAAATTTAAGTATAAATAGGTTTATTTAAAGTTTAAATTGTCATAGAAACCTTGCTATAAATAAGAAACTTGCAAAGTATAAATTGAAATGGAATTTCCAAGAAGAGAACAAGAAATGGCTCATAAAGATCAACAAGGCTGGATTAAATATCTTCTTATATTGGTTGTGGAGTATGAAGAGAAATGCTTCCATGCTGAGATTCTACATGCATTACACATCACCAGTAGACCTCTTGTTTAAATTTAGCAAGGTTCTCAAATACTATTACCTCTTAAATCAATGTGCTCATATGGGGGGTCATTGAAAAGAGTAAATGCATCCAATCCTTTGCGCAATTACTTTGTCATTACAACACTTTCAAGGGTGACATTGAATCCACAAAATTGTGTTGTTCCAATTCCAATCAATTGTTGGATTTCAATTTTTCTAATCTTACATAGTATAGTATACTCTACGTAGATTTTTTTCCCTACATTCTAGAGCAAAAATTTCCTTGTAATCTAGGCGTTTTACAAGTTGAAGTTTGGGCAGCATGGAGTTTCAATTCTTGACATCATTGGCACATGCTACACTTAAATTTGACATGAGCTTTATTTCCTCTTGGGAATGACTTTTGTAACTGATTAGAGGTTTTTGGGTAATATCTTTGGAGCAGTGTATACTTTTGATCAAGTTGTGTATGGTGTTAGGTGTGAAGTATGTAGTTCAAGTGCAAACTAGACATCTTTAGATGTAAAGAGTGGCTACTATCAACCAAACACTCCCAAATATAGACTAGAAAAGGTTCAAACATAAGTGGTCTACTGTAATCAACCAAATTACTAGGTTCCCTATATTTATTAGTATAATTTCTTGAGCATTTAGTAGTTGAATCATATCATATGGTTAGAATCTTATAATGATTGTCAGATTGTAATGTACTACATATAATTATAATCAATGAATTCATCATATCTTGGTAACTAACTCTGTCATGGTATAAGTTATTTTATTACATTGCATCCATATATCTGATTTTTTCATTACAAGAAGTAGGGAAGTTGCAATTTTTAAGCATCCAAGATACACACTCTCTTAGTTTGTCAATGTGAGCTAGTTGGTGGTGTAGGAGCACCTAGGTAGGTTAGTATGAAACCTAGGGCTTCCTTTTTTTTTGTATTATAGTTATTATTATCCACATCACTATTCTAAAAGAGATCCTATTTTGTCCTTAGGTGTGTTTAGGAGAGTTGGCAAAACCCAAAATGGCCAAGTTGCTAGAAAGTGCAAAATGTTGTCAACTAGGTGACTTAGGTTCTAGAAAGGGTAAAATGGTCTACTAAGGTTACCATGGCCTTTGATATGTTATTTGATTTCCTTTAATGCATATTATATGCCCATTTGGTCTTGGGAACAAATTTTGAGGTCTAACTTTGATTTGGGAAAAAGTTGCTAAAATGTTATCATGTTGTAATGACAACATTTTCTTGCTGAGAGAAACTTTTTTGCAAGATTTTGAAAATTCATGTTTGCAATCCTCTAAATATTTGGAATAGTTATGAAACCAATGGGGGAACCTTTAAAATCATGAGGACAACCTTTTCAATGGGTTGGAAAAATTGGAGAAAGTACTATGCAGACTGTGTACAACATTTTGGTTGTCAGTCTTGAAAATGGCTTAGTTAAAAGAAAATGTATGTAATTCATTTCCTAAAAGTTAAAAATATTAATTTCACTATCCTATTTTATATTTCATCATAGGTCATGAAAAATTCCCCTTCAAGACCTACATGAAGAAAAAAATAAAAAATAAAAATAGAGACAAAAAAATGAAAGTCAAACTTTGTGGAAGAGTAACTCTTTTTACATTTTCTAGCAAGTTCTACAAGTGTGCACCTTCAGCTAAGGAAGAAAGGACATAGTCTTCTATCGAGAAAATATCTAAAATAGAAAAAAAATGTATACAAAGGACGTCATCCCATAGTATTATAGAAAGAGTAATATTTGGAACTGAAAAAAATGGATTACACTCTGGAGGAAAAATAAATCTCTATTGAGAAAAATAGGACACTCAAGAATAATAAATTTATCTTCTTAACATAATGCACTAACACCACTAGTCATGTTAAAAAGTTTGTTGGTGCATGATAGTTTATAGAGGTGTTATAGTTGAGTCCAACAATCTAAAAGAAAAAAGACATCATGAATTTCCTACAAAATCAATCAAAGTAAGGGCATTCCAAAGATCATAGCAACACTCCCACAAAAAATAAAAATCTAAAATAAACTATCTAGCCTACATCAATGAATTCTCATATAAACCACAATGTAGACTATATTGTTCCCATATGAAAATGAAAAACTCCCTTTTTGGCAGTGAACAAACATAATAAAACTACAAAATTTATAAACTTGTAGCATGGTCTTGATTCAGAAGGTGAGGTAATTGATAACCAATGAATCATTAAATGATAAGTACATAGATAATTCTTTGTAAAGAAAATAGTGATTATTTTTTGCTATAGCCAATAACATGTTAGCAATTATTTCCCAAAGGTGCAATTGAATCAAAGGCAATTAAGAAAATATTAATAATGTATGAGGAGTGTGCTTATTAAGGGATACCCATGGGAAGAGATATGACTCTTCCATTCCAAGGAATGTATAAAAATGTATACAGTCAAGTCCAAAGTGAGGGGAAGAATCATCAGCTTCAAATATTTATAGTATCAAAGACAATCTGCAAATTCAGTGAATAAAAAGAGCAATCATTGATACATACACATGAACACTTGCATATATATAATAATAATAATAATAAAAAACCGATATTTTGGGATGAAGGGTAATGCATTGAGTAACTTTTAAAAAGTCTTCATTTGATAAATGCAGATATTTTGTTACTTCTAATAAATGCATCACTACTAGTGAATTAAGCTTGTATAATGATGGTGATGATTCCTTTAAAACCTGCAACCAAAATGCCATCCAATTATCGAGGGGAGTTATGGTACATACAAAGAATGCAAGTGGCTAGGAAGCTAGTCTAGTAGAGACAACCCAAGTGGGTTTGGGAGGCTAGATGACAGATCTCTTTCCATGCTCTTGGGCTAGGCAGAGTGGCTCAAGATACCTTGTATGATCTCACAACTGGTGCTCCATAGTGATGATGGGTTGTTTGGGTAAAATTTTAAAGGAATCCCTTATATAAACCCTAAATAGTGAATACTGAATAAATTTTATTTGTAACATTGTAAAATTATATATTTATTTATCTTTTCAAACTAACATTGTTGCAGGCTCTAAATGAAGGAATTAAATTGATAATCACATTTTCCAACACCATCTATACCTTATTTGGGAATTCTAGGGAAAATTGAGTAATGTCCCAATAAGAGACATTACAAATGTAGTGAATGGGCTCTTGAACATGTAGGAATAGTAATCCAACTACTTTAGAACATTCAATGATTAATGGAAGCTGTATTTGTGTAACACAAGCATGAATGAGTAATTTTGGTCTTTTGCATTCTAGTCATAGATATGAGTACAGGTATACTTGGACATCAATTTTTCCCCCTTGGGTATGGTATATTTCAATGTGTGCCTATGTAGATACATACAAAAAAATTTAAAAATTTAAAAGAATATATAGAATTGTAAAACTAAATACATTTGATTATATGATACTTCACCATTGATCAATGTAAAATGCCAAAATATTAGTGATAAAGATAAATATTAAATGCCAATTAATAGTTCAGAATTCTAAATTTTTTTTTTGACTTATCATATGTAAACCATTACAAAATACCAAGAGTGTTGTCGAGTATCTATCAGCTATATCAACATATACATCAACTATATGATCATATACAACATCAACATAAAATTTACGTCTAAATTTTTTCAATAGTAGTATATCTATATCAGTAAAATGTCTCCAATATGCCACAAAAAATAGACTAGGATTGCAGCTCATATGTGTTACACCCTTTTCACTGACACTATCTAGCCAAGAGGACCCTCCTTATAGCATAGTTCTCTGTCTTGTTGTATGTAGTCTCTGTATGGATGCATCAACACTTCAACTACTAGAATATTAGCACTTGGCACCACTGCAATGGAAATTGTAGCCACAAGTATTGCTGTAGTAGCATCTTGTTTCTCCCTCCCACACTGCTCATTCAATTATTCTACAATGTTCTCTAGTGCAATCTCAAATAGGGACTTCCCCACAAATCTTCTAGCCCATGTGAAGCCATGGAGGATTTCCCACATAATGATCCTCTCTATTATATCCTGTGACAACCTTTCAAACTCTTTCTTGACTAATCTCAAAGTAACTATGATCTGCACATCAACCTTGTAAAAATGAGTCTCTTCAGTGATTCAATGAGAGCTCTATCCTACCACAGAAAACATAGTTATTTCTAAACTTCCAAATGAGCCATAAAATTTCAACAAATAAGCAAGACCAAAAGACATTTTAGTCCTTCCTAAGGCTCATGAAAAATCCAAGGAAAATCTTAATAACATTGATATTTTTGTTAACATAGATACAAAAAATGCCTCAAACTTCCTTGGAAAACATGTAGTTAAAGAGAAAATGATTCATGGATACCAAATAAAGCATTTTTTTTGGGTTCCACCAAGTTAGCCCAAATCTTATCAGAGGTTTTCTACCAAGATTAAGAATCATAGTTCACATTCTAGCAAAAATTCTCATGATTGAAAATGTCATCTATATTAGTTAGGAAGGAAATGTTTTCAACCTTCACATTGGGAAGAAATAACCCATTAGACCACTTAAAGGATGTATACCTATTATTATCAATCTCACACTACTTGGGAAGGGCTAAATAATTGTATGCCTCCCTAATCACTAAGTAAATTATCCATTGTCCTTGTGGAACATTAAATTTTTGACATACTTCTTCCCAAACCAATAGTTTTCCACAAAAAAATTTGAATTCCCTTTCTAGACCATGCTCTTGCTGAAGGTAGTGATATGTTTCTATGCACCAAGAATCATCAACTGGAACTTTCTCCACATATTTTATTACTTTCTAATATATTCCCATTCTTTGTAATATCTTGTCTAACATTCTTCCATCCTTTAGGTAAGGATTTATAAGATTAGATCTAGAAAAAAATCATGGAAAAGGATCTAGTAATGAGGTCACAAAAGAGAAAATCCTTCCATGAGGAACCTTTACTATGGACTACCCTACTAATTTTGTCTCTAACCAAGACTTTATAAGGTTCTATTACTTCTAGAGCCTTGAAAATATATTTAGTAGCAACTTCCAACTCATGTTCTAAGATCCTTCAAGCCTAATCCCCCTTTTCTTTTTCACATGGAACACCAATCCAATTTGACACCATGTTCCTTCAAAGCCCCCTTCCCATCTGATCAAAAATCACTTTTTTTCTTCAGCTCTCTCATCTTGATGATGGATCACAGAGTGTGATTGAAAATGTTGATGCAAAAATTGTAACACAATCTACCCTGAAAACACAACAAATAATTCTAATGGATTATGCAAAACTAATATCTATAAATATTAAACTAGTAATCGTTAAGCATCGAGGAAGAAGTAGAATAGATATTTTAAGATACAATATCTCTTGTCAGACCTCATTTCTTCTAGCCAAGGAAAGGTAACACTTATTCCAATTTTTGAGCTTCTTCTCAATCTTCTCTTCAATAAAATCCTTAATGTTTTTTAAACCATGAAAAATGGTGAAGGGGATGCCAAACAACTACTAGAATGAATTAATCATACCGAGCTATTGAAATAAATAGTCACAACTTTGATATGTGCATAATATACATTGAATACAAACTTCCCCTATTAAATGACCCCAACTCATGACAGATAAGGAGTAATGGAAATGATCAATGAAAGTTGTTGATATTATAATATGGGTGAATTTGAGTGAGGTGACCACATTTTTCTTTCAAAAACATATGTGCAGATATAAACATTAAGTATAACATGTCCAATATTTTTGCAGATGTACACATTACTTACACCAAATTTTTTTTTCAAAACCATATGTGCAGATATAAACATTAAGTACATGTCCAATATTTTTACAGATATACACATTAGTTACACCAAATTTTTCTTTCAAAACCATATGTGTAGATATAAACATTAAGTACAACATGTCCAATATTTTTGCAGATATACATATTAGTTACCCCAAATGTTTCTTTCAAAACCATATGTGAAAATATAAACATTAAGTACAACATGTCCAATATTTTTATAGATATACACATTAGTTACACCAAATATTTCTTTTAAAATCATATGTGCATATATAAACATTAAGTACAACATGTCCAATAGATATACACATTAGTTACACCAATTTTTTTCTTTCAAAACCATGTGTGTAGATATAAAAATTAAGTACAACATGTCCAAATATATTTTCCTGTGAAGAAAGACCATGCCTAAAAATATGAACCTAGAACAAAATAATGAGACAATGGCTACACTTTGGTCTTAGTTTTAAAGAAAAGTTGATAAATGTAATTGTCCTTGCAAAAAGTGTAAGGGGTTAAAGAATCAAAGAATTCTAATCACAACAACCCAGAGTCATTGTAGGCAACATGGTCATGTTGAAGGGGGCCATGATTTTTGTCCATTATTGAATATGAATTTTCTATTGGAGGAACATGGAGGTGTGAATATCCAAGCTAAGGATAACACTCCCATGGAAGAAGATGATAATGTGATAGAGGACATGATT
This sequence comes from Cupressus sempervirens, assembly GCA_028749045.1. Lineage (NCBI taxonomy): Eukaryota > Viridiplantae > Streptophyta > Pinopsida > Cupressales > Cupressaceae > Cupressus > Cupressus sempervirens. The sequence goes on along the minus strand of CM053791.1, from coordinate 263,615,268 downwards.
GAAAAAGATGGTATTTAGGTGCACTAGCTTGACACAATTTATGGATTACCAGCACATAATAGAAGTCAAAATGACATTATGAAAATTCTTATGGATGTTTCTATATTTAAAGAGATAGAAGAAACATGTCCACACTTTAAAGAAGAACCTCATAATCTCAAGCTTTCATTGGCAGTAGACACTGTCAATCCATTTGGAGATATGAGATTTGTTTACTCAGTGTGTGACCTATTTTTGTCATTAACAATAACATTCCTCCTTGGATGTTCATAAAGAGGGAGCACATAATATTATCAATGATTGTGCTAGGTATTTTTTGATTTAATAGTTATCTAAATTAATTTATAAAGAATGCATGAAAATGGTCATAATAATTATGTAATATTTCTGTTCATTCAATTACTAGGTAAGTAACAAGTTAAAGATATGAGCGTGTATATTTGAGCCCCTAATTGAAAATTTATTGAAGTTATGGAATGATGTCACTATGTATGAAATATCTAGACCAATAGGGCAAAGAAAATTTTAGTTCCATGCAATGCTTGTATGGACAATACATGATGCCCTTGGGCTAACTCATTTATGCGGTATGTTATATTGTTAAGGTCACATTTTTTTAGGTCTGTTACACATTATTGTTGTATGCTTAAGTTGCACATGATAATTGTACATGATATTTTAGGTCTTTAGACAAAGGAAAAATTCTCGTGTCCAATTTGTGGTCTGAAGATGAAATCTCATCATTCAAGAAGTTTAGAAAAGTAGGTGTTCGATGAGTTTAGGCACATTTTTCACAATAATCATAAGTATCAAATTGTTGAAAAATATCTTTTTAATGGGAAAGAATAGACAACATCAAGGCCATGAAGAATGGAACCTCATCTATGGAAGTTGGAATACAATCAACTAAATCACTGAGGTAATGTCCAGTTTGTGGTCTAAAGTTTGAAATTTATATTTTGATATTGTCTTATTTTTAGTAATGATGTAATTGATGTTTGTGAAGGTCATCAAGGCATCAATGACCAACTTCCTAGAGGAATAAAAAGTTATCCTACTCAATTTAGTAAGTTACCATACTACAAGGATCTCCCAATCATGCATTTTTTTGATGTTATGCATATTGAAAAAAAATTAATAGAGACACTATGGAAAATATTGGATGGAAGGCATGATAGAGAAATTTTTTTCAAAATTTGTACTGATATTCATGAATCCAATCATGCACTAAAAGATTTCTTTGAATCAAATAGCAATGGAGACCACAAATATGAGTGCCCTTCCTTGGTTATTAACAAAGAAACAAAGTGATGCATTCAAAGAAGTCATAAAAAAATTTCCTACAGGATTCACTGCAAATACACACACTCTTGTATCAAAGAAAGGTGATTTTTAGCCAAGGTTGAAAATACATGACTGGCATACCTTCATCGAGGTAAGTCATGTTCTCTATTTATAATATATTTGTAAAATTGAATGTACTACTTATTTCATTATTTAATAATATATTGAAATGATCATTTTTAATGATTGTAGTATGTCCTACCTCTATCCCCCCAAACCAGTTTGACAACAGTATTAAAAAAATTATATATGATCTTGGAAAATAGATGAGGTTAGAAGTATTTTTTCTTAAATTTGTTGCACATATATTATATTTATGACTTGCTTTACTTTTTATTTAATCTATTGTCTAATTTTATCTAAAATCTCATTTATATGTTCTTGCATGTTGAATATCTTTTAGGTGGTTATCATCTAAAGAAATTGATAAAAAATATAAAAAATATTGGAAGAGAAAAATTTCATAGCTTATATGTGAAATTCAAAAGTTTCTACCTTCAAAATTTCTCAATACTCAAGAAAACTACCTCATACATCAAGTTGAGGAGATTAAATTGTGTGGACCTATACAAACTAGGACAATGTGGATGGTTAAGAGGCACCTAAAATTTATGAAGTGCTTGATTCAATAAAGAGTATGTGTTGAGGGTTATATGGTAGAGGAATATATGGTATACCAAACCATGGTGTACATTAGTGAATATCTTTCAAAGTTTGCAGCAAATATTCATGTAGATCACATTTGGGATCCCAACTCTATTAAAAAATTCAAAGGGGAGTACCTGAAGGAGAAAGGAGATTGAGAGGTAATTATAAGTTTTTTTCTGTGGTTAATTAATTCTTATCCATCATCAATAAAGTTGTTTCTAACTGGTATAGTTGTTTTCTTTATAGTTGATCGTGAGTGGGATGCACTACATTTGTATATCGCAAACAATCTTTGATTGGATGCTAGTATGGATTCAATAGTCTCAAGAAAATGGTTGCTCATTAATATGAGATGGTGTTGCATCATTAGTTAAACAAGCTCATTGTAATAGAGATCCCAATGTTACACTAATGGTACTTTATCCAACATATGGCTTAAGAGATAGAAAGGTACATAGAAGATTACTATTCATGAGCCATAAGTTTAATATCAACTCATAGATTGATGCGAATAATTTTGACATGTTTGAATAATTGCAGGTCAAACACCACAACGCTATGTACTACCATGGTTATAAATTTTGCATAAAAAAAGTCAAACAAAATGAAGAAAACTTGTGATTTTGGGAGAAGTGTAGTCTTCGCCGTCACCAATGTTTTGTCTAGAAATGACATACATCCTTAACAATTCAAAAATCAATACTATAGCATTTTGGATGACATACTTGAGTGCAACTTTAATTCATTCAAATTAGTTCTATTTATCATCAAATGGTATAGGCTACAAAGTGAATTGAAATGATCTAGATAGGGCTATTATTGAACATGATAGTGGATTTATAGTGATTAATACAAGGTCATTTGAGCTAGTTGGAGATGAGCCTCATGTTCTTCCAAGCCAATGCAAGCAAGTGTTTTTACTTTGGCATTCTACACAAACTAGGTTGGTCATTTGTTGTTAGACATGATCTAAGAGGAAGGCTGACAAAGAATAATATGATGAAAGAAGAAGATACTGAAGAATTAGAAGATGAAGTAAATGATGATCACAAATGAATGTTACACAATGATGATGGAGAAGAAGAAGATGATGATTCTAGTCATGCTAATGATAATGGTGATGACGACAACGACGACGACGATGATGACAATGATCATGATCATGTTGATGAAGATGATGATGATCATGGTGATGATGGTCATGATAATAGTGATGAAGATGATGATGATAGTGATGAAGATGGTGGTGGTGACGATGATGATCAAAGTGACAAGTACAATGATGGTGATGATGATGACATGGATGAAGATGATGATCAATGAAATATCTATCAAGGTATGATCAATGCCAAGTATGATGGGGTCATGATTTTTATTTATAGAAATTTGTTTGATTTTGATGAATACATCATCATGTAATTTTTGTCTTCTACATAATCTATAGTTTATAGAGCATTGTAAGTAGACAAATTTTCATTCATTACAATATGGGTGAATTTGATAAGTGAGATGACCAAATTTTTCTTTCAAAACCATATGTGTAGATATCAACATTAAGTACAACATGTCCAACATTTTTTTAGATATATACATTAATTAGACCAAATTTTTTGCTAACTTAGGATAAATGATTTACATATACAAGCTATTCAACACCTTTGATCAAAATCTTGCACAATCACATGGATCGACATGTATATGTCAATAGATCCTATAGATAAATTTTTTTATTTGCATATCTTCTCTTTATCGTCAAAATCAACTTTTGTCCTTGTGTGTCTCTCATTTTATGGATTGCAGGTATCACCAAAAAGGTATTTTTCTGATTTGTCTTCCCCAAGTGAGGAAAATGTGGGAATAGAAGACAAAAGTGAGACATCTAGTAGGTCTAAAATAGGGAGATCAACTAGAGGTCAAAAGACTAGAAGAAAATTCAACAAACGAATGCAATTTTTTCTTGTTGGGGGGGGGGGGGGGGGGGGGTGGGGGGGCGCGGTCATGTTCTAATGATAATGAGAGAAAAGGTGATAAGAAGGTTCCTGTAAGGTATACACATCTTCAAAAAGAATGGGTACCCAAGGAACTACCTCCAGTTAACACTGATTTTTCTATTATTGAAAGGATATATCACATAGCTCCATCTTCATTACATGGTTTGGGCCTATTTTCCATGGATGGCATAAAGGTTTGTTACAATAAAGTTGTTGAATTAATGGAGTATGTAGGACCTTGTTACAATTACAACAATTGGATGTAGATTGTGCAATATAAAAAGACCATGTGTAGGTATGCACTATCACCAAATTACATACAATGCAAAGAAAATGATCAAAGTAAAATGTCCACTATGTATATTGATGGAAGGCCAAAAGCAATAGGGAATATTTTAGGATTTATAAATAGTTCTTGACCTATGTCAACTAATAAGTTGGCAAATTTTATATTCGAGGCACGCAAGGGAAATCATATTTTTGTATGTACGATAAAATAAACAAGTGTAGGGGAAGAGCTTCTAATAGATTACAATTTGAATTGTATAGATACAAAAAAATTCCCTATCATGGGACTAGTAAGTATAACATTTAAACCAATTGCCTCTAATTATATTGACTCCAATATACAATCTACTTTATTATTTATATAATTTTTAGTAAGTCTATTACTTTCATTTTGCCGCTAATTGTTAAGAATTATTAATCCTTTTTCACAAGGCAACATGGATACACCACCACCCACAGATTAGAATGCACCATCTCACACAACTTTAGTCAAGGTAAACATTGATTATTGTAATTTTTCAAATTATATAAAAACAAATGTCTTATTATTATGTTCTTTTCTTTGTGTCTTTGGAGTTATTTTGATGGAATTTTATTGATATTGAATTTTGTAGATATACACATTAGTTACACCAAAATTTTCTTTGAAAACTATATGTGTAGATATAAACATTAAGTACAACATGTCAAATACTTTCATTTCACTACTGATTTCTAATAATTACTAATCTTTTTCACAGGGTGACCTGGATAAACCACCACCCACAAGGGGGATGCCCCATCTCACACACCTTCTTTAGTAAAGGTAAACCTTAATTATTGTAATTGTTCAAATTATATAGAAAAAAATGTCATATTATTATGTTATTTTCTTCATGTCTTTGGAGTTATTTTGATGGAATTTTATAGATATTGATGTCATAAATGATAGGGAAAAGTTAAAATGATAGCAAATCAAATGCGGTTAGAAATACGAGTGTCATTTCTACATGAAATTGCCCTTAGTGCTGACCCTATATTCATGGCCCAACAACTAAAATAAAGATACAATGATGAAATTGTTAACATTATCATCGAGGGTGACACAAGCGAGGAGAAAGAGGCATTGAAAGAAGAGTTGGGCCGTAGAGTCAAATATTTGAAGGTAAGTAGTAATTAATCTCAAGCAATAATAGAACTTCAATAGATGTTTATATTTTGTAGTATCTCATAGATCATGATCTAAAATATTATGTGTTCTTCTACAACAATATGTTATAGTTGTGACACGATGTGATGAACATGGTGAGGCTTATAGCACACAACCATCATATAAGTAACACTTTCTCTTTACAACATTACTGAAAATTACATTATTATTACACTATTGAGTTTATGTAAGACAATTTCTCAGTGTTGAAATAGGAAATCTAATGTTGAAAGTGAAATTGGTAAAATATTGTTTGTTTTCATCAACATTATAACACTTAACTTTTATTTTTGGATGTTTCTAGCTGGTATTCGATTTGATCTTTATTGATGAAGGCACAACCCAAGACAAAATGAACACAATAGGAAAAGGGGAATATTATTGTTAGAAGTGATATGCTATTACATTTAGTACAAAAAAAATAGACTTCATGACATGCCCTATGCGCTTACAATGTTATTAGATTCTAGAGAAAACCCTTCCCACAATACCTTCTCCCAAACTCCACCAAAAATTGCATTTACAATACCAGAAATGTTCTTAAGTAATCTAAATTGGGTTTAGGGTTAGGAATAAATTTTATAATATGCTATTTGGCATCCACTAACAAAACAAAAAGGTTCTAGAAAAATCATTAGACGTCGGTGTAAAATTAGAAGAATCCAACAATGGTAGTCCAACTTCCAGGAGGCATAACTTTTGATCTAGGACTCCGATTGAAAAATCATTTACATTTTTAGAAATATCTCCAAGAACTCTATAGAACTATGGACCAGCTTTTATTGTCTCCCATTTTTTGATCCTGTATGAAGTTCTTTAGTGCCTCAAATCTGACTTTGAAGTGCTCTTAGGATGCCTCTAGGTAACTTAAAATTGTAATAACTCTCAAACTGTAAAGCTTTTTGACTTGATTCTTTTTCTGGAGTTCTTTAAATTATAAGTATAATCATCCCTCAACCTTAAACCATCTAAATAATCATAATTATGGCTCAATTAAAAAATAACTTATTTTCTACATTGACATGTATCCCAAAGTGCTCAAAAACTCTAACCCAAAAAATTGATAGTGGAACTATGAGAGTTGGAATCTCTATTTTACCCAAATGGGTATCTAGAAATGAAAACACATTAAACAAGAACTAACACTAAGCAAATTTTTTGGGTGATACAAGATTGCCCTTACACCACTAGATGCTCCTACATCAGACACCTAGGGTATATTGAAAAGTGACCCTGTCACTTTATAGCTAGTAGAGAAAAACCCAAATGGGCAACCTCTGTTGTGGATATCCAAGTTGAATCTTCTTCTAGTTGTTCTTTCCACTTTACCAGGTATTCTTTGTACTACCTATTTTTGGTACTCTGCCCACATGACTATCCAAAATTTCTTCAATCTCTTCCTTTTTAGAAGTGGGAATTGGACATGGTTCCAACATCAAATCCTCATTTGTACCATCATCATGATTTTCTGTTAAGTTTACAATATTTAAAATAAAAGAATGTGAACCCCATCTGTCAACTCCACCTCATATGCATTTCTTGAGTCATGTTTCTTCAAAATTTTGTAGGGGGAAAATTTCTTCATCTTCAGCTTGTTGTAGGTACCCACTAGAAATCATTCCTTCCTCAAGTATACCATAACCAGATCCCCAACTTGGAACTCCTTATGTCTCCTCTTTTGATTTACTCTAGCCTTATACTATAGGTTCATCTTGGTAATATGTGCATGTATCTCCTCATGTAGGTTCTTGACATGTTCAACAAATTCTTCGACCTCAACACTTGTCCTCTCCACTTGCTCCATCTTCCTTAGTTCTGGTGCAATCCTTGGACTACTCCCATGCACAATTTGAAATGGTGATCTACCAGTACTCCTATTGAAAAAATTATTGTAAGAAATTTTTTCTTGTGGTAGAATCAAATCCCATCCCTTGGGCTTATCTCCTACTAAAAACCTTAGCAAATTTCCCAAACTTCTGTTTACTACTTCTATTTGTCCATTAGTTTGTGGATGATGTGCATAATTGAACTTCAATTTTGTCTTCAAATTCTTCCACAAAGTCCTCTAGTAATACCCAAAAAATTTAGTATCTCTATAAGAAACAATACTTTTTGGGAGACCATGTAGCCTCACCACCTCTCTAAAAAAAAAATCTGCAATATGCACTGCATCATGAGTCTTGTGGCATGGAATGAAATGTGCCACCTTGGTGAACCTATCAAAAACCACAAATACTGAGTCATTACCCCTTTGTGTTCTTTGAAATCAAAGAATAAAATTCATACTTATGTCCTCCAAAGGCTTCAGTGGAATTGGAAATGGTTGATAGAGTCTAGTATTATGACTAAATCCTTTGGCTGTTTGACATACTTGACAACTCTACACAAACTTCTTCACATCCTGTGATAATTGAGGCCAAAAATAATGTTCTCTAATAATAAAAATGGTCTTATCTTGACTAAAGTGTCCTATCATCCCTCCACTATGCTTCTCCTTGATCAAGTTCTCTCTCATGGAACTCCTTGGAATACACAATTGACTTCCCTTGAACAACAAACCATCCTAAATCATGTAATCTAGCAAACTAGTCCTATCTAGAGTAACAGAATCTTTACAAGCCTTCCAAGCATCTGCAAAGTTAGGATCCTTAGGGTATAGATTCTTGAGTTCATCAAACCCAACCACTAAAACCTATATTATTGTCAGCAACAACTATCTCCAACTTAATGCATCTGCAACCCTATTAGACCTTTCACTTCTATTTTTCAATACACATGTATAGCTTTGTATGAAATCTACCCATTTCAAATGTCTCTTATTCAATTTTCCTTAGCTATTTAGGTACTACAATGCTTAGTTCAACATATAAAACAATTTTTTTGGCAACATATAATGCGTCCATTTCTTTAAGGCCTAAACTATTGCATAGAACTTGTAATCATAAAAAAATACTTCTTCTTTGTATCATTCAAATTTTCACTAAAATAGGCAATAGGTTTACCTTCTTAGCTCAACATAGCCCTAATGGAACTACCACTAGCATCACAATCCACCCAAAACACTTTATTGAAGTTAGGAAGTGCCAACACAGGTTTATCTATCACCTTCTCCTTTAGCAATTCAAAACTCCTTGTAGCTCTTGTAGTCCACTTGAACTCTTTTTTATCCCCCTTCATTGTTTTAGTTATGGGTGCACATATACTACTGAAATTCCTAATTAACTTCCTAAAAAAACTAGCCAGACCATGGATTTGACCTCACCTCAATGGCAAACCTTGGAGCAAGCCATTCCAAGATGACCTTCACCTTCTTTGGGTCTATTTTGAGACCTTCATTTGATACAAAAAACCCCAAATAGACTAACTCCCTTTTGAAAAAGCTATACTTCTCCAAATTGATCAATAATTTATCTTCCCTCAACCTTTCAAGGACACTATGAATGTGCAATAAATGTTCATCCAAAGATTTACTAAAAATCAAAATATCATCTAGATAGACAATAACAAGTTTTCTCAAAAATTTCTTTAGTACCTCATTCATAAGCCACATGAAGGTGCTTGGCACATTGGTCAATCCAAAGGGCATGACTAACCACTTATATAGACTCTCCTTGGTCTTGAATGTACTCTTCCACTCATCTCCCTTTTGTATCCATATCTAGTGATAGCCACTCTTGATTTATTTATAGCCCAAGAGTCTATACACATTCTCCACTCTCCATCCTTCTTTGGTGCCAATACTTTAGGTATTCCACATGGACTCAAGCTCTCTCAAATTATGCCTTTCCTCAACAGCTCTTGAACTTTTCTATTTAGCTCCCCAGTCTCAGTAGGAGTCATCCTTTGAGCAGCCTTTTTAGGAAAATTAGATCCAGGGAATAAATCTATTTGATGACTGATTTTCCTTATTGGAGACAAACTTTTTGGCACATTATCATAGATGACATCTCCATACTCACTTAATAGACCCGAAACTTCAAATGGAACTTCACTACTACCTTCCTTATCCTTTCTAGGAATTAAAGCATAACACATATGCTAATGTTTCATGCCATCTAAATTTTTTTCTTCCATCAACAAGACATGCCCTAACACTACTGCATACCTTTTCACCCTCCTTTATCAAGGGCTTCAATTTGTGGTGAACTCCATACTTTATTAGAGAGTATGTATTTGCATGACCATCATGTATAGCATGAATATCAAACTACCATGGCCCTCCCAAAAATAAATGGAAAACATCCATTAGGATGATGTCATAGAGAGCCTCGTCATGGTAACTCCCAATCTTGAACTTTACCAAACATTGCTCACCAACTAGGACCTTATGATCATCCTGCATCCAAGCAATTTGATAGGGTTGGGGGTGTTTCTCCCTCTTGAGTTTTAGCTTTGAGACCATCTCCTTTGACACCAAGTTTTCAATGCTTCCACCATCAATAATCACATCACAATATTTACCCTTGCACTTGCACTTGGTACGAAACAAACTCCTCATTTGTCTAGATTTAGTCTCAGTACTTAGTAAGACCCTTTCATTTACTAGAACCTCTCCTCTTTCTACATCCTCTAAATTTGATGATTGTTTATAATCATCCACATGAGCAACCCTTGCTTGACCATCTGTTCTTCTATCTGTCCTTCCTTGGCATTGAGGGAATTTGTAGGCACAATGACCTTCTTCATTGTAATCAAAATAGGTACCACGAAAGAATCCTCTTCCTAAAACTTGTGCACCTCCTCTACCTCTTCCTCTTTGATCTCCAAAGTTTTGATCATGGGAGTGGTTGAAACCCTTTTTCCTTTGGTTTCGACTAGTACCCACATCTTCATTTTTCTTCTAATTCTCATTTCAACCTCCAAATGACCTGCCACCACCCCTTCCCCTTGACTATGCCCTCTTTTCCTTCCATCAAACTTTTTATTTAGCTTCTCCTCAACTCAAAAGGAAAATTGGTATGCCTCTTCATTGTTATCCATTCTAACCAAACTTAACTCCTCTTGAATGCTAGGCCTTAACCCATTAAGGTAATGAGAACCTTCTCCTTGTTTACTTCTACATGACCTACCCTAATAAGGACTCAGTAAAATTCCTCTATGTATTCCTAGATATATTTTCCCACTTTCTTTAACCCTTCCATCTTCTTGAACAAATCAAGCTCATAATTGATAGGAATGAACTGCTTCTTTAGTTTGTCCACCATGCGATCCCATCTTATGATTTTCTCCTTTCCTCTTTTATTTCTTTCTGAGTAAACCTCTTGCCACCAAATTTTGGCATGGCCTTTCATTTTTTCCTTTGCAAACTTAACCCTATTAGAGTCCCTAATATCTTCATACTCAAAAATTCCTCTAGCTCATTGGTCCAATTGATCAACTCATTCGGGTTTAGATTTCTTGAAAACATGCTGACATCAATTTTAGGTCTTTTTCTTAGCTTGGAAAAGGCCCTAAAAAATTCACCTCTTCCTAGTTTAGGACTTCTCTATCTCCTTCCCCTTCTTGCACAATATTTTCTTCCTCTTCATTTTCCTCCTCACTTTTGTCACCTACAAAAATTTCATTGGAGCAGTACATGTCAAGGTCAACTTTTTGTGACACAATTATGACCTAGGGTAAGATTGTGCCCTACTGTCTAGGTCAAGGTTGGAATACCCTCAGAAAAGGAAAAGATTTTTGGGTTTTGAAGATCTCATAGTTTCAATTGAAAAATGCAAAAATCAACAGTTCTTCAGATCATTTGATAGGGTTTTTAGTCGATTCTTTTTTGGAGGTAAGTACCTTTTATTTCTTCTTTTCAATATTAGTCTCCTGTATTTACATCCCATATCATAAGAATTTAATTGTATGTGTAAAATATGGGTTTAGGGTCTCTTTCATGTGTATTATTCATTCATATTTTCCCCTATACATTTTGGTGAACTAGACACACTTACCCTCTTTTATTTTGTGGAGTTAGATGCCCTATTGTGTTTTCTGGTGTTAGATTTCCTTTTATATTATCTTGTTGGTGTTAGATTTGTCTTTTATGTTAAATCTTGCATGTAATTATATTCTTGCTTTTATACTTCAAAAAATACAAAAAAATTACAAAATTTCTTTAAACATACAAAATAATTTACATTACTTTGTGGAATTAGACGCCCTTATTGTGTTTGTGGTGTTTGATTTCCTTTTCATCCTTATAAATTTCATTTGAATGCATGTGGATATATCTAGATATATTTTCTATGTATTTCTTTACTTTTTATCATGTGGCATAAGTTATTTTCAATTATTTTCCAATGTTGTATTGATAGGGATGAAAATCCTCCAATTTGGAATGAACCTTTGGTATTTGGATGTTGACTACTCACTTCCTCATGAAATCATTGTGAAAAAATCTACTTTTTGGCATGAACCCTTGAGTAAAGTTATTGATTTATCCCCTCCTCACAAAGAAGCTTTGATACAAGATGGTGATTTATTAATGGACAACATATTCATACACAATGATAACTCTTTCTTTGACACACATTCCTCTTCTGTAGATATTATAAATGCTTTACCTTCATTTGGGATTCCTTCTAGTGATGAGGCATTAGTGGAGAATGATATGAATTCCCTTAATGCCCTTAGTGATGATCTTATGGAGAATCAAGATTCTACCTCATCTTCTTCTAGGATGTCTTCTTCACTTCCTTCTTATGAATTTGTTTTTAGTGTTGAGACAACTAACATGGTTCATCCAAAACCTTTTTTGACTATCAAAGGTTGTCCTCACATTACTATCAAAGGTAAACCTATAGAGTCCTTAGAGTATTTCAGTGACCAAGATTCTATAGACCACACATATCGTATAAGGAGTAACCTTCACCCTAATCTAGTAGTTTCTACTTCATTTCCACCTTCTCAACCCATTCTTCCTCCTCCACCATGTCTTCCTAGAAAGGAGTGTGATTTGATAAATCGATTGCAAAATACCCCTACTAGGATTTCTTTATGGGAGCTTCTTCAAACTTCACCTACCTACTATGAAGCCTTGTAAAAAGCTCTAGAAACTCTTCCCACTCCACCTCCTAATCAAGAGGACATCAATACTTCTTACAATGCATGCATACTACCTTCAGTGCTCTTGACATTGCATTTACTCAAAAATATTTACCTTCTAAAGAAGTTCAAAACTAATATGATGCTCTTATGGTGACTGTTACTATCAATAAAAGTATCATTCGTAGTACCTTGATTGATAATAGATATGGGCTTAATATTTGTAACATGGACATGCTCAAAGCAATTAATGTCAATCTTCAACTATTCAACTTGATAATGTTCCTATACATGGCTTTGATAACATTGCTAAGAACACTTTGGGAATCATTACCTTATTTATCAAAGTAGGTCCATTCATCCTGAATACACCTATTCATGTTATGCCTAGACCTCTCAATTATAACCTTCTTTTGGGTAGACCTTCATTTCATGAGATGCATGCTATCCCTTCCACTCTTCATTGTAAAGTGAAGTTTATATATACCAACATGATGTATACACTTCATGTGGATGATGCACCAAATCCTTGTTTGAATATTCAAAGCCACACTACTTCTATTTCTAATAGTAATCCTTCTTCCTCTAATGCTCTTCCTGGTGATGATTGGGGAGCCTTAGATATTAATCCTACCTTTATTGGAGAGTATAAGTTTTCTAATCTTGATTTTATGAAGCTATAAAGAGAGTTTGAACAATGAGTTTTTACTTCTAAAGCTCTTCATACCAACTTTATCGCTACTTCTATCTACAATAAAACTATCAAACCTACTAATGATGACATAGTGACTAATGAAGTTCCATTGACTCCTTCTGATATGGCTTCTCATTATGGTCCAATTTATCATTTCCTAGTTAAACAAGGATTCAATGGTCAAACATGTGGTAAACATAAACAGGGAATTCAAATGCCCTTACAGAATGGGGGGCATGAGTATTCTTATGGATTGGGATTTAATCCTCAACAACAAATTAATTTTAACAACATCTCAGATAACACTTCAAAACATGATAAAACTATGAAGGATTTTGATCAAGAAGTTATTTTTCCTAAACTCCTTCATTCTAAGATGACTACTAGACCTAAACACAAAAAGAGATGTAGTCCATACTTGAAGATTCTTCCTTTTTTTATATATCATAGATTTCATGATCACTCTACTAATGAAAGTCAAGCTTTACGTTATAAGATTAGGCACTTATTGATAGTAAGGTTATTTGTATATCATATGGTAATGAGTTTTATTTCAATCATGTTTCTTTAAATAATATTTATGTTCCTATTATGGAACTCCACATTATGTAAACAATGTTAGCCTAATATTTGGGGGATCTTTGTCTTGTAGAGTGATGCGAGTGATATAATAGGTCCCCTTTCATCCTTGTTCCTATGCTTGGGGAGAAAGGATGCCATCTCCTTCTTTTCTATCTTTATAGGATTCAATTTTCCTTGGTTAATCAATATATATCTATTATGTGATATCCAATCATACATGAAAATTATTGTTTGCATTGAGGATTTTTGTCCTTGATCATAACCTACTTTGTTGTTTGTCATTGGGTTTCATGGTTGATAAATCTCTCACCGTGGAAGTTGAATAGTGTGCTATCCCTAAAAATGGTTATTTTTTCTCTTCTCACACGATATCTCTTTTCTTTTGTCTCTTCCATGGCCTCATAGGAGTTGTGACCTTCTTGGCTTGGACTAAGTATTATCTATGGATATTGTCTTAATGTTCAAGAAGGCTTCTGTATGCTAAAAGAAGTGACTTGTAGGGAGCATAAATCAATGAGAAAACATTAGTTCAAACCAAAATATGCATCAAGTATTCACCAAATGAAATAACAAAAAAAATAATGCTTGATTGAGTTTTACAACTCAAAGCAGCCAATCAAGTCAAATCCTCAAGCAACCTCTATAGCTCAACAAAGGCACCCATAAGAGGCCTTGTTGGTGTGTTAAGATTGGAGGTATGTTTGGTGTGCTCTCCCAAACACAAATAAAGTTTGAATCTCTTGAATGTGGAAGTGAAAATGTGAGGAATGCAACTATGAACCTATGCTATATGAATATGAAGAACACCTTAAACAATGGCTATGGAGAAAGCCATGCTTGAAGGCATTCAAAGATGAATATATGAAATGCAACAAAGTAATCTAAACTATGATGCAAGATAAACTAAGATGCAAATGAAATGGAGATGAGAAATGCAAGCCATAAATCTACTCTAACAATGCAAATAAACTCTAAATCAGCTACCAAAGGTTAGTATGCAACCTAGAAATCACTATGCAAAATTTAAACTCAAACTACTATGAAAGCTCAAATCTCAAACCAACATGATAATGATGCAATAATGAGAGATGAAAATTCTTGAGACAAGGCCTCTATTTATAGGCTTGAGGGAGGGCTTGGTGAGGTGGCATCCATGTAGGTGCCACGTAAGGTGACATGCAAGCGATGCAAGTGGTCAAATATTCAAAGTTTTCTCACATATGTGTGAGAAAACTTGAGAAGAGGAGTGAGAGACAAGAGTGTAAGAGGAGTGTGGAAGCATGCCTTCTCACACATGTGTGAGCACACACTTAGGCTAATGAGGGAGATTAGGAAAGTGATTAGGATGATTAAGTGGGATTAAAGGGTGGATAGGCTTAGGAGGATGAAAGGGATGGTTGTAGGCTACGCTTTAGGCTAAGTTTAAGATTAAATTAAATAAGATTTAATTTAATCATAGGTTTAGAGTAATTAATGAGATGGAGGGATTTAAATAAATATAATTCATTTAAAAGGGGGATTAATGGAGGATCATGTATTAAATAAATTTAACAAATTAAGGCTAGAGGTATTTAAATTAAATTTAAATACTTTAGGAAAATGAACTTAATTAAATAAATTTAATTAAATAGGTAGAAGAATATGACAGATATAATTAATTAATAAATAATTAACTATAATATCAATGGAAATATTAAATAAATTAAGATAGTCTTTTGGGACGATTTTAAGCATCTACATTTTGCCCCTCTTTGATGTGATGTCAGGATGACATCATATCAAAGAAAAAGAAAATATAGGTTTCCCTAGAGAAGGTAGGAGTCCTATAGGTGACAAAGAGGAGGAGGGTGCTCCCTCACAAAAATTGTGCAAAAAATAAAATTTGGGCAATTTTCATGAAAAGGTCTTAGGAAAAGAAGGAAAGGAGAAAAAATGGAATAAATGATGACATTTGCATGACTTGCAGGTAAACAGGGGATGAACATGGCTCAGGAAAGACATGGGCTCAAACAGGGTCCCTAGGGGGCCTATATAAGTCTCTAAGGGGCTCAAAGAAGGTCATTTTCACAGCTCAAGAGCAGAGCATCCAAAGCAAGCATGGACCCCATTAATCGATTATATCTTGGTGAGTGTGTTCATGAGTACTAGTGTGCAACCGAGATGGGCCCACTGGTAAGTCATCTAATCCTCTTTGTGTTTTGGTAGACTAGGTTAGGTTAGGGTAATTTATTACACAATAAATGTAGCCAAAATGTTATTGGGGCAGAGACAATAGTCTCCACTCTATCATTTGTGCAAATAAAAAAGTAGCAAAATGGCATTCACGAAGATGATAGACTTGATCCTATCATCTATGTAGACGTTATAAAAGGATATGGAACTCTGCACAGATGATAGGTTTCATCCTATCGTCTGCGCAGATGGAAAAGGTGGGATAGGATGAGTAGAGACGATGGACTATGGGTCATCATATATGCAGACAACAAAAATTTTATCGTCCATGCTGATCGACATCTACGTCAATCAGTGTTTGTACAGATTGGTGTTTGCACCAATCAACATCTGTGTGGATTGACATTTGTGCCAATCAACATCTTCGCTTATCAGTGTCTATGCCGATTAGAAACTCTGTCAATTAGGAAAAATTGGTAGAGGACAAGGGAAGATGCCCCATTCTAGGGATGACATAGGCTAAAAGGACTAACTCTCTACATTTCTATGTTGTAGGAGGACATGGTGGTGTTCAGGTCGAGGGAGCACTATCCTTTGAACATGGTGATATAGGAGCGAGTGATTGACACGAACTAGGGACATGTGTAGCTATGTAGCTTGGAGCATGTGCATGAGTGGCGTGACCTGAGGGCCCACTCAACATAGTTATCAATGCTCATTAAGCGATGGTATACGCCCATGGGGAGCTTCCATTTGTTGATAGGGAAGGCTATAGTCACACTACTAGACATGTGGTGGATCTTATGAGTGCTAATCTATGGGGCTTATCCAGAGTACATATTGGAGGGGTCAGACCCATTTTTATGAGAGTGCTTCGACAGACAATGGCAGAGGCTTTTGATCCAGAGGTCATGGCTTTCATGGAGAGGAGCCTTGGATTAGAGATTATTAAGGTTGGTAGTATATTTGGGCTCACTCATATGGCAGATGCTACTAGATCATGCAGGACATGGGTGGCCTACTGGTTGGGCACGAGTGCTGAGCACCCTACTATAAGAGGACAAAGAGGTTTATTATTGGGGACAAACTATCCTGGCCAAGCTCTACCATGACTTGCACATGTGTGCATATCGGACACTGTGGACTGTGGGACTAGGACTGACACTTTTGATGGTATGATCATGGGAGCATATTGGAGTCACATGACCCATCACCCGGCAGGAGACTAGGTAGCCTGACGAGCCTTTCACCTATAGATACTAGCCTCCAATCTAGTACACATCCATAGAGTCAGTGAGATTTTGGCACCATTGTATTAATGAGATCATTATGTTCGAGTGGACTCCATATGATGGGGTGGAGCAGTGGGGGAAAATGATAGCAATAGGTAGAGAGGATGGCATGGAGTATTAGATGTATCTCCCTTACATGCAAATTGATCATTGGTCATTCTATTCACGTGGTGATGTGGTATATGCCTTCGAGGGTGCAGTGGCAATTTGGGAAAATTCAGGATGGGTACCTGACAGATTCTTATATCCTATTGTCTCTTGGGAGTATGATTTCTTATGGAGTCATGGGACTACACTGTGATTAGCACGAAGCTCATAGTTACTGATGCATCTAGTGCCCTGAGTACATGGGTAGGATTAAGGGGATACATGCATGACAACTGCATAGGCACAGTGGTGGGCTGCTCATCAACTCATGAGACTGAAAGTGCCTGGGGCACCACCATCAGTGGAGTAGGCATATGGGGAGGGGGATGGAGTAGGGGATGGTGGGTAGATAGTCATGATGCCACCATTGGCATAGAGGGGCACATAAGGGACCACAAGGGCACAGAGCCTAAGTGAGGAGAGGGCTAGGGCCAGTTATAGTATAGATACCAGCAAAGGTACTAGCACAGGCACTAGGACAGGGGCCACAAGTATAGGTACATGTGCCAGGGGGTGGACAAAGATAGGGGCCAAAAGAGGACCTAGATATAGTGAGGGCTAAGAAGGATAGCCTTCGTGTAGAGGTAGCCCAACTATAGGGGGTAGCACAAGTGCAACAGGCACGAGCAGATAGCCTAGAGTAGGCCATGGTAGCTATATAGGCAGAGCTATAGTTGCAGAGGGCCAAAGGAGATAGTGCACAGGAGGCCTTAGTGGCCCTATAGGCACATGTGTATGCCAAGGAGTTTGTAGGTATGGAGATCCATGTAGATGCGAAGGAGCTGGCAGAGCTAGAGAGACTCCAAGGGGAGGTGGCCACATTATGAGCCAAGCCAGCCACCCATTAGGTGCAATTGGATGGATACCATAGGCAGAGGGACATAGTGAGACAAATACTATAGCCTGAGACAGCCGTCACAGTCATGCAAGAGGCCATCTTAGCAAGTTGAGCAGAGGCATGAGCCATACATGAGACAACGTATTATAGATCAGTATATCATGCAACCATGCTTTCCGATTAGTGACAGCCAGATTTTGAGAGGGGGGCTAGCTCATCGATCTTAGGGGGAAAAGCTAGATCAAAGTAGTCTGTAGGACAAAAGAGACCTCCTCGAGGGGGGGATTGGGGGGGGGGGAGGGGCTGGGCCCTCATAGCTAGCAACTTGATTTTGTACCGTGATTAGTTTTTTGATAGATATGTGTAGATGTAGTGAGTTTTTGATGATGAATTTGTACTACATTATTCTACATGATGTTATATACGAATTGTACAAACATTGATTTTTGGATATATACATGACATGATTTGGTGGCCTTATGTTTATATGGATTATGTGATGCATATGATATCTATGATGTGGATACTGACGCTTGTGATGTAGGATGTGTGTGATGTGATGTTTCCTATGATGTATATGATGCCTAACATGTGGATGATGCAAGTTTGCTAGCGATTATGAGATGTATGCATTTCTTTATTTTACATGTATGGATGCATTTATGAGATGTTTTATGATGTATATGCCCCTAGATGTGATGACTAAAATGGATGCATGTAACTAATGAACCAATGATGCAATCTAACAAAATGAAAAAAATTCCTAATGAACACTAATGAATGCAACCTAAAATGGAAATGTAAAATGCATGAACCTAATCAATGATGATCTGCCAAAACTTGTCACTCATAGAAAACAAGTAGCGTAGAATAGGAGGGAGGGGAAATAAATAGAACCCTTGTCTCAAGCATGACTTGAATGAAGACCCTAGCTACATGAAACCTAACTACATGATATCAAGAGATTCAGTTGTGTTTATATGAAAGAGCACACCTTAAGTTGATTTTGAAAATGAGTTTATGCAAAATATACTATAGAAGCATAAATGACATGACTCTTTTGCATAGATTAGAGACTTTAGAACAATAGGTGTAGTTTACATAGTCATGATAGAAAAAATGTCATATATGCGCAGGAGAGGTCTAGGTACACCCAAAATCTTTTTAAGGATCTTTGGTGGAACATGTACTAAGCCGTTGCCCCCAGTGTGCAATGCATTAACATAACTTGAAATTGACACATAGGTAGTAAAGCCTCAAAAATAGATCATACCACAAACAAAAAATGTAGTCAATGAGAGCCATTCAGGTATGACCAAAATATGGAAGATCAAGGCACACCATAAATGACTTCCACTAACACACAAAATGAAATCAACCAAAAAGAGACTTTATGACCAAGTAGTCATTCAGTCCACAGTTTCTACCAAGAACCTTAGGTCTAGAAGTGAATTTCATAATGTCACATATAGGAAGGATTCATCCTATGAAAGTGTGTTTTGTGTGACATCAAGTATTGTCAATTATTTTTTTAGTTTGGCAAATGCTGTGAAAAGAACAAGTTTCTCAAATCATTAAGTCACAAATGGTGATTTTTTTCAAATCTTGTGTGGTCACTATTGTGAAAAAGCTCAGCGTGATGGGTTTGGAACAAACACTTGATAGAAAATTGCCTTGCAAACTAGAGGTCTTTCAAAAGGTGGAGGTGAAATGAAGCCTCGCAGACAAGAGATCTTTTATTGGATGCATGAAAAGCAAAAAGCTAGGTAAGACTTTGCACAAGAAAAATGGAATGGTGGAATGGAGTGAAGGGAATCAAGCCTTATAGATAATGGATCAAAATACTTTTTTCAAGAACTTTTTCTTCTTTTTAGGTTTTTCTTCAAGAACATTTTATGATTTTTTTTGATTTTTGCAGGACTATAAACACTGTACAGGAACTACAAAGGATCAAGCATAGAACCACTTGAGATGCTAAATATTTACAAACTCAGGGAGTGGATCTCCCTCTAGAGTAGAAATCTGATAAGCCCTAAAACCATATTTGGCTGTGATGATAAATGGACCTAGCCAATTTGCCTCAAATTTTCCTTTCTTTTCATAGTTTTAGAGGTTCCTCATATTATGCTACAAAACTAAGTCACCCACTTCAAACTCTCGTAGCTTGACTTTCTTATGATATTGAAGTTGAAGGTTATTTTGATACACACGAAGGTGGTTTAGAGCATTAAGGCATCTCTCATCAAGGAATTTTAGCTCTTGCAAGTGAGAAACTCTATATTCTTCTTCAAACATTAGCTTCTTGAGAGAGATTATGAGGGAAGTGAGCTCAATTTTGATGGGTAAGATAGCCTTAGAACCATAAAAAAAGGAAAATGGAGTGGCTCCTGTGTGGGTATGGATGGAGGTACAATAGGCTCAAAGGGTGGGAGCAAGATGGAGGTGCCAATCATAGCCAGCTGCATCAACAATTTTCATTAGGATTTTCAAAATGGTTTTATTAGTAGCTTCAGCTTGGCCATTGCCTTGGGGGTAGCATTTGGTGGAAAAATGCTATGTGATTTTGAATTTCCTACATAATGTGGCAACTTCTTGATTTTTGAAAGGGGTTCCATTATCAATCATGATATCTTGAGATATGCCAAAATGATAGATAATGTAGTTCAAGATGAATTTCAAAATCTATTTTTTGGTGATGTAAGTTAACAAAATAGCCTCGACCCACTTTGTGAAGTACTCAGTGGTGAAAATAATATACTTGTGGCCATTTGAGGAATTTGGGTATACTTGACTAACAAGATTGAATCCCTAGTGGGAAAAGGGCCATGGACTTGGGCGAGAGCATGTATCAAATTGCCATGCTGCTGGCAAGGAACACATCTTTTCACAAATTGATATGCATCTACTTCCATAGTGGGCCAATAATAACTTGTCCTAAGAAGCATTTTTGCTAACATAAGGCCACTAGAGTGGGCACCAAAAATTCCTTGGTGAACCTCTTCTAATGATGTTCTGGCTTCATCTAAATTGAGACATCGAAGGAGGGTTCCACCAAAATGTTTTTGGAAAAGTGTGTCACCTAGGATGGTATATTAGGTTGTGCGATGGATGAAGGTTTTTCTCTAATTTGGGGTGAGGGTTATGGGAATAGTTTTGTGATGTAAATAGGAAAAGATGTTGGTGTACCATGGAGACTTAGGACTGACAATCTCACACACCAACTTTGAATTAGTTTGCTCATAAGCAGGAGTAAAAAGATTCTCAACAAGAAACTCACATTTAGGACTATATTTTGGCATGGCAATCATGGAGGCAATAGTAGTCATGGCATCTACTACTTTGTTATTAGGCCTTGGGATCAATTGAAAAATTAGTTCTGTGAAATGTTATTTGAGATCCTCAACTATCCTATGATATAGTAACAACTTCTCATCCTTTGTATGGTATTCATTTGTAACTTCTTTAATGACCAATTGTGAGTCTCCAAAGACAAGAAGGTTTTGATATTCTATTTGATAGCTTGAGGCAACCTTGTGACTAATCCTTCTTACTCAGCTATATTGTTTGTACAAGGGAATAATATCTTATAAGACTTAGGAATGAGATCTCCTTGTGGTGTCACAAACAAAACTTCTACCCTCGATCCCTTTTGTGTG
Source organism: Cupressus sempervirens (assembly GCA_028749045.1). Lineage (NCBI taxonomy): Eukaryota > Viridiplantae > Streptophyta > Pinopsida > Cupressales > Cupressaceae > Cupressus > Cupressus sempervirens. Next base: position 263,593,398 of record CM053791.1, on the reverse strand, counting down.
AATGAACCATCAAAAATAAGTTTTCATGGTGTAGTGGGGGTGATGGTCATAATGGTGTCATTTGAAAAATCTACTACTATGGGATGGTCTCCTAGAAGAGGAGCTTCAACAAGTTGATATGCAATTATTTGTCCCTTAATGGCTTTGCATTCTTTATAAATGATGTCGAACTCACTCAAAATCAAGACCCACTTTGTAGCTCGACTAGTAAGGGAGGATTTTGATAGAAAATATTTGAGTGGACCTATCTTGGAAATGATATGTGTAGTGTGATTAAACATGTAATGGCGTAGCTTCTATGTGCAAAAGACTACTACCAAACAAGCTCTCTCAATAGTAGTGTAGTTAAACTCATAACGAACTAATGTTTGACTGAGATAGTATATATCTTGCTTATTCCCATTGTCATCTAGTTGTGCCAAAAGAGCACCGAAGGAGACAAAAGTGGCTGAAATGTATAGGATCAATGGTCATCCTTCAATTGGAGGAACTAGAACTAGAGGATTAGCCAAGTATGCCTTAAGTTGTTCGAATGCTTTCTGACATAGACATTCCCACTAAAACTTAATGTCCTTGCAAAGAAAATGTCGAAATGGCTGAACCTTTTCTGCTAATTAGGCCACAAATCATTTGATGGACTATAAATTTCCTTGAAGACTGTGAAGTTGTTTCAATGTGGTAGCTAGAGGCATGTTCATGATGACTTTTACTTTAGTGGGATCTACCTCAATACCTCTTTTTGACACAATGTAACCTAACAACTTGCCATATTTGACCCCAACAACACATTTCTTAGGATTTAGGTGCACTTTATATTTCTTCAATCTCTCAAAAATGGTGGTGAGTACATCAATGTGGGACTCACGTGTCTTTGATTTTCCTAGGATGTCATCAACATATTCCTCCATTATGACATGTAGAAGATCATGGAATATGGTAATCATTGGGCGTTGATTCGTGGCACTGACATTTTTCAAGCCAAAAGGCATGACTTGATAAAAAAAGGTTCCCCATGGGGTGGTAAATGCCATTTTGTGTTGATCTTCTTATGCAATTTTGATTTGATTATAAGTGGAGAAACCATCCATCAAAGACAATATCTCATGTCCAGCAGTCAAATCCACTATGATGTTTACGTTAGGGAGTCAAAAATTATCCTTAGGAAATGCAAGATTTCAATCTCAAAGATCTAAACAAACATGGATATCCACAGATGCTTTTCCTATAGGAACAATGTTGGAGACCCACTCAAGATAATCAATAGTGTGGATGAACTTTGTTTCTAACATTTTCTGTAACTCTACTTTGACTAAAAGTGCAAACTTAGGATGCATCTTGTGAAACTTTTTCTTCATTCGTTTAATCTTGGGATCTACTGTCAAGTGATGCACAACCAAATCTATGTCTAAACCAGGCATATCTCTATAGGTCCATTCAAAATTGATTTTTCCATTTCTCAAGAATTCAATCATTGCATTTTGTTCTTCAAGATTTAGGGTAGTGACAATGTAGGTGATTTGTGGATTATCCTCTATACCATGTTGACTAGAATTGTGTCCTCATTCAAAATAGATGACTTTTCTGGTGGTAAAGGTCTGAATGGCAAGTCGATCTCTCCCTCTTCTGGCACCTCTAAGAGGTTTTCACCAGAAGATGTGTCCTTTATTTTATCTTTTTCTTCATCCAAAAGTGCCCTAGAAGAGTTTTCACTAGAGGATGTTTCTTTTATTTTTTATTTTTTATTTTCTTTTTCACTTTTGTGACTAAGAGAGTTGTCTTGGCTACCAAAGTAGGCTTCCTCATTGTATTGGATCTCATTTTTCGTAATCTTGGAGATTCTTAAGGCCAAAGAGTGCCATCACTACCTCATAAAACTTATAGATATCAAGAGCTGGTGTTGTGTCTTGAAGGTCCCAGTCTATCATGTTAGGGTTGGTGAGAGGTAGGTCAGTGCATGAAAGGTTAGCTATGGTAATGGCATGGACATAGGTGTCTAGGTCATCCTTAATATATTGGAAGGGTATTTCAAAGAATTCCTCCTCGTCATTCTTAGAATCAAATTCAACCATACAATAGTTGTCAGCAAAGGATACCTTAGGTTTAATGGAGCCCAAACCATGTCCTTTAGGATAGCTATTAGCTTCTAAGGGTTGTCTCATTCCATCTTCTTTAAGTCTAAGGCCAATACCATGATATCCCATGTTTTTGATGATGGGAGGGGCCTTAACATACTTATCCTTGGGGAACTTCATAGGTTCATCTTTTCCATCATATTATAGCCAATCTAGAATATTAGATTCCATTTTCTCATCACTAAGTGAACCCCAATGCTCAAATGTGGTCTTTTGGATATGCATAGTCTCTTTGTTGGGTAGAGGTGGCAATTGTGAAGGCTTTCCAAAGGAACGAGGGGAGAGTGGTGGTTGTCCAATACACAAGGCATTTTCAAACTTATACTTTCCCATTCCTAAATTAGTAAAAGTAACCTTCTTCCTTGTAGTATTGACCTTAGTATCTCCCACCTTTTCTTTTCCTTTGTGGGAATTGGAATCATCATTGGCTAACTCTGGCACTATTGTCAAAGGTGGTTCTATTATGGTGAGAGGCTTAGGTATAACTTTGTCAAACTCACTAATTGGAAAAAAATTAGTTGGTACACCTTCTAATATCTTACAAAAGGCAACAGGTGTGGGATCTCCTGGAATTATGACCTCTCTTCCTTGATGGGGAAATTTCAAGCATTGATGATAGGTAGATGTGACAACCTTTAGTGTATGTATCCAAGGTCAACCAAGAAAAATGTTATAGGGAAAATCCAAGTCTAGGACATGGAATTCAATATTTATGATGGCTAGTCCAACCTTTAGTGGTAACATGATAACTCCTTTTGATTCTCTTTCCCTCTCATCATAGGCTTTTATTGTTATCCTCTTATTGACATCTAGGAGGTCTTCTGGAAGTCCCAAGAAATGAATCATCTTCAATGTATATAGGTTCAAACTGGATCCATTATCTATAAGGACTCTTTAATCTTGTATTACTATATAAGGACTTCAATGTGGAGTGACAAAAAATGGTGGGGATCAGGACCTTGGAAATCTTTATCTGTGAAGACAAGGTGTTGTTGGGCAGCAAGGTTTCCAATCATGGTAGTGAAGTGGGAGGCATTAATGTTTTCAGGAACACAAGACTCTAAAAGAGCCTTCTCCAAGATCTCTTTATGGATGGGTGATGTGGTTAGGAGCTCAAGAATGGATATTTGTGTAGGAGTCTTACCTAATTGAGATAACACATCATAGTGAGAAGTGGGTCTTTGTGAAGTGGATGGCTCAACAGGTGCATGTGGCACTGATGGATTATTGTGATCAGCTTGCAAAGTAAGTCTTCCCCGTTGAGTAGTGGCATCACAATCTACTACTTGTAGGACAAGGGTATTCACATGAGTGTCTACCTCTTCAATGAGACCACACATGGAGTCAAATCCACATATATCATTGGTTTCTATTTTACCACACAAGGAGTCAAACCCTTATATGTGGTTAGTAGTATAATCATAGGGTAATGCATTTGATGTGGAAGCTCGATTTGCATTGTTCGTATTATTTTTTTCATTATTGTGATTAGGAAATGGTTTTTGAAATATCTTCAGCTTAACATTTTTAGAGGATGGTCCTTCTTCTACCTTAATTTCTCCATCATCAACAAGATTTTGGATGAAGACTTTGAGTTTTATACACTTTTTTGTGTCATGTCCTTTAATGTGATGGTATTTGCAATATTCATTTTCCCTATACCATTTTGATTTGGGTTAGTTCTCATCAAAGGGTCGTGTGTTAGGAAATACCATCAAATTGTGATCCACTAGTTTTTGAAATATGGCTTCCAAATGTTCATGAAAGTTAGTGAACTTTCTATTGCGATCATAGTCATGATTGTAATTGTTGTTGTTGTGAGAGAAAAATTGTGTTTGATTGCGAGATTTCTAATTGTCATTGTTTGAACTATTGTTTTTTTGGTTACAATAGTTGTTGTTATTCCATCCTTGAAGGTTTTTGACATTAGTGACACCATTGTGTGTGACACCTTTGTTCTTGGACCGAAATTTGGGTTTTCTATTGTTGTTTGCCTCATTGTGTGAGGATGATGAACTATAATGTTTAATGATACCTTTTTCCAAAAGTCCATTCTCAATGTTCTTGCCCTTCTTGACTAAGGTGGCAAAGTCTTCGGGGCTAGCCATCTTCATGTGGAAAGAAATTTTGGGTATCAAGTTCTTGATAAATATATCCACAAGGTGGGAATCCTCAATTTTGTAGGGCATGCAGTTAGCAAGATGCCTCCACCATTGTAGAAAGTTGGCAAATGTTTCACCATTTCATTGTTTTGTGTTGCACAAATCACTTAATGAGGTATGATGTTCAATGTTGTAAGAGTATTGTGCTATAAATTTTCTTGTTAAGTCATTGAAGGAAGTAAAGGAGCGTTTAGGTATTTTCATTAACCATTCTACTGCTAGGCCTCCAAGACTTCGTGTAAAGAGCCTCTTAAGATAATCATCACTATAGGCTACCTCTTGACACAAAATGGGAAATTCCTTGAGATGTGTGATAGGGCATGTCTCTCCTGTATAGTTGTCAAATTTAGGAATTTCAAAGCCTAATGAAAATGGTACCATATTGATGGATTTATCAAATGGAAAAGGATAAATTTCCTCAAAAGAGAAGTCCTTCACCCCTTTGTTATTCATGTTAAGGACCAAATTTCACAATTCTTGGAATTGTTGGGCAAAATCTTAGTTTGGTTGCACTTGTGACTATTGGGAGTTCATAAATCCACCTCCTATATTGTAGGGAGTTCCAAATGAAGCGTGAGGTGGTGGAAGTACTCCACTTTGGCCAATGTATTGATATGTAGTTGTTGGAATTGGCACGAATGTCTTTACCATACTTGTTGGCATTTGCAAATAAGATGAGTGCATTGGTTGTTTTGGAATTGCCATTGGTTGAGTAGGCACTTGCCCAATGTTTAAGCATCCCATAGTTGTACCTATCAAGGTGGATTGTGGAATACTAGCATATGTGGTAGCATTGGGCATAGCACTAATGATTTATTGAATATCTTCTGCACTCAATTGAAATGTCAGCTATGTTGAAGTGCTAGATGTAGGCATAGCACTAGTTTTTACCATGGTTTCTTTCCCTTTGCTAGATGTTGGAGCTGCATTTGAAGTGGGCAATATGGGAGCACCACCTTTTGTAATTTTCCTAAACAAGGTGCTCTCATCAAAGCTTGTGGGAACATTAACACCATCTTTGACCAAATTTAGGAATATCTCAGTTTTGTTTGCCCTAATGAATTTCTCCATCATTTCCAAATTGTAAGGATCTGTGAGGAATGACCTTACCTCATTATCATTAGGGTTAATAAGGTATTCATCTTGGTATACTTCTTTGTCATTACCTCCAAAGTGGTGTTACGAAAGGGATCTTCTAGTTCTTGTGTGGATGTTAAGTTAGGCATGCCAAGATTCGAACTTGAGGGAAGCATGCTCCCTAATGAAGTTGTGTGTGGCAGAAAAGAATTCTCCATCTCGAATTGCCTCAATGAATCTAGCAAACATGACATAGGATTAAATGTGAACCCGCCTGATCATGTGTGTACCATACAACAATGACCAAATCAATGGGTGGAAGATTATGTGAGAAAGAAAAAATGAGGATGAGAGCTATTAACCTTATGTGATAAAAGGGGGAACTACCCGAGTGTGAACAAAAGACCTTTGTTTAGCAAAAAAATTTTGATTACTCACTATTGGGCGATGGACTTGTGATCCCCAAATAAGTGATAGATGTTTGCTTTTGAGTAAAAGGTCTAGTGTCATAGTTTCAAAAGATTTTTTATGCCAAGTTTTAAGGTTCAAGCTCTCTAGAAGAAAATTTGGAAATGAAAGACTAGAAATTTGGAAAATGGAGGTAGATATGGAGAATGGAGATATTATGGTCACTTATGAGGCTAACTCAATTCTCGTTCACTAGAAACAAAAACCTTGGGTTCACTCCTAGGAAACTAGACCAGTTTTAAAGTTTTCCATTGTATTCAATTCTATCACAATGGTCTTGTCTAGCTTCTTCCTTTTGGATTTCTTTGATAGCGTATTGGAATTGTTTGTCACCATGTGCTAGGTTCTTTCTTTCCTTGTAGATGGGTGGTTTGGATAATTTCACTTTCTTATGTTTGACTTGATTGACTTTATCAGTCATGGCAGAAATAAAACAAGACCCAAGTTTCAAGCACAAAAAACCTTGCAACAAGGTGTAACTAGACTCAACCAATTTCAAACATAGACTAAATGTAAGACTACTAAAAATAACCGTGAGTCAAGAGGACCTCACTTACCACTGTTTCACTCAATGAAAGGTTACCTCACAATTTCAGTCATTTTAGAACTTATTTGATGCTTGGCTTAGGTTTTGAATGTTTGAACAAGCATGTTGAACATGCCAACAATCCTAATAAGGCCTCCACTAGGATGAACAAGGCTTATCTAAGGGGCATCCTCGATATATGCAAGGTACGTGAGGCCCAAATCTATAGATGAAAGAAAATACTGCCACATAGCCGATAACCCAAATCTCCTCCTTCACTTCCCAAAGGTATAAAGTTCTTTGGGGCTTAGGCAAGAGTGACAATATTTTGCTTCCAAGAGAGGTGTCTTTTGATTCACCTCCTGCTATTTATACTCCACTAGAACACTGGAGTTGAGATTGTCCCAAGGGGTGATGAAATCCCCAAGTAGGCCTCCTAAAAAAAGAAAAATAAGACCACTTATTTCTTGTGCACCCAAGATCACCTGAAGGCGCGAGGGGAGAGAATATGTAAGTGGCCTTGGGGTTTAAAAGACACTTGTTTTTTTCCCAATGAAGCTTTAAGTTTTCTATCTACTTGAAGACACTCATGATTAAAACGTGCAAGATTCTTTCCAACTTGAAATATCACCAACATAAATAAAAGTGCGGATTCGTCAACAAGAAAGTAAATCAAGCATGCGTAAATGAAATGCTGAAAATGAAAGATGCTGAAAATAAAATCAATTTCCTTTATGGAATTCAAGAGTATGTGACTTCATTTTAAGCACCAAACCCAAATGTGTTCTAGCCTAGGCATACATGTCAATTTTAAACTCCAATTCCAAATGTTCTCTAGCTTAGGTATACATGTCCATTATCCTTTAAAGCATTCAAGAGGGTTTGAATTCTTTTTTTTAGCACTAATTTCAAATGTTTTTTTCTACCCTAAACATTCATGTCAATTTTAAGCACCAAGTCCAAATTTTTTCTATGCTAAACATTCATTCATTCAAATGAGAGTGATTAAGCCATACAAGTTCATTAGCCTTTAAGTTTAAAGTGATAAGAATCACTACAAACTTTCTTAGTAATGAAAATCACTATCATTTTTATTTTTTAAGTCTTCAAGGTTAATTTCCTGCATAAAAACTATTAGTAAAAACTTGTAAGTCACCAATTAACAAAAAATAATTCAAAAACTTGTGCAACTCTGTCTACAGGTGCAAATGACAAAATGTAGGCATAGACGATAGTTGACACACATGCTGAACTGTGGAGATGTCAAAATACATAGACAATGATTAACGTAGATGATAGAGGACAACTAAGTATGGTTTTGAGGTAATGTAACACTGTGTCAGATGCAGATGACAAAGTAAACCATCGAGACACCAAAAGTCACAGATGACAAAGGATAGGTTGCAGATGATAGTTTATGATATGCAAATGACAGAATAGTTTTTTTGCAGACGAGAAAAAGAAAACCTAGATGTCAGAATGGAAAACTACATAGACACTAAAATAGGTTTTTTGGTGATGAAACAAGCAGTTTTAATTAGAGGGCAGAGACACTAGAATCACATATGCCGGTCTGCACAGATGCTGATCTGCAGAGATGATAAATAAAGATGATGTTGCGGCCAACGTGGACAATAATGCGATATTTTGCAACTAAATAAGGTTTGTTTGTAGATTTTTGAGATGAAATTAGGGACGTGGATCTCATCGAGCATGCCAAAATGTATGCTAAAAGAAGTGACCTATAGGAAGCATGAATTAATGAGCAAACATTAGTTCAAATCAAAATATGCATAAAGTATTCACCAAATTAAATAACAAACAAACTAATGCTTGCTTGAGTTTTGCAACTCAAAGCAGCCAATCAAGCTAAATCCTCAAGCAACCTCCACAGCTTAACAAAGGCACCCATAAGAGGCCTTGTTGGTGTGTTAAGATTGGAGGTATGTTTGGTATGCTCTCCCAAACACAACTAAAGTTTGAATCTCTTGAATGTGGAAGTGCAAATATGAGGAATGCAACTATGAACCTATGCTATATGGATATAAAGAACACCTCAAACAATGGCTATGGAGAAAGCCATGCTTGAAGGCATTCAAAGATGAAGATATGAAATGCAACAAAGTAATCTAAACCATGATGTAAGCTAAACTAAGATGCAAATGAAATGAAGATGAGAAATGCAAGCCATAAATCTACTCTAATAATGGAAATAAACTCTAAATCAACTACTAAAGGTTAGTATGCAACCCAGAAATCACTAGACAAGATCTAAACTCAAACTACTATGAAAGCTCAAATCTCAAACCAACATGATAACAATGCAATAATGAGAGATGAAAATGTTTGAGACAAGGCCTCTATTTATAGGCTTGAGGGAGGGCTTAGTGAGGTGGCATCCATGTAGGTGCCACATAAGGTCACATGCAAGCCATGCAAGTGGTCAAATATTCAAAGTTTGCTCACACATGTGTGAGCAAACTTGAGAAGAGGAGTGGGAGACATGAGTACAAGAGGAGTGTGGAAGCATGCCTTCTCATACATGTGTGAGCACACACTTAGACTAATGAGGGAGATTAGGAAAGTGGTTAGGATGATTAAGTGAGATTAAAGGGTGGATAGGCTTAGGAGGATGAAATGGATGGTTGTAGGCTAGGTTTAAGATTAAATTAAATAAGATTTAATTTAATCATAGGTTTAGAAGAATTAATGAGATGGAGAGATTTAAATAAATATAATTTATTTAAAAGGGGGATCAATAGAGGATCATGTTTTAAATAAATTTAACACATTAAGGCTAGAGGTATTTAAATTAAATTTAAATACTTTAGGAAAATGAACCTACTTAATTAAATAAATTTAATTAAATAGGTAGAAGAATATGACAGATATAATAAATAAATAAATAAATAACTATAATGTCAAGGGCAATATTAAATAAATTAATATAGTCTTTTGGGATGATTTTAAGCATCTATAGTTTCATCCTTATTATTTTTCTTTCCTTAGCATGTCAAAATAATATGTATTTTTTCCATCTTAAGGAGGGGGACATATATATGACCCTCATTCCCTCATTCTATATTATGCATTTATGTTCTAACCTTTTGTTTTGTAGCATGTTAAATATTGGAAGGTAATGCACATAAGTTGCTAAATCCTAAAGAGACACTCATTTCCAATATCAAATATGCTAAATCCTTGGAAAGAAATGCACATAAGTTGTTAAATCCTGAAGAGATACACATTCTACAAATGTATTCTATGGTGATATGAGAATATGGATCCATGGGTACTTTATAAAAGTCATTAGATGATGCACTACATATATGCACAAATCTACCAAAAGGTGCACAACTTTATAGGGTGACTATCAAGTGTTTTCTTAGTGGGCCATCCTATCATTTTGTGGTTCACAGTGAGATACACACATCTTACTGGGTGAGCTAGCCACTCCTCTCTCCTCCTTTTTTTCCTTTTTCTAGTGGTGTCTCTCTTATTGTAATCTTGGAGTTGACAAAGACTTGAGTCCCTAGGGGCTTAATGATCTCTTTGTCCCTTTGATTTTAATAAGATTGTCTTTTTATTATGATTTACTTTACCAAGAGTTTGCATCGAGTCCATACTCTTGCTAAAGTGGGGTTAAATATATCATCTTAAAATGAAAGCATTTCCATGTTAAGAGTGTTTACCGTTTGAGTAAGTGGTCTGGGGTCATGTCAAGTGCCTTGAATGGGTCTTTGACTTGGATCTAGATTTTTCCCCTATTCTACCCCCTTTTTCATTTTCTTTCTACACTTTTTTGGTATTCTAGACTGAGATCCTAAGATTTTTGACCTTAGGGTCAAGGTTAACCTCAACCCTAACCTAGGTCAAGGAAAACCTTGACCTTGACCTAGGGTAGGGTCGACCTTGTCCTTGACCCCAAGTTCAAATTTCAAGGTTCCATGATTTTTAGATGTTAGGTTTTGGAAAGAATTATTTTCTCGCTTTCTGGTCAGCTATTTTGGTCTCTAAAATGGTAAACTCTTAAATTTTATTTAATCTAGGTCCATTTCTAGGGGTTAAGGTTAATTGGGATTTAATGCTCCCTTGTCAGCCTTCTCTAGAAGTTTGTACCCTAGATTTCATATAAGGAAGCCTCCTTCTCTCATTTAATCTAAGATTTAAGAACTAACAAGGCATAAGGAGATGAGACAAAGATATATTGTTTCATGATTAAGCATGTTCAAGAACTATCAAGTTCAAGAAAGAATCCATCTTCAAGCATTCAATTCATCAAGGAGATCCATTAGTAGCCATTGAAGGATTCAAGCTCTATGGAGCCCTCTTGTTGAAGATTCATCCATTTGCATTCAAGCCTCTTCCTAATCCAAGATCCATTCAAGATTAGTGTTGAAGATCTAATGCCATTGATTTGGACATCTTAAATTCATTTGGAGCATCCATACTTGTGGATTCAAGGATTCAAATCTTCCACAAGGCTTTCTAAATAAGCAAGGTGAATAATTCCATTTAGTTTGATTATACAAATTGTAATTTCAATTACATTTCAAGGTTGATTCAAAACTGGGGTTTGACCAAGGCAAACCCCTCATCCAACAAAAAAACCATTTTTCTTGTAGGTATAGGTGTGGAACAATGAATTGAAGTACAAATTTTGATACCCTTTTCGTCAAACTTGTGCGATCCGCGAACAAAAATTTCATTAGAGCAATGCATGTCAAGGTCAACTTTTTGCCTAGGGTAAGATTGTACAACACTATCTAGGTCAAGGTCGAACTACTCTTAGAAAAGAAAAATATTTATGGGTTTTGAAGATCTCATAGTTTTGATTTAGGGACTCAAAAATCAACAATTTTTGAGATCGTTTGACTAGGTTTTCAGCCAATTCTTTTTCAGAGGTAAGTGCCTTTTATTTCTTCATTTCAATATTAGTCTCCAATATTTAGATTCCATGTTATAAGAATTTAAATGTATGTGTAAAGTATGGGTTTAAGGTCTCTTTCATGTGTATTATTCTAAACACTATTCATTCATATTTTCCCTTATACAAATACAAGCTGACTTAAGGGATGAAATTGTTTGATTAAAAGAGTATTCAAGATGACTTGACAAGGTGAATCATATATATGAAAGGTTAACTTGAGATTGAAATTGTGGAATTGAAGGATATGAATTATTGAAGATAATTTGAAGGATATCTATAAAGGGTAGAGAATCTGAGTCGAATAAGCCACAAAGAGTATTATGATCAAAGAGGATGAAGTAACCAAACTAGAACTGAGATTTGAATGAGAAAAGTTTGTTGCAACAGTAATTAGGTCAAGTCATTGTTACTATCTAATAATTGTAGTAGTAAATTAAATCCCTCAATAGTGTTAGCCTAAAAACTATTAAAAAAATCCTCTAACAAGGTGGAATTTATAGATTGAAGTTTCTAAAGACCTCTATCAAGGCCACTCCTAACAAGGTGAATTAAATCCTCTAACAGGGTCACACCTAACAGTGTGTTTTGTAATCTTTAATAAGGTTGGCTTCTAACAAGGTTCACTTCAAAAGAGTGAAACATAGTAACTAGTTGTAATTAGTGGTTTTCCTAAATTGGGTTTCCATGTTAAATCTTGGTGTCTCTTGTGTTCATGTTATTTCTTTATGTTTCTACAAATAAATTAATAAAGGCTAAACACATTGGCATCTTAAGATCTCTATGCTAATTGAGTGATAATATTATATACAGTGTTAATTGAGTTACAATAGAATAATCAGTGTTAACCAAGTTACAACAAGTTTTGGTTTTATATTGTGTTGACATCTTAAAAGGAACTTTGGATTTTTTTGTAGTAAGTGATTCACCCCTCCCCTCTTAGTTACTCCTTTTGATTTCAAACAACTTGTTGGTAAGACAATTTCTTACTTTGGTCTGAATGCTATCATTTGATTGATTGATGAAGAGGATTTGAAAAGAAAGGATAATAAGAGAACTTAGAGAAAGGTTGAGTTATATGGTGTATAAAAGGAGCACTAAGACCAAGAAAGACTTTGATGATATAGTGTATTATTTATCTACTTTAGGCTATAATGAAAGGATACTTGAGAAAAGAGTAGAAGAAGCCTAAGAAAATAAAAGTGTCTGCCAAGCCTGACCAATCAAATAGTGTAAGCCAAGTAATTTAGTTTAGGCCAAGAAGAAAGTTACATGCAACTGAGCAAGTTTAGTATGTGTTGAGCAAAGAGAAATTGAGTAGGTGTCAGGTGAAGAAAACTTAGTATGTGCCAAACATCAAAGAATGGTAGTAGTGACTAAGTGAAACTTAGTGTATGGTGAGCAACCCAGTGTTGAGTGAGCATTAGAAGACAATGTTTGTCAAGAAAACATGTTATTGCTGAGTGATAGTAAAATGAGTTTGACCAAAGATTTGACAAATTTGAGCCAACAAAGTTGATTTCTTGAATTGTGTAAAGTGTGTGGAAGATAAGTATGATGAGATAGTGGCACAAAATTCAAGATAAACTATTTTGAGACAAATTCAAAGAGGATTTTAAGAGAAGTTTCTAAAAGGAATGAAATGGAAAGTGGGTAGATGAGATGAATCCGACCTAATCCTAAAATGGATGATTGTGGTTAAGTGAAAAAAGATCTAAATTCTCTATATAAAGAGATAACAAACCAGAAGCAATTTGTCAAGAGCATGAACCTAAGAAAGACAAGAAGTCTAGGGTGTTGCTTCATATGGTGGCTGAATGATAGCGTCTATAGTTGGCATACTAACCATGGAGGCTTAAGGAGATGTACGACTTGAAGGGTGAACAAGCTATTAGAGATGAAGAGAATGAATACAAAAAGGAATGGATGACTGAATGTGAAATCTGTAATATGCAAGTGAGTTGTTTTACTATTAGATTAAGTTCTATTGTTACTTTCTAACAATTGTATCAGTTGGATAAATCCTTTGGACTAAGGTTGACTAAATAGTCATAAATAAATCCTTTAATAGGGCAAAATTCTAATAGGGCTCACTCTAGAAGAGTAAAAATTGATAGCATGTTACTTGTGATTTTTTCCAAATTGGGTTTTTACACTAAATCCTTGTGTCAAAATGTGTGACTAATTTTGTGGTATTTCACATTTAAATTTCTACAAATTTATTTTGACCTAGGGTAGAAATATGCAAGAGTTTAAGATATTGAATGATCAATGCATGGATAAGTATATGTTGAAGTACTGAAAAGTTTTATTTGTACATTTGGACCTTGGATAAATGATTCACCCCCTCTCAGTGATTCTAAACATTTCAACAATTGGTATCAGAGCACCAAGTGCTTGTGAAGGGAAAATTTTGATGAAGATACATCTAGAAGGACTTAGAGACTATACACAATCAAATATCACCATTAAGCATGTTGATATAGTTGTAGTCCCAACTACTGAACAATTGAAATAGAAGAAGGAACACAATCAAGCAATGTTGGAGATTGCATTTTCCCTAAGCTATTTAGAGTTTGATGACATCAAAGTATGTGATTCTACTATGAATATGTGGGATGCCCTATATAAGATCTATGGAGGAGAAAAAAATGTGCTGAGAGCCAAAGTTGAAAGTTTTAGAGGAAAATTTGATGAAATGAGAATGCAAGAAGGCGAGACTATAGTCTAGTATTGTGCAAGAATCAAAGATGTTGTTAATGCAATTTGAGAATCTAATGGAGCTATTGAACATGAGACTGTGATCAGAAAAGTATTGAGAATCCTACTTCCTATCTATTCTATTAGAGTCTCTTCTATACAAGAACTGAAGTGTACTCTTGTTAGTAATTTGACCCTTGAAGAATTGGTTGGTAGACTCACTGCTTCTAAAATTTCAAATCTGAGAATGTTGATTCTTCTTTCAAAGCTAAGATGACATTGAAGGAACCTAAAGGAAAGAAAAAGGTCAAGCATGTTTCTAGTGACAATGACACAAATGATGAAGAGCTAGAAGAACTAGAAGCATTGTTGGCTAGGAAATTTCATAGAGGCAAAGTAAAATAGAAAGGTAACTTACCTGGATCATATGTTTTAATTGTAATGAGGTTGGTCATATTGCACAAAGGTGTCTTGGGAAGAAAAAAAACAAAAATGAAGACAAATTCAGAAGTAGAAAAGATGAAGGGTGAACCCACAATAGTGGGTTACACTTTTTCGGAGGAAGCAAATCCTCCAAAATTGTGCACCCACAAAAATTTTACTTCAAAGTTTCGATAGAAGCTTTAGAAATTTTTTTTTGATAGAAACTTATTAGCTTCTATCAAAAATAAAAAAGCTCATAGTTTCTATCAAAACTATTGATGTTTTTGAGTTTTGATAGAAACTATGAACTTGACTACGATTTATTAAACCTGTGGTCGAGTGGTATAGTTTCAATCGAAACTATTAAAATGCAGAAAGAATGTAAAAGGGCCATATTGAACCCCACACTATCATTTCATTTTTGACTATAGCAAGTTTCAATCAGAAGCACAAGTTCAGAGAAAGGGAATCCAAATTTATTGTCATTTGAAAAAGGTACGATTTTATAATATATGACATATATGCATATATGTCATGTATATATGTTTTATATATATATGTATATATATCATGTATATCATGCATGTATATATGCAAATATGTCATGTATATATGCATATATATATATCACATATATATGCATATGCATATATACATGATATATATGCATATATGTCATGTATATATGCATATATATGTCATGTATATATGCAAGTATAGATCCATAGATGGCTTCACTTATATGCCCACAATTCCTTACTGCTCATGGTCATTATCCAAATAACGAACAAATTCCACTCTATTTTGCATGACAACTTTATGCTGAGGTTCACTTGCATAGGGTGGTGAACTACACTAATTTACCATCGCATTTAGGATAGGAGCATGGTAGACTAGTTGATAGGAAGTCAGGTCATCCACCACTAACACATAGGTTGATTGTTGGAGAGAGGGCACTTGTTATTTCCCCTATATTAGGTCCATCAACTGATGAGGCCATGCATATCACATAGTTATAGGGGTGATTTAGGGAGTTGGAGTCATTGTCACAGTTGTCAGATCTATTTCTAGTGATGAGGTTGGCTAGTATTTGATGTCTGTATAGTGCAATAGGCATCACTTCACTGACTAGGTTAGAGGGTCTCACTGGAGTGTTGACATGAGATACTATGAGTAGTCTTGTTGAGGATCTATTATATTCATATCAATTTATATCAGAGCATCTTGGCATAGCCATATCAGATGTTTGACATTGTGTCCATGGTGGTATTGGATCACATCCTTAGCCACATTCCTCTCCTCAATAAAGTAGTGCTCATGTTGGTAGTACACATCATGATCCACCTACTAACCACTCTTTTGCTACAGAGGGACATATACATAGTAGTACAAGCCCTTTAGCTAGTGCAAGGCATGGTCAAATTTTAGATGCGGTCCTTGGTGATGTCGACTTTGGCTTGTTGACCATAGGATGGATAGACTTGTTGACACGTGATGATTCTACTTCTATACCATCTCATCGAGTTAGTCCACTTGGATTGTCATTATTAGGATGCATGCTAGCCACTAGTCATGCTAGCATAGATGCAATGATGGAGCTCGATGAGGCCCAACAAAATCTAGATAAATTGGTAGACATGATCAATGCTAGGAAGTCTGAGTATTATTAGATGCCAGCATCTACACAGGTAAATCTATAGTTTTTTTACACTCATGTTAAAAAAATTTCAATTTCAAACATTTGTTCAACTAATAATTTATGCATGTACATGTTTTAATATTATTTGTCGCACACATGTATGTATGTATTGTAGGGGGACATTCCTCTTTTTACTCCATCTTTGATGCCTAATTTTGTATATCATTGAGACTCATTTGATGATGTTAGTAGTGGATAGGTGAGTTTTAATTTTTTTGAATTAGACACATGTGGGTTTTAAATATAATATTTTAAATTGCATGCAATTCAAGTAAATTTAAAAAATATTTAATTAAATATGAAAGTATGTAAATTGATTTCACATTCTCTTTAATATATATAGAGGTTAGCAAATCCTAGTGAGCATCCTAATAGTCAGTCTTCAGACCGCACTATGTGGAGATGTCATGATGATAGTCTTGCACTTGACAATCCATAGCTTTTTTTATATTATAGATTATTTGTTCTAGACTTTCATCTAGAGATATTATTTGATCTAGAATTTCATCCAAATTTTACATGTTTGATGATTGACATACATATATAGTTATGTTCTTATATGTTACATTATGTTGGATTATGCTAGAGTATGTTCTTTTATATGTTAGATTATGTTGGATATTATGTTAGATTAAATACATTAGATTATGTTGGATTATGTTATCTACTACATGTTAGATTATGTTGGATAATGTTATATTATGTTGGATAATGTTCTAGTTATGTTGGAAATTATGTTAGATTAGAAGGATTATGTTGGATTATGTTCTTTGACATGTTAGATTATGTCAAGGATAATGTTGTGTTATCTTGGAAATTATGTTAGATTATTATGGATTATGTTAAGGTTATGGTTAGGTAGTTAAATTTACATAATTAATTACATACAATTACTTAATTGAGCTATAATTAGTTACAAATCACAATTTAAATTGAACACAAGTTAAATGAAAGAGTAAAAGTAATATATAATTAGTTACAAGTCCTAATTTCATCCCCTTAAGAGACAAGTCCTAATTTGATCCCCTTAAGAGAATTGTTCAAATTTCTTCCCCTCAAGGCACATGTCCTAATTAGATGCATACAAGTTCCTAATTGCACTATAATTAGTTACGAATCACAATTTAAACTAAACAAAAGTTAAATGAAATTGTAAAAGTAATATATAATTAGTTACAAGTCCTAATTTCATCCCCTTAAGACACAAGTCCTAATTTGATACCCTTAAGACAATTGTTCAAATTTCTTCCCCTCGAGGCACATGTCCTAATTAGTTGCATACAAGCTCCTAATTGAACTATAATTAGTTATGAATCACAATTTAAACTGAACACAAGTTAAATGAAAGAGTAAAAGTAATACATAATCAGTTGCAAGTCCTAATTTCATCCCCTTAAGACACAAGTCCTAATTTGATCCCCTTAAGAGGGTATGTGCAGGATCATGGTGTGCCAAAAAGTGGCAATGTGAAAAACATGTAGTTTTGAAATGCCTAAAAGCATTGTAAAATGCACTTTGATTTTTTTCCCACCCATCCTAGTAACAAACCAAAAATGTAATACCTTGCCTGATTGGGTATCTAATTTAAGAATGGGTATTCGATTTGAGAATGGGTATCTGATTTGGGAATGGTTATCCAATTTGAGAACGGGTACCCAATCTATGTTCCATAATCATGGCACCAAATTTAAATGTAAAGGGAGTGGAGACCAATTTTAAGATAAATATTGATTTTTACTTACCAAACTCAAAGGGGGGACCAAATTTTAAGTTATATTAAGTCCTAGTATAATATAGTTATAACATAATTGGGGGACCAATTATTATATATAGTTACTAAAATTCATTATATAGTATTAAATACTAATAATTATTTATTATATAATTATTTCATATATAGTTATTACTTATTATATATAAAAATATTATTTATTATATAATTATTTTATATATAGTTATTACTTATTATATATAATTATATAATTATATATCATATATATTATTATTATATATTATATATTACTAACCTAAGTTAATAAACTATATGATGTTGTATGTTCCTAGGGGTCTTTGTAAGAATTTGGCTTAGGCCAGAATTCACCCAAGAACTAAAGAACTCAACACAAGCACACAGTAGACCAAAATAGACAGAGTATGATCAGAATGATGATATTCATTCAATAACTAGATAATAGTACATTAGGAGTGCCTGAATATAAAGGCCTCAAGAGAGCTTCTAGAATGCATAGAAGTTAGCATCATGATATGTCATACAACTGGGCGCATGTCCACCAGATATGGGTTATCCTCCATTAAGCATGGGATAAAGTGCAATGATGTGAGGATAAGCCTACAATGGTGTAGCATTAAAATCAGTGGTGTAGACAACATGTGCTAAATGAGGAGTGCGGATAACTGTGTTGTCAACATGACAACTTAGTGAATGATGCATACTCCCGTGTTGTAGACACCATGCACATAATTAGAGTTGCATAACTCAATGAGAGTACACAAACTCCTAAGTGTCTCACTTAAAATAATAATAAAATAATGCAAAATAATAAAATAATGCATTAACCTAAGTAAACTTAAGTAAGTGTAATAAGTAAATAGTTATTTACGCCAACACCCCCCTTTAAGTGCAACTTAGGGGAATTCCCTTAAGCTTACGAAATCTAGGATGAAATGCAATATGGGTCCTGGCTACTAGGCTATGTTAGGTACCCATGTACATAATAATATGAAATCTCTCATAAAGCGAGGAAAGAGGGAAAACCTAATGGGAAAAACCCTCCCCCAAAAAGAGAGATAAATAGGGATGCATGGATGGATGGAATAATCAAGACCCCCCATTATGACATACATCCAATATATACATAAGAGAATAATGAGAAGAGGAAGAGAGATAGGATGGGCTCCCCCCCCCTCCAAAGAAGAATGCCAAACAGGTACTGCTTCGTTGAAGAAGCTGATCCAAGACTGCAAAATGGTGTTCCTCCCCTTAGGAAGAAACAATGCCAAGGGTACAAATGAGATGCTTCTGCTATGTGTGGAAAGAATCCCATGGATGAGTGATGTCTCTGAAACCTGCTCAACTGGCTGAAGAACCTATCCCAAAGAACTATTTGTCTCTGCAACTGATGAAGAACCTTGCTACAAATGCTGATCATAAGTATCCATAATCATTTCAACCTATGATGATTGATCATGTAGAGAATGAACAAGAGAGTCTAATGGAACCCTCATGACAACTGAAGAAGGTAATTCTACATCAAGAAGAAGAGGCAGATCTTGAATACTATCCCCCAAATCTGTCACTAAACCTATATCTGGAAAATTGGATGTACCCTTCTTTTCTGGACCTATCACTGTGGTGATGTATGCATGTGGACTAAACTAATGAAGTGACCTCTCACTTCAAATGTTGATAGAACTCCACATGTTTGAAGCTGTTGAAGCACTATTGCTGAAATCACTATCAGTTTCCACACTGTATGATGTGCAAAGACGAGTAGAGGACAAGCTGGGAGAACTTTCCTCAAAATGTACATCCTTCTCCACAAAAATTTGATGAGTCTCTGGATCTAGAAGTTTGTATGCCTTCACATCATCTTCATAACCAATGAAAATACAAGGTCAAGATGATTGTGCCTTGCTTCCCCTAGAATATTTCTTTGCCCATGCAAGACAATCAAAGACTCTGAAGTGTGTCACAATAGGTTTTCTACCGCACCATGCCTCAAAAGGAGTTTTTCCATCTAAGGCTAGATGAGGAAAATGATTAAGAATGAGAGTGCCATAAGAGATTGCTTCAACTTCTAATGATGGATCGAGAGACTTGGCATGAATCATGCAACTTTCCATAGACTTAAGAGTGTGAATCCTCAAAGCTACAACATCTGTCTTATATGGACTAAATGCTGGTGGAGTCTAAAGATCAATTCCCTCATGTCTGCAAAAGTCCTTAAGTCTTCTATTCACATCTATGTTTCCATTGTCCATGCAGAGCACTTTGATGGCTTTCCTAGATTTTTGTTCTACATAAGTCTTAAAGTCTAGAAACTTGTCCAACACTTCATTCTTGCTATGTAGAAAGTAGACCCAAGTGAACCTTGAAAAGTCATCAACAAAGGTAAGTATGTAGCGACCCTGGCTGAATGCAAAAGGACCTACTAATACCATGTGAACCATCTAGAGAACACCTGTTGCTCTTGAAGACTTCCCTCTTTGTAACTTCCCCTCTAGATGTATATCCACTGAATTTGTTGAACATTTATCCTTAGAAAAGTTGATTTGAGGTAGACCTTTCACCATTTGGTATGTGCAAAGTTGCTGAAGATAGCAATAGTCAAGATGACCATACAGCTCATGCCATAATTGCATGCTTGAATTTGATTGGGATAACAAGGCCTTTGAAGGAGACTTGGGTACAAAATGAGAGAATGAGTACAACCTCTTGTGATTATTCACTTTCCCCACTGCAACCAAGGAATCATCTCTGAGACTGTTCACCTTTATTGAGTCTAGAAGGAACTCAACTCTATGTCCATCTCCAAGGTGAGTGATTTGGTAGATTGATAGGAGATTTGAACTTAGGTTTGGAACTTAAAGAGCCTCTTGAAACTCTCCATTTTCCATCTCCATGTTTCCTTTTCCTTCAACTTCTATTTTTCTATCATTTCCCATGAAGATGTGTGGTACCTTTGAGAGATTCATTGAAGAAAAAACCTCCTTTCAAGAACCCATGTGATATGAGGCACCTGAGTCAAATATCCATTCCTTTGAAGAGTTCAAATTAGCCATGAGTGCTTTCCCTTTGCCCTTTGAATCTAAAGAAGATCCCTTCTCCTTGTAAGAATTAGGCAATGGAACATTATGTTTCTTCATGATGTTGGTCAACTCATCAATCTTTTTGAGATAACACTCATGCTCTTCATGATCCGATTTCTTGCAATAAGCACACTTCTTCTTCTCCTTATTATTGTACCCTTTCTTGTTGGAATTTGAGGACTTGCCTTGTTGATTGGATTATGGTGTTTTCTTTTCTGCATCCTCTGATTTGTCTTTCTTCCACTTCTTCTTACCCTTTCCTTTATTTAAAGATTGTGCAGCTGAATTTTGAGAACCCTCATTGTTGGCCACCAATGCTTTGGACTGAAGTGATTTGAGAATCCCCATTGATTTCAACATCTTTTCTTCATCATCCAACAGTTTAGCATATTCATCAAAAGTGAATTTCTTATAGGTAGACCCTAAGGTAGTCTTTAAGGTGTTAAAAGAAGATACAAATGTGGAATATTCTGATGGCAACTTGTTATGGATGAGATAGATCAGTCTGTCATCTTTGATAGAACTCACACAATTAGTAAGCTTTGTCCTTAATTCATTCACCTTGATGATGAAATCCTATATGGAGTCATATGACTTAGGATCTAAGGATACAAGCTCATCTTCAATCTTGAACACATCCTCTTTAGACACTTTACCATAAAGGCTTTTGAGGGTATCCCAAGCTTCCTTGGATGTAGTACATTTCTTGATTTGATACATGATTTTATCATCTAGCCCCAAACATATATCACCTAGGGCTTTCCTATCCATTGCTACCCAATTTGAAATATCACTTGCAAAAGCATTATCACCTACTAGTTTAGGAAGAGTACTATCTACATATTGTGAAACTCCATTATGCATTAAGTGATACAACATTTTGATTCACCATGAAGCATAGTTATGAGAAGTTAATTTAGCAAACTTGAAGTTGTGCATAATGCAGAAAATGAAAGAAAAGTGCAGAAAAGAGAGAACACAACACCAAGAACACCCCCTCTTTTTACTAAATCAAGTAACCCCCCTAAAATAGATGCTTTGGGAACTTTATTAGTAGTGCGATTACAATGGGCCACTTGCCAATTTTGGCCTTCATGGACTTCTGATTTTTCTTGTTACAACTTCTTGATAGAGTACAAATATGAAAGTTTACAATGTGCTACAATTTTGAAGCATTACAAAGCAAAGAAAGGCTCTATTGCTGAAAGTGACAATTTTGTCCACAAAACCCTACAATCTAATGCTAAATCTAGAAAGTAGATGAAAAAATGTACTTTGAAAAAAAATAGAACCTGTTTTCAACTCCAGATGTGCCCGTATGGAGCTTTTGAAGTTGCAAAATGTAGGATTATTTAGGTACAGTCACCAAAAAATGCAATTTTTGAACAATCCGTGTACCAAAACCAAAAAATAGCTACACAACTAAAAAATTTAGAAAATTTTACCCAATTTCAAAAAAAATTGCACCTGATTTGGAGTTTGAATGTCCGAGTTATGGCCTACCAAAGTTAGACTGCAAAAAGTAAAATCAATCTGGAGAGGGGTTGCATTAGCGAATGAAGGGGTTAAATTTGATAGTCATACAGTTGTCATGGTAGTTTTAATTTGCCTTGTTTTGACATCCAAACAATCATCAAATTTAGGCTTCTTAAAAGATGATGCTAGCACCTCCTTTGGCCTCCAATGATGTTAGCTTGACATCATGATGATGTCATAGTGTACGAAACTATACAGATTTTCTATGTGTCCACTAACTCACCGATGACTGGGATAGTATGAATATGCTATCATGGCCTGTTGATTGTGCACAACTTGCATGGCTGACTGTAGGGATGCTGACTCAGCAGGGTCTGCGCAGGCGTCTAACATGGGGACTTTTCCACGTGGCTGTAGACGTGGGAGGGTGGATTGGGTCACAAGTAGTATTGTTCTTTGACTGTATGTACAGTCACTACTCGTACCTGATTATCTTTTCTGATTGTCGAGAAAGGTTGCAGTAGGATCCAGGACGACTGTGGTTGCCGGTGAATGATTTAAGTGACTGTTGAGATTTGAAGTCTATGATGACAGAAAAGGCTTGAAACTGCCAGACTTCCAAAGTTATATCCTACATTTGTAGGTTTTGGAGTTTGCGGGCATTTTAAATAGAACCTTCTGTAGGTAATAAACAAAAGCACCCATGAGATGTGAGTCAGCACCGGTATGTGGGCAGGCTCGATTAGAATTTGGGCCTGTGACGCCGGATTTGGCAGTGTGCATAGTTGCCAAAAATTTGAAGCTTATTGCCCGTGGATTTGTGGGTTCGGTCATGGGTTTTACAGTGGCCAACTAATTTGTGCCCGCAGATTTATTAAATAAACCCTGCAAAAAATTGATATATTCCACCACCCCAAATAGAGAGCCAAGCAGGGGTGTCACTACCTGGTTCGACCAAATTTTTTTCTCTGCCTGAGAATTAATTTGAAAAAATAATTTCAAAAATACTAGATACAAAAATAAATTGCACAAAATAAATAATGTTCAGATCTAAAAATCAAACAATCAGATCAATAAATTGACCATACCCGAATTGCAAATCGGGGCTTCTGGGTTTCGATTTGCAAAATTTTTTTGCCTTCCGATCAACTTTCACCAAATATAGGCAAATTTATAGTCAATCTTCACCAAATCAATGCTCCGAACGCAACGATAAGGTCAGATCTACCTCTAGATGCTCCCAATTTATGTGGATCCTCCAAATTTGTGTCGAGGTGCTAAAGCATGAATGGTCTCGAATGGCTACGTGATGAGAATCTCCCTCAGCTCTGATACCATATAAGAATTTGGCTTAGGCCAGAATTCACCCAAGAACTAAAGAACTCAACACAAGCACATAGTAGACCAAAATAAAAAGAGTATGATCATAATGACGATATTCATTCAATAACTGGATAGGAGTACACTAGGAGTGCCTGAATATAAGGGCCTCAGGAGAGCTTCTAGGATGCATAGAAGTTAGCATCATGATATGTCATACAACCAGGCACATGTCTACCAGATATGGGTTATCCTCCATTAAGCACATGATTAAGTGCGATGATGTGAGGATAAGCCTACAATGGTGTAGCACGCAAATCAGTGGTGTAGACAACATGTGCTAAATGAGGACTGCAGATAACTATGTTGTCAATATGACAAGTCAGTGAATGATGCATTCTCTTGTGTTGTAGACACCATGTGAATAATTAGAGTTGCATAACTCAATGAGAATACACAAACTCCTAAGTGTCTCACCTAAAATAATAATAAAATAATGCAAAATAATTAAATAATGTATTAACCTAAGTAAAATTAAGTAAGTGTAATAAGTAAATACTTATTTACACCAACAATCTCACTAGGGACACATGTGTTCCAATGAGTCCAAATGGGTCATGGGATACCCTATGATCCATTTTGACCCATTCTACAACAACATATCTTACTAATGGTCAAAGGATGCCTATGGACATACATCTTGTGTTTCAATGGATAGAAAGGGGTTATGGAGTATCCTATGACCCCTTTTGACCTAATACATGATAACATATGTTACTAGGGGTCCTAGGACCCTTATAGACATATATGTTGTGTTCCAATGGGTCGAAAGGGTTGATAGAGTATCCTATGACCCTTTTGACCCATTACATGACAACATACGTTCTGACCTTTAGGAACGTATGTTGTCATGTAATGGGTCGAAAGGGGTCATAGGTTATTTTATGACCCCTTTTGACACATTGGAACACAACATGTATGACCCTAGGGTATTAAGACCCCTAGGAACATATGTTATCATGTAATGGGTTAAAATTCAACCCATTGGAGCACAACACACATGATGATAAGGGTCTTAGGACCCATAGCAACATATGGTCTCATGTAATGTGTCAAAATAGGTCATAGAATACCCTATGACAATTTTCTACCCATTGGAATATAAGAGGTATGTCCCTAGGGGTCATAGGGTATCCATTGGAACACAACATATATGTCCCTAGGGGCCCTAAGATCCCTAGGAACATAAGTTGTCATGTATTTGATTGAAATGGGTCATAGGTTATCCTATGACCCCTTTCAACCCCTTTCAACACAAAATGCTTGTCCCTAGAGGTCTTAGGAACCACAAGAACATATTTTGTTATGTAAAGGGTCAAAAGGGGTCATAGGATATCCTTTAACCCAATTCGACCCATTGGAACACAACATGTATGTCCCCAAGAGTCCTACAAACCCTATTAATGTATTTTGTCATGTAATAGGCCAAAATGTGTCATGGCATGCCCTATGACCCCTTTTTACCCATTACAACACATCATGTATGTCCCTAGGGATCCTAGGTCCCCTAGGAACATAGATCATGTGTTTGAATGGGCTAAAAGAGGTCATAGGGTTCCCTATGACCACTTTTGACCCATTAAATGATAACATATGTTCAAAAGGGTCCTACAACACCTAGGTAAATATATCATGTGTTCAAAGAGTCAAAAGGGGTTATAGAGTACCCCATGACCCCTTTCAATACATTATATGACAATATATGTTCTTAAGGGTTGTAGGACCCCTAGGGAAATAAATCATATGTTTAAATGGGTTGAAAGGGGCCATAGAGTAACTTATGACCTATTTTGACCCATTAAATGATAACATATGTTCCTAAGGGTCCTAGGACCACTAGGAAAATATATCATATATTCGAATGAGTTGAAAGAGGTCATAAAGTACCATATGACCCTTTTGACATATTTCATGACAACATATGTCTTTTGAGGTCCTAGGACCCCTAGGGACATATTATATTCATTTATATGGGTCAAAAGAGGTCATAGTATAACCTATGACCATGTTTGGCACATTTCATTACAACATATGTCTCTAAAAGTCCTGGGACACCTAGGGACATTATTATAATCATTTATATGGGTCGAAAGGGGTAATAGGATAACCTATGACCCCTTTTAACACTTGTCATTACAAAATATGTCTCTGGGGGTCCCAAGACCCCTAGGGACATATTATAATCGTTTATATGGGTTGAAAGGGGTCATAGGTACATGTTTCATTACAACATATGTCTCTAAGTTTTCTAAGACCCCTGGGGACATATTATAATCATTTATATGGGTCAAAAGGGGTCATAGGATAACCTATTACCCCTTTTGACATATTTCATGACAACATATGTCTCTAGGGGTCCCAAAACCCCTACGAACATATTGTAATTATTTATATGGATCAAAAGGATTTATAGACTGACCTTATGACCCCTTTCAACATGTTTCATGACAACATATGTCCCTAGTGGTCCTTGGACTCCTAGCCACATATTATAATCATTTATAAGGGTTGAAAGGGGTCATATGATGATCCATGACCCCTTTTGACACATTTCATTACAACATATGTTTCTAAGGGTGCTAGGAATCCTAGGAACATATTATAATCATTTATATGAGTCAAAAGGGGTCATAGGAAAACCTATAACCCCTTTTGAAACATTTTATTGGAACACATGTCTCTAGGGGTCCTACGAACCCCAAAGAAATATTATAATCATTTATATGGGTCGAAAGGGGTCATAGGATAACCTATGACCCCTTTTGATACATTTTATAATATCATGTCTCTAGGGGTTCTAGGACCTCTAGGGACATATTATAATCATTTATATAGTCAAAAGGGGTCATAGATAACCTATGACCCCTTTCGACACATTTCATGACAACATATGTCTCTAGGGATCCTATGACCTCTAGGGACATATTATAGTCATTTATATGGGTCGAAAGGGGTCATAGTTTATGGACACATTTTATTACAACATATGTCTCTAGGGGTCCTAGGACACCTAGGGACATATTATGATCATTTATGTGAGTCAAAAAGGGTAATAGGATAACCTATGACCCCTTTCAAGACATTTCATTACAACATATGTCTCTAGGCATCCCAGGACCCCTAAGGGCATATTATAATTATTTTAATGGGTTGAAAGGGGTCATAGGATACCCTATGACCCCTATCAACATGTTTCATTACAACATATGTCGCTAGGGTTCATAGGACCCCTAGGGACATATTATAATCATTTATATGGTTCGAAAGGGGTCATAGGTCCTTTTGACATATTTCATTACAACATATGTCTCTAGGGGTCTTAGGACCCTTAGGGACATTATAATCATCTATATGGGTATAAAGGGTCATAGGATAATCTATAACCCCTTTCAACACATTTCATTTTAACATATGTCTCTGGGGGTCCTAGGACCCCTAGGAACATATTACAATCATTTATATGGGTTGAAAGGGGCCATAGGATGACCTATGACCTCTTTTGACACATTTCATTACAACATATGTCTCTAGGTGTCTTAGGACCCCTAGGGACATATTATAATAATTTATATGGGTCAAAAGGGGTCATCAATAACTTATGACCCCTTTCAACACATTTCATGATGACATATGTCTCTAGGGGTCCTACGACCCATAGGGACACATTATAATCATTTCTATGGGTTGAAAGGGGTCATCATATAAAACATGACCCCTTTCGACACATTTCATTACAACATATGTCTCTAGGGATCCTATGAACCCTTGGGACATATTATAATCGTTTATATGGGTCAAAAGGAATCACAGGATAAGCTATGACCCCTTTCAACACATTTTATTACAATATATATCTCAACAACATATGTCTCGAGGGCTGTTTGGACCCCTAGGGACATATTATAATCATTTATATGGGTCAAAAGGGGTCATAGGATAACCTATGACCTTTTTGACACATATCATGACAATATATGTCTCTAAGGGTCCCACGACCCCTAAGGACATATTATAATAGTTTATATGGGTTGGAAGTTTCATCACATTTCATTACAACATATGTGTCTAGGGGTCCCAAGACCCCTAAGGACATATTATAATCATTTATATGGGCCAAAAGGGGCCATAGGATAACCTATGACCCCTTTCAACACTTTTCATGGCAACATATGTCTCTATGGGTCCCAAGGCCCTTAACAACATATTATAATAGTTTATATGTGGTGAAAGAGGTCATAAGATAACCTATGACCCCTTTCATCACATTTCATTACAATATATGTCTTCAGGGGTCCCAAGACCCCTAGGGACATATTATAATCATTTATATGGGTCGAAGGAGTCATAGGATAACCTTATGACCTATTTCGACATGTTTAATGACAACATATGTCCCTAGGGGCCCTAGGACTCCTAGGGACATATAATAATTATTTATATAGGTCAAAAGGGGTCATAAGATAACCTATGACCTCGTTCAACACATTTCATTACAACATATGTCTCTAGGGGTCCTAGGACCCTTAGGGACATATTATAATCATTTATATGGGTTGAAAGCAGTCATAGGATAACCTATGACTCCTTTCAACACATTTCATGACACATTATGTCTCTAGGGGTCCTAAGACCCCTAGGGACATATTATAATCATTTATATGAGTCAAAGGAGTCATAGGATAACTTTATGACCCCTTTTGACATGTTTAGTGACAACATATGTCCCTAGGGGCCCTAAGACTATTAGAGACATATTATAATTATTTGTATGGGTCGAAAGGGGTCATAGGATAACCTATGACCCTATTCGACATATTTCATTACAAAATATGTCTCTAGGGGTCCTAGGACCACTAGGGACATATTATAATCATTTATATGGATTGAATGGGATCATAGGATAACCTATGACCCCTTTTGACACATTTTATGAAAACATATATCTCTAGGGGTCTTAGGACCCCTAGGTAGACATTATAATCATTTTTGTAGGTCAAAAAAGATCATAGTATAACTTATGACCTCTTTCGATACATTTCATTACAATATATGTCTCTAGGAGTCCTAGGACCCTTAGGGACATATTATAATCATTTATATGGGTCAAAAGGAGTCATAGGATAACCTTATGACCCCTTTCAACATGTTTCATGAAAACATATGTCCCTAGGGATGCCAAGACCCCTAGGGACATATTATAGTCATTTATATGGGTCAAAAGGGGTCATAGGTTTTCCTATGACCCTTTCAATATATTTCATTACAACATATGTCTTTAGGGGTCTCAAGACCCCTAGGGACATATTATAATTGTTTATATGGGTCAAAAGGGGTCATAGGATAACTTATGACCACTTTCAACAAATTTCATGAAAACATATGTCTCTAAGGGTCCCAACACCTTAGTAACATATTATAATCATTTATATGGGTCAAAAGGGGTCATAAGATAACACATTTCATGATGACATATGTCTTTAGGTGTCGTAGGACCCCTACTGGAGATATTATAATCATTTATATGGCTCGAAAGGAGTCATAGGATAACCTATAACCATTTTCAACACATTTCATTATAACATATGTCTCTAGGGGCCCAAGGACCTATAGGGACATATTATCATCATATATATGGGTTGAAATGGGTCATAGGATAACCTATGAACCCTTTTGACACATTTCATTACAACATATGTCTTTAGGGGTCCCAAGACCCTTAGGGATATATTATAATCATTTATATGAGTCAAGAGGGGTCATAGAATAACCTATGACCCCTTCTAACACATTTCATTACAACATATGTCTCTAGGGGTCCTTAGGACCCTTAGGGACATATTATAATCGTTCATATGGGTCAAAAGGGGCCATAAGATAACCTATGACCCCTTTTGACATACTTCATTATAAAATATGTCTTTAGGGGTCCTAAGATCCTTAGGGATGCATTTTAGTCATTTATATGTGTCAAAAAGTGTCATAGGATAAGCTATGACCCCTTTTGACACATTTCATGACAACACATGTCTCTAGGTGTCGTATGACCCCTAGGGACATATTAAAATCATTTATATGGGTTAAAAGTGGTCATAGGTTCCTAGGGGTCTTAGGACCCCTAGGGATATACATTATGTGTTTGAATGTGTTGAATGGGACCGTAAAGTTCCCTATGACCCTTTTAGACTCATTAAATAAGAAAATCCATTCCTAGGGTTCCT
The DNA here is from genome assembly GCA_028749045.1 of Cupressus sempervirens. NCBI lineage: Eukaryota > Viridiplantae > Streptophyta > Pinopsida > Cupressales > Cupressaceae > Cupressus > Cupressus sempervirens. Next base: position 263,563,380 of record CM053791.1, on the reverse strand, counting down.
AGGAATATATATTAATGGTTCAAATGAGTTGAATGGGGTAATAGAGTATCTTATGACCCCTAAGCACACTTAATGTCATCGAATGGGTCAAAAAGGGTCATAGGGTATTTTAAGGCCCATTTTGAGTCATTAGATCACATTATTTATGTGGTTAGGGGTCCTAGGATCCATAAGCACACATATTGTGATTGAAACGGTTAAAGAGTGTCAAAGGGTACCCTATGGCCCCTTTTTGTCCTTTGGAACCATTATATGTATGGTTAAGGGTCCTAAAGCCTTTAAAAAATATATTTATTATCCTAAAAAGGAGTCATACTATTATAAAAAAATTTGGAAAAAAAAGGGGTATCAAATTTAAGAATGGGTATCCGATTTGGGAATGGGTACCCAATATAGGAACGGGTACTCGATACTATTGGGTACTCGATTAGGCTTGGTTTTTCTCTGGATGCCAACCCTCCATGGTCAACACCAAAAATGTCTCAAAAACTAGTTTTTGGCTTGTTGTAGTGTGCTTCTGAATTCGACGATGTAGTTGACGAATTTTTTTCATCCAAATTTGATGAAACAAAAAGGGTTTATTGAGAACGTTCTCAACTTCTCATCGATATAATGTCTGTCAAGTTATGGGTTAAGTAATTATTACTTATTTTCTAATGGAGTTAGCTACAAAGTGTTGATTGACATACTGATTAAAAAATAGCTATAACTTTCAAACTGTATAAGATATTTGAAATCCTATGCTTCGACTATTATAAGGAAAAAAAAAATTAATTTTGAATTTTTTTGAACTAATTAAGGTGGCCAGACATGGCAGTTTTTAAATTCTGAAAATAGTATAGTAGAAAACTCATAATTAATTAATTATTTAGAATTAAAATACCCAAAAATATGTGTCACATCCAGGCATGAGTCTAATTTTTATATCTATAATTATATTAAAAAATATTATCATTTGGTTTTGATTAAGGTGGTCAGACATACACCTACTTTTTATTTTTGCCCTAAATTTTTTTAGTACTACATTAAAATTCAAATTTTTGACCAATCAAATAATTTTTTCTCTAGATAAGGCCTAGTAGTTTAGAAACTAAATTCAATTTCTTATAGATTATTTTCTTACAAATTTTTGATATAAAGTTTGGAACCACCTTAAAATTATGTGTCAAGTTGACATAACCTTGTTTTGCTAGTTTTTCACTGCCACTTAAGGCCATAGTTTGGTTGACCATGATCCTGCACATACCCAAGACAATTGTTCAAATTTCTTCCCCTTGAGGCACATGTCCTAATTAGTGGCATATAAATTTCTAATTGAGCTATAATTATTTATGAATCACAATTTAAACTGAACACAAGTTAAATAAAAGAGTAAAAGTAATATACAATTAGTTACAAGTCCTAATTTCATCCCCTTAAGACACAAGTCCTAATTTTAACCAAATTTCAAATTGTTGAACCAAAGTTCAAATTTCAAATACTTCAGCCAAATTTCAGATTTCGAATAGTTCAACCAAATTTTAGATTTCAAATAGTCCAACCAAATTTTAGATTTCAAATAGTTCAACAAGTTGTTTCTATCTTGTATCAAGTGGGTCAACTCAATGCTGGATAACATTTAATATTTTCTCATGATTGTCAATATCAAGCCTCCACTTATGTATTCTAGGTCCTTTTATTGGATGAAGAGTTAGACTAGTGGAAATAACATGGTGACTATACTGGTATACCTTATTGTTAGGTTGATAATTAGTGAAATGAATCCCCTTCTTGAGTACTTTGTTTTGCTTCAAATATGTTCCCTGTACAATAATAGAACCTACATATAGGTCAATCAAATAAGTCAATAAATTTTAATTTATAAAAAAACATAGATGTACATACACGTACATGATTCAACTATATACTAACCTATGAGAAACATAATTCCATCACTTATTTTAGTCTTTTTTAGCTTCTCTCTTTGTATGGTGCAACACAATAAATAATAGCTAACACCATCTACATTTTTAGATTCTTCCATGACTACAAAAAAATTTCCTACACAAAGTCAATATGTATACAAATTCCATGTGTCATGTACATGAGAATATATATATAAAATAAATTAACAAAATTTATGAAATACATACCAATTGTGATCAATCCTAAAATATGGTCATAATCACTGGAAATCAATGGAATATCATCATAGTTTTCATCCTCAAACTCATTTGTATTGATGACATCTAGTGGCACCAAAGTCCATTCACCCACATATCCACCTTCTTGATTAATGCAACCATCAGAGTTTTCATCAATGTAATCAGGATAAAAACATGAGTATTCTCTTGTGTACAATGACCACACATTACTATTTATACTCATAACTAAATGCAGTGATCACATCTTCTCTACCCTCTTGCATGCATGCATTGATCTTCTATTGACACCTGAATGTAAGGTCCACACATAGACACACACACACACACACACACACACACACACACACACACACACACACACACACACACACACACACACACACACACACACACACACATAATGAGTTTTAAACATGTCTGTACCATAATTTAGTAATGACATAACATATTAAATTTAAAATTGATTCAATTATAATATTTGAAAATTAATTTTTATCTAATAACTCCCAAAACAATCTAAATGTTATGACTTGCTCCACTTGTAATGACGTGTTATTTGTATTTGTTGGCATCGTAAAATGTGTTTTGCACCACTCAACCACATCATGAGCATTATTAATGTGATTTCATTTATAGTACATTTGATACTTTCTTAAGGAATGTTTGATACAAGCTCCTGTACCATCATGCTCACCCTTTCCATGTCCACTGTAAAAAAAACTCCAAATGTGTGGTATATTAAGGTATCAATGATATCTACATAATGCATAAAATGTTCTAGCTGATTTAAATTTTGTTGCACATCCATCTAACCATACAAATTTTTTTTCCATTTTTATGCCTTTATTTTTCAAATAATCAAAAAATGTCTTAAAACAATGTTCCACAAAATGTGTCATGTTCTTTGTCATCAGTAATGTAAAAGTGATACTCTTTTTTTATGACTTTTGCTTGATCTATACTTTCCACACCATCCAAATAAATTTGTGCATGTTGATAAGACACTTGAACCATAATAGTAACCTACTCTATATAGTAGTGTTCTACTTGAAGTTATTTTTGAGAAATAAATGAGTAATTCTCTGCAAAGTCAACAATAGATAAATTTGTCTCGAGAGGAAAAGTTTCTCTTAGTGTTTGAAACTATTCTACTTGCCACTTAGCTGAAAAAGCATGATGTATATATGGTTGAATCAATTTAGGAAAACTTGACATAAATTCTCTAGCAGGCATGTCATCCTCTACATATTCTAACCTTGTTGATTCTTTTCCAAATTTTTTTTCTGACTTTATGTACTTATATCTCTTACATTTACTATCCTTGTCATATTAATATATTCATCTCTCAAAGAAAATTTGGTCAGGTTACCACATGTTTCACAAGTTCCTCTTATGCAATCTATTTCACCTAGATTGCACAATCATTTGGTTTGTCACATAAGATTGATGTTATGAATTGGCTCGGTCGTTTATGAAAAACATTTTGAGAACCACCACTTTCTTCTAGAATCATCTTTTTGAACCCTTGATAGTACAAATCAAATTCAACATGATATCAACAACAACACATTTCAAAAGATCTATTTATCTTCACAAAATAGGGTTTCAATCTTTTAAACATTGTTTATCCAATCTTTGTGTCGGGATTTAAATTACAAAATGAGAGATACAATTCATGTCATGTGACATCCAACCAATGTTTTGCATGTTGAGTATACTTCTTATGCCCAATTCTTTGCTTGATGAAATCTCTTCTATTTGGTGAAGGACGAGTATTATCAATCCAAAATTGAATGACTAAGTTCTTAATTATTTCCACAATCCTATTAGATCGAGGAACTCTATGTACTATCATCCAATTTTTTTCTCCTTTTCAGATAATGCAATATCATCTTTCAACTATACCCGATATGAGATGACAGTGAAGAGATTTGTTTTTTTGGCCACAATTTCTTATTTAAAACAGATGTTAATATCACTCTTCATGGAATGGATTTCTTTGCAGATCTAGATTTATTCCCAATGGAGTGTAACACTTCCTTAACACTTTCAACAATATCTTTTTGTAGTTTAGAAGTCTTCCTCTTTTTTACACTTGTATCTATATCCAATAGTTTCAATGGCTCTTTTAATTCATCTTTGAGAAATGAAATTGATAATAGTTGATTTTTCTCCACTGTATTGAGATTCTCAAATTGTGCAATTATTTCTTTAGACTTTTTATTCAATTTCCTCTTCATAGTATGTGTAGGTTGACTAGCATATTCTCTCAAATTTTCCACATCCATTTGAATTAAATGATCTATGTTTCTATGATTATTTTTTCTCTTCAAACTTTGAGCTAGATTAATATTCTCATTTGTTTTTGATTAGGTAAAACATGTCTTACAGGGATCCTAAAACCCAAAGTTTTACAACAAAAAGAGCGAGATGAAATAGACTAAACAAACAAAAAACTGCCACAAAAGGCCAGAGACAAAAGAAGACCCAAAGCCAAAGAAAAAAGACCAGAGACAGAAAAGAAAAACCAGGTGAATAGGCTAGTGGCCATTCGTGTCCATGGCCTGCAGGGTTTCTACAACATCATTGTCCTTCTGACTGGCCATGCCCTCCTGAATCCTAGTAGGAGTGTTCATCTGGTTTCTGAAATTCATCTCAGTTGAATCCTTGCTCTGTGTTCTTCTCTGCATCCCTATAATGGCCAGTTGTAGTCAGATAGTCCCCCAGATTGACAATATTCTCATTCAAGGTGTGAAGGGTGTCCACTATCTATTTGGTGATTATTTGGTGGACAAAATCCAACCTTTGGACCTTCTGCTGCAAGAAAAATTAAAATAAAGACTTAAGATACAACTTTTCTTTAGTGTCCACATATGTTTATATATACATAACAAATGAACTATTAAATACAATTTTATTTGACCTTCAGATGGTCCTTCTTCGATATCCATTGCTTTATCTTCAATTTCCTCATGTCCAACATTTTCATCATCTACTACTGCACATGCACGATATAAAAAATAAAATCAAACAAGTTTGTACTTGGGGATTTGTCTCTAAAATTAAAAATCAAAGATATAAAGTTTGCCTCTACACAAGTAGAAGTCTAGAATTTATAAAGATTATACTTGTGAGAGATGTGTACATACATACATGTTTGAACTTGGGATGAACCTTCTCCAACCTTAGTAGGTTATCCTATTTCACTACGTCCTAAATAAATTGATAATTTAAAACACCATAATTAAAATGTACCCAAATTCTAAATATTCATAATTTAAAAACCATAATGTAATAAACCCTAATTCTAAATATTCATAATTAAAAAACCATAATGTAATAAACCTTAATTCTAAATATTCATAATTTAAAAACCATAATCTAGTAAACCCTAATTGTAAATATTCATAATTTAAAAACCATAATGTAATAATCCCTAATTGTAAATATTCATAATTTAAAAACTATAATGTAATAAACCCTAATTTTGTAAATATTCATAATTTAACAACCATAATGTAATAAACCCTAATTGTAAATATTCATAATTTAAAAATCATAATGTAATAAACCCTAATCATAAATATTCATAATTTAAAAACCATAATGTAATAAACCCTATTTTTAAATATTCATAATTTAAATTTACCATAATATAATAAACCCTAATTATAAATATTCATAATTTAAAAACCATAATGTAATAAACCATAATAGGACTAAATATTCATAATTTAATAAGACCTAATGTTAAATATTCATATTTCAATAAACCCTTAATATTAAGTTAATAGTAACCTAAGTTTATATTTACCATATTCCTAATTGGATAAACCCTAATCCTAACTCTATACATTAAAAAGTTTACAATACGATTGCACATTATATGAACTAAATATGCATTGTAAAAAATATATTGCACATGTACATACCTTGCCTCCTATAATATCCTGCTAAAGTTTTTCGACGATTTTCTTCTTCTTGTTCGCCAGTTCTTCTTCATGAATATTTACTTTCCTTTTTACCTTTATTGCCCATGTTGCAAATTATTTTTCCAAAATTTGAAAATAAAAGTTGCAAAATATTTCCTCCCTCCTAATTGAAGTGCGAATTATTTGAGTGGATTTGAATGTTAGAATTGAATTTTTAAAAAAAAATTTATATGAGAATTTCTATTTTCAAAAAAACAAGCCCTAAGGGCCAACTCTAGTTTCGATCAAAACTAGAGTTAGCCCTAAGTGTCGACTATAGTTTCGATTGAAGCTAGATTAAGTAGTTTCGATCGAAATTGCCTAGTCTAGTTTTGATGAAAACTAGAGCCAACCCCATTAACCCACATGGGTTAGTTTTCTAGTTTCAATAGAAATTATAAACATTAGTTTCTATTGAAACTAATGTTTTTGGTTTCGATAGAAACTTATTTTCTATCGAAACAAAGAAAATTTTGGTTTTTTCCAAGTGGAAGAAGATTTACTATGATTTCATGGCTTCCGGGCTCCATTACCAGGTTCATATGGAGCATTGAAGTCATGTCCTTTTGCATGATATAAGAACTTTGAATGAACTTTCTAATGACTATGCATTTGCTACATTTTGAATTTTTTAGATATACATTTTTGCACATGAATTGAAAGAAGGTTTGTTATAAAAGTAAACCTATATATTGGATGCTAATAGAAAAATAGTAACTAAGAGATTAAAAAAATGAAAAATAATTATGATCTTCAAATTTGAGTTCTCTTTCAATCAAAAAATAAAATTGAGATCGAGTAAATATATAATAAGTTACATGTATAAAAGTCATGTATGTCCAAATTCATGTTAGGTTAACTTTAAACTTTGATAAAATATGAAATACTAAAGATAAAGACATCAAATCACCTCCATGGTTTTGTATGGATGTTAAGAAACTAAATATGAAAGAATCACATTGATATCTATTGTAGAAAAAAAGTTGTGTGTTAAAAACAATGTCACTTTTTTAAAATCAAGTTTTTGATAACATACCTTTCATGGGAGAAAAAATAATTCAATCAAATCAATTAAAAAAAAATTAAAAATATAATTGGATTCTACATAGAAAATCCTAAAAGACTCTAATTTACTTTATTTTCAAATTCCTAAGGTCGTTGAATGGCAATTTGCATTCGAAAGTAAAAGTTTTCTTGAAAATTCATAGTTCAATGTTAGTTTAGCCAAAAAAGTGTAACCCATTATTGTGGGTTCACTAACATCAAGAGTAACAGAGGCTATAAAGACATGGGAAAGATGGCTTATTAAATTTTTGAAGAAGAATCCAATGATGAATTTGATGATCATGATGATGAAGTTGTCTATGTTGCTATAAAAGATGATTCTGATAAAGATGAGGCAATTGCAATGGTATCTTATGTGAACAAAAGTGATAGATGGATCATTGATATTGGATGTTCACATCACATGAATAAAGAAAAAAGTAAGTTCATTACCCTTGAGTATTACAATGGAAATAGTGTTAGATTTGGTAATGAGGCACCTTATCTGATAAAAGGAAAAAGGATCAATAAGATGGATAGATAATATCACGTGTGACAATGCTTACTATGTGGAAGGACTTAACTATAATCTATTGAGTGTGTCACAATTGAATCGTTTAGGATGCAAAGTTGAATTTGATAATAGGAAGACTAAGATCAATGATGTTGTTGGAAAACTAATTGGAAGTGGAGATTAGACTAGAGGTAATCTATTCTATCTTGACATGAATGATGCTACTTGTCTTGTTGTACAATTTGATGATGTGTGGCTATGGCACAAAAGGTTATGTCATGTAAATTTTGATAATTTGGTTAGTATCACTAAGATGAAAAGAGTTAGAGGTTTTCCAAAACTAAAGAAACCTGATAAATGTGATTTACAAATAGTGTCAGTTAGGCAAGATGACAAAGTCCAATTTTAAAAGTAAGGCTCATACTTCAAAAGGAATTTTGGAATTAGTTCATACTGATTTATGTGGACCAATTGATGTGCAAAGCTACAAAGGAGACAAGTACATTATCCTATTTGTTGATGATTACTCTAGAATGATGACAGTAATGTTTTCAAGAGAAAAATTTGATGCTTTTCAAATGTTTAAGTGGTATTTGACAAGAGTTGAAAAAAAAATTGGTAAAAGTTTAAAATCTCTAAATCAAATGAGTTCAAATTTTTTTGCAATTATAGAGGAATCAAAAGACAAACTTTTGCACCTAGGACCCCTCCACAAAATGTGATTGTTGAAAGGAGGAATAGATCTGTAATAGATTATGCTAGAACACTGATAATGGAAAATAATGTTGCTTTGAAATTATAGAGAGAAGTTTTCAGTATAGTTATCTATACTTTGAATTGAGTACAAGTTAAGAAAGATATAGATTCCACACCTTTTGAACTATGGTATGGATACTCACCCAGTGTCAATTATTTTAAGGTATTTGGAAGCAAGTGTTATGTTCTTAAGGACAACACAAATGTAAATTTGATGCTAAAAGTGAAGAAGGTATATTCCTAGGGTATTCCACATGAAGTAAATCTTATAAATGTTTGAATGCTAATACTAACAAAGTTGTGGAAGGTGCAAATGTAATCTTTGATGAATATACATAAATACATGAAGATGAACACAAGAAGGAACCTATGAATAACAAAAACTTTATGTACTACTATGAAGGCATGCCTACTAATACTAATGATACTATAGCTGCTAATCAACAAGAATCAGTGGCTGTCGAGTCACATTCAATGGATGTCGAGTTTCATTTAGGAGCTGAGTTACAATTAGAAGTCGAGGTATATTATGATACTGAGATAAAACACACACACACACACACACACATACTACTCAATAGCAATAATAAAATTAAAATTTGAAACACTTTAAGAAACTATATCAAATCATTTATAGATTATTGCTAAAAAATCCAAATACATTGAATCATATTCTAGGAAATATTTAAAGTGAAATGTATTCACAATTTTGACTTGTCTCTTCCAATATTACAATCACATCTGGATCTTACAACAAAATAAGATTTACACAAATGAAGATCTACATGTGATCTTATACAATATAGAACTTATACAAATTATTCATAATAAATCATCTTGAAATCTTTAATAGAAAATGAAATCTTCCAAGCTGTTCTTCAACACAAACCATATGAAACATGTAGGAAACAACACTGAAAACCATTGAGAGCTCATCTCCCAACCTAGGTCTCTATGAGACCACCCACAGAGCTTGGAGAACCAAGACCAACTGGGTAACAATCAAGCACAACCACATAAATCAATAATTACATGATACAACATTTAACACCCTTTTTGATCTTACACAATTGGTTACCATAACATCCAATATAATGGGTGAAGGTGTTCCTAAAACCCTAAGGAGAAGCCAAATACATAAAAACAAATTTTTCTTCACAAGGCATAAAAAATAATTACCAACTCTCATAAAATTTCTTCCCTTATCACCCCCAAAGTGCATAACAATGTACTGGCACATGCAACCCATACTACATGTGTATCCCTCTTCCTTCCAGGGAAGAGACTTTGCACTCAAGGGAAAGGCCCAACTAACCCCTTAGGTTGAATGATGTCCTTCCACACCCATAACATCATACTCTCAAAATCAAAGAGAAAGAAAATAAACAATAGAAATTCATTCACACCCAACAATACAACATGGACAATGAACAATAAACATATGCATCCATAGGCAAATTTATATAACTTTTATTTAGAAAAATAGTACAATACATAATTCCTAAAACACGGCAAAATGTCTAACCTTTCTCTAAGCTATGGCAAATGAACTGATTTGAGAAGAGCCCTCTATCCTTCCTTGATCAATTTTCAAAAAAAATAGAAAATCTCTAAAACTAACAAGTGGGTGAATGAATCCCCTATTTTCAAAATCCCCTTTAATAAAAAAGGACAACTCCTTTTGCTCCACTAAAAAATAGAAAAAAAACCCCTTTATTCCACCTAAGTTTCCCTAACCCCTTTATTCCACCTAAGTTTCCCTATTTGATTGGAACTCCAACTCACTGAAGATAAGGTGAGAAGTTAGGTAAGATTCCTTCCATTTTCTCAATACTCGAAAAATGAGATTTTAAAAGGGTTAGAAAAGTGATTTAAACTAAAGTAAAGTCAAAATTAAAGCCCTAAAATATAGTACTAACATCTAGGTAACTTAATTTTACCAAAAAAACACCCTAGGACTCTAATAAAGCCTTCTAAAGCCACCTTAAAATCCAAATTTAATCTAATAAAATCCTTCATAAGATATTTTTATCCAAGGGGATAAAAACTTTAACATTTCTAACTGGTTAGGAATAAGGTTGGTTGTCTTTTGCCAATATCTCAACCTTACTTGCCCCTTAAACAAATAACAACACAAGTGTCAAGTGACACTATAAAATATGCATTTAACATTACGAGTGGAAAATTAATTTTCACAAAAATAATCTAATCTAAAATACTTATTCACATTACATTCACAAAGTAAAATACTTAACAACGAGGTTAAGATCTCTTCATTAGATATAACCTTGGCATTCTTAGTTAATACAAAGGTATAGTCTTGCTTCTCCATTTTACCATGGTTATTTCTTGCACACTCAAACCACATATCAGTAGTCCAAGATAAATAAATCATATGCATATATAAATCCTATATCAAATCTATATTCATAACTTTATCAAACATAAAATATTTACTAATTAAGTTTCAAATAACATATTTCTATTTCTAAGTTATTGTGCACATATAATACTAACATAATCAAACTAAACATTATATGACTATTTTACAACATATCATGATTTTCACATATATAATCCATCTAATATTTGCATTAAAAAATAATTCCCTACCCATTAATAAAATCACTAACCAAGTACATGAACGTAAAAAATCATCAAGCATCATCAATAAGTTCTAAAATCATAAATAATCACCATAAAATAAAGTGACCCATAGTATCAAATATTCTGAATAGCAACCCAAAACAATCCAACATATAATAAGGTCTCAAAACATAAAGTATCTGAAATGCAAATAAATAGCTATGCTATGATGGGTTTGGGTGAGGCCTCACATCGCCCCCCCCCCCCTAGGAATGAACATCCTCCTGGAATTCATCAAAGAGATAAGGGTACTATGATCTCATTTGAACTAAATTCTCTCATGAACACATCGATTTTTTTGCTTGATACTCCATGCCTTAATGAGTTTGATTCTACTGTTTGCCTTCTTGGCTGGAGTCCATCTCACAATAAAAGAATACAAGATGATGAGGTTTTTAAATTTTTTTTAGGAGTAGTGTGAATAATCATCTTTTTTTCAAATAATCTTACATTTGGTGGATAAAGCTTGATATAAACATTTACATACCAAAATCAACATAACCGTAATTCAATTTTTAACATCAAAATTATCACCTAAATAAATAACATCATAAATAAAATAAACAAATAAATAAGAAATAGTTTCCTAACATCATCAAATGATCACTTGAATTGATAAAGATTAACACATGTGCAATAGGTCCTTGTCTCATTCTAATATTCTAGTTTGATAAATTATAGAATATACATATATAGACACAATGTATACATAGGTCTTCAAACATAAAATATCTAATATTATCTTATATAGAAAATTACCATAGAAAAACATATTTAAAAAAGTACTAAATAGGAGGGGTCCTACATCATCCCCATCTTGCCTTTGACTTCCTCCTTTGGAGCTACCCATATATATATATATATACTTCTCATGCTAAACCTATTATCACTTACAAAAGTCCTTTATCTATAACACACTAGGTTAACCTATAATCATACACTAATCTTATGCGGTGATTTGACCCTTACAAATATTTGAAGGAGGCTAGGTATTCCTACTAAAATAGAGGAGAGGGTGAGCACATATAGATCCAGTAAACTTAACACCCTAATGCTCTTCTTCCCACCTAATTCATCAAGAATGTTTTCTGGTTTGGCCATTCACAAGTTACTTTGCCAAGATAATTTGCAAAAAAAAGCTTCATAATGAAATTAAAAGTGATGATAAAATAACCAATTTAGAATTATAAAATAAAAGAAAATTCAATAGTGGCCACATTAGCAAACTTTTAATCAAGAAAATAAGGCTTGTCCTAGAGGCACAATAGGACCATCATTAATAAATTTGGCTAAGTAGCCCAACATCACACTTTAAATTATTGACATAAAAGAACAAGAAACAACATAAAAATAAAAAAAATATACAAAATGAAATAAAATATACTAAATCACACTAATTACATAATTTACATCACAATCACAATGCGGTCATACCAAGGTCACTGAGGGGAAGTAGGATTCCTTTTGAAATTAGTTGGGGGTTTCCACTTACCATAAGAATGACATTGTGATTAATCTACATAACCTCCATCCTATTATAGTATAACTATCTTGATAGGTGTTATCCATAGTCTATGAGTAAATGCAATAAATTTTTAGTTTGGACCATAAATCTCATAATTTGTGACTACACACAGAGATATCTATAATGACTAGCATCCTTTAAAATCTTGCAGTGGTAGAGAACTCTACCTCTTAACAAGTGTGTGCTTCATATAGAAATGATCAAAGAGTTGCTACCAAATAGTTATAATAAAAGTCATGACTATATCATATAATCTTCTATCATTATCTAACTATAATTTACATATTACTACACCTAGCCTACAATCCCTTGTTTTATCCTTTACATCAATACTTACCATCATATAGAAGATGAAATTTAAGTTACTAAATTCAATAAGCATGGCATGCTTACACATACATATGCATTCACCAAAATCCTATGACATCAAGAAGTTCAAATATTTTCAACTTTTTAGAGGATAAGGTTAAAAGTTATAGTCTTTGCATTAATACTACTATAAATAAAAATATTTAACTTAAAAATAGATAAATACTTTTAAATAGGATTTTAAATTTTCTAATTCATCATTTCAACATATTCCAAATGATCAGGGTAAGGTGTTTATATTCAACTACCGCCCTTTATTGGCTTCTATGAGTACAAACATTGGGACTCTAACCTATATAGCATCTAATTTTGTCTTATCTATATGACTAATTCTTATTAATATTATTATTGTGGTAATAGCCCTAACACTTGTGCACTTTCAAAATATGAATACTATTTTAAATATTTAATTTATTCATTGTTGATCAATGATAACTCTACATTTTGACTCACTAATACTCATCTCATAACATAAGCATCCTACATTAATGACATTTATAAAATTGTTCTCATATAGTTCTTTCCAATAACATCAAGAAATAATTATACTACCATAGTTTTAAATAATGAAGATATTAACATATCTTTTTTCACAATGACATTGTTGAGAATGTATTGTTAATCATTATTAATTAACTTTGTATTAATATTCTACACCATTAAAACATAAATTTAATCATACAACTATTTTATTTTTAAAACCTCCTTATCTATGATTTCTACAAGTTATTAATTTAAAAGCCATTATGAATACAACAATCTAAAGTGTGTGTGTGTATATATATATATATACTTTTACATTTGCTGAAATACTAATCAATAAAACATTTGCTATATACATGAGGAATATTTTAAAATTATAATGTATAGCAAGTAACTATTATATAAGGACTTTCTACTTCCACTTTATTTAAAAGACTTTTTAGAATACTTATCATCTATTTTATAGGAGTTAAAATAGGAAGAGCCAAAGTTATTATTAAGAAAATAATATTCCCACCTCCATTTTCATTTCTATAGGAGAAAAAAATAGGAGATCAAATCTACTAAATAATGATAAAACGTTCATTTATAATAATAAATTTTTTTAGAATAATAAATGTTTATAATTATATTGAAATTTCTTTTAAATTTAAGTATGGTTTTGCCACAATCATAGGCAATTATGTAGGGAACAAATAAAGATTGGTTTATATTACTAAAATTAGGTTCTCATATGCACGTGACTTTAATTAAATTTATAGGTAACTTAAAACTCTAATACAAATCCAGTGGCTTCATGACTCACCCTTTTTAGTAGGACCATTCTTATGAACTAAATTTGAAATTTATAAATTACCATGCTAAAGATTTATCATGTATCTAAATATTTTAATTCTTACCTTAATATATATTTACATTTCTATCTTTCAAAATTTCAAACATCAAATAAACTAGTAGTCACATGCTTTTGTGCATGCAACAATGAGCCGATAGAAGATTGATTTCATTAAGATTGAGATTGATAAAAAGTTTTTATGAATAATATTATTATTATTTTTCATTTTATTTCTATAGACATTGATTGCAACTCAAAATTGTGTATATTACTACCACTCTAAAACCCTTAGTGAAAAAAATAAATGAGCATGAAAAATATAAACCAAAATCTATAATGAGCACGAGGCTTAAGCACTTATGAAGTAATTAAAAAGTAGAGAAATCTATTTGATTTTGTCCTTGTCAAACTCATAAAGAGTTGTGGAGAATACTTTTAAGATTAAAATATTTAAGAAATTTAAATTTATTCTTTTTTCAAAATATATAATATCCATTGAACCTTGGTGTATTATGAAGATGAAGTTTATGGTAGAAGATACTAATTAAATAAGCTATCAGTGTGACCCATGTAATCACATTTTTTACAAGAAATTCCTACCAAATAAAATTGTAAGAATCGCTAGTTAATAATAGGCATTATAGTATAAGACATTGAACTAATTTTATTTTATTGTTTAGTTTTTAAGATTGGCTAAAAGAACTATTGCTCTGACATTCTTTAAATCCAAGTTAAATATGTTAACCATGTTGTAAGATCTCAAATTGGGCTCATTAGCTTCAATGTAGTTTACATACAATGAATTTTCTGTTGACTTTTGCAACCAAACTGCTTCCCACAATAATTCATCCCGCCACAAAATATTTCATGTGTTTTAGTCAGTTGAAATATAAAACATACTATGATTAACATAAATGAAAAAAATCAATTTAATTTTTTCGTTTTAGTAACAACTCAATTTAGTTTTAGTTTTATATCATGAGTTAAATTCAATTTAATTAAAAATAAAATAAAAAATAAATTGAATCATAATTTTATTTTATATAATGACTATGCTTTAGCATAAATAGAAATTTAAATCAAATCTATTTTTTGCAATTTTAATAGTAATAAATTAATTTAATTTTGTTTTATATCATCAGTTAAATTTAATTTATTTTTACTTTTTAAAAATAAATCAAATCATAATTTTGTTTAATATAATTACTACATAAAGAGAAAGAAATAAATTCTATTTTTTTTCATTTTTAGTAATAAATCAATTTAGTTTTGTTTAATAATATTAGTTTAATTTAATTTAATTTTTATTTAAAAAAAATCAAATCATAATTTTCTTTTATAAAATGGCCTTTTTTTGTTATTTTGTTGATTATTAGCATAAATGAAAAGAAATCAAATCAAATTTTTCATTTTTATTAACAAGTTAATTTAGTTTGTGTTTTATATCATGAGTTAAGTTTAATTTAATTTTTATTTTATAAAAAAAAATCAAATCATAGTTTTGTATTATATAATGACTATGTTTAATGTTATCTGATGATTAACATAAATGGAAACAAATCAACTCTTATTTTTTCTTTTTAGTAATAAATTTATTTAGTTTCTATTTTATATCATGAGTTAAATCAAATTTATTTTTTACTTTTTAGTTTATCTTTTAAACCATGAGTTAAGTTCAATTTTTAATTTTTAATTTTGAATAAATCAAAACATAATTTTGTTTTAAATAATGACTATGCTTTCTTTTTTTTTACTGATGGTTAATATAAATGGAAATAAACCAAATCTAATTTTTTTCCTTTTAATAACAAATCAATTTAATTTTTATTTTATATAATGAGTTAAATTCATTTTTTTTTAAATAAAGAAAATCACAAATTTATTTTATATAATGATTTATTTTATTTTTTATTTTTATTTTTCTGATGCTTAATTTTTATAATTCCTTAGACTATTCTAAATTTTACTAAAAATTCTAACATGCATATTTATTGTGCTAATCTTTTCTAGCAGCTACTGTCATTTTAAAATGATTGAATTAGATTTTTCTTTATTGGTACTTACTCAAAGAGTAGGAGTAGTAAAGTGGGAAAAATTTAGATGAGAGAGTAAAGAGTTGTGGAGAATATTTTTAAGATTAACATATTTAAGAAATTTAAATTTATTCTTTTTTCAAAATATATAATATCCATTGAAACTTGGTATATTATGAAGATGAAGTTTATGGCAGAAGATACTAATTAAATAAGCTATCAGTGTGACCCATGTAATCACATTTTTTACAAGAAATTCCTACAAAACAAAATTGTAGGAATCACTAGTTAATAGCAGGCATTATAGTATAAGACATTGAGCTGATTTTATTTTATTGTTTAGTTTTTAAGATTGGCTAAAAGAACTATTGCTTCGACGTTCTTTAAATCCCAGTTGAATATGTTATCCATGTTGTAAGATCTCAAATTGGGCTCATTAGCTTCAATGTAGTTTACATACAATGAATTTTCTATTGACTTTTGCAACAAAACTGCTAACCACAATAATTCATCCTGCCACAAAATATTTCATGTGTTTTAGTCAGTTGAAATATAAAACATGCTATGATTAACATAAATGAAAAGAAACCAATTTAATTTTTTCATTTTAGTAACAAATCAATTTAGTTTTAGTTTTATATCATGAGTTAAATTCAATTTAATTTAAAAATAATAATAATAAATTGAATCATAATTTTATTTTATATAATGACTATGCTTTAACATAAATAGAAATAATTCAAATCATAATTTTGTTTAATATAATCACTACATAAAGAGAAAGAAATCAAATCTATTTTTTTCATTTTTAGTAATAAATCAATTTAGTTTTGTTTAATAATATTAGTTTAATTTAATTTAATTTTTATTTTAAAAAAATCAAATCATAAATTTATTTTATAAAATGGCCTTTTTTTTTCGTTATTTTGTTGATTATTAGCATAAATGAAAAGAAATCAAATCAAAATTTTTATTTTTATTGACAAGTTAATTTAGTTTATGTTTTATATCATGAGTAAAATTTAATTTAATTTTTATTTTATAAAAAAAATTAAATCATAATATTTTATTATATAATGACTATGTTTAATGTTCTCTGATGATTAACATAAATGGAAACAAATCAAATCATATTTTTTCTTTTCAGTAACAAATCTATTTAGTTTCTATTTTATATCATGAGTTAAATCAAATTAATTTTTTTACTTTTTAATTTATCTTTAAACCATGAGTTAAGTTCAATTTTCTTTTTGAATAAATCAAAATATAATTTTGTTTTAAATAATGATTGTGCTTTCTATTTTTTTTGTTGATGATTAATATAAATGGAAATAAATTAAATCAAATTTTTTCTTTTTAATAACAAATCAATTTAATTTTTATTTTATATCATAAGTTAAATTCAATTTTTTAAAAAATAAAGAAAATCACAAATTTATTTTATATAATGATTGTTTTTTTTTTACTTTACTTTTCTTTTCCCCTGATGCTTAATTTTTATGATTCCTTACACTATTCTAAATTTTACTGAAAATTATATATTTAATTCTAACATGCATATTTATTGTGCTAATCTTTTCTAGTGGCTACTCTCATTTTAAAATGATTGAATTAGATTTTTCTTTATTGTTACTTACTCAAAGAGTAGGAGCAGTAGAGTGGGAAAAATTTAGATGAGAAAATACCACTGTAAAATCCTCTATACTTATTTGTGAAATGGAACACTTGACTAAGGTACTAAATTTCCAATGATCAAAACAATAATTTAAAAAAAAAAATCAACTAATGAAAGAAATCAAATACAATACCACCACAAAGTATAAGTAATGGTGATTTTACCCTCCTTTCAACAACCATATCAGAGCCTAGGTGTTTGTTGTTGACTCTATACACAATGTAAGAAGTGTACATGTCTTATAGTCTCTCCTAACACTCGTGATCCATGTTAGAATTGGCCACCTACATGCACAACACCTAGTACATTCTACAAATATGTCAATACATTTTATTTTAGAAAATATATTCATTCATTTTGTAAAATAACATATGATTTGTGTTTTGCATAAACAATTTTGAAAAAGAGTTGTAATAGAAAAATCTATTCATGGTGTAAACTTGCACTTATAACTCCAAATTGAGAAGTGGCTTTAAACAAATAATCAATAGCCCAATGGACAACATCTATTGCATGTTGAAGGTCATCACCCATCAATGAGTCGACAATGTGAAACTTCATAAAAAAAAGTGGAATGAAAGTGAATTTAAAGGGAAAATCCCTTATATGTTTTTGTAGACACACACTATGATGACATGAATAATGAAATACCTATTGCAAAAACAACAACATTAGAAAGAAGAGATTAAAATCTGATTGCTAATTGGAAATTTCAAAAAATTAAAGTGTATTCACCTATTACTGAAATCTGAGAGTAGTCAGTACTTCAATAAACACTTAGTTGGATTCTTGTCCCTATTCAAAACACAAGAAGCCCTTCAAAAAAATTGTGATTTCACTCAAGCAATTCAATGAATGTTTTAGAAACTATGGTTAATCATTAACGAAAATCCATTAAAACATATAAAAGAAAAAATTAGAAAGTTTCTATTGCAAGAATAACCATTGTTTTCTTAGAAATTTCTAAAAATTGTTGTGTATTTGAAAAGAAAAAGTTAGATAGTTTCTATAATAAGAATAAACATTATTCTCTAAGAAATTTCTAAAAATGATTGTGCATTTGAAAATCTATTGTAAAATTCAAAAATCGGCGAGACTGACAACTTACTAGCAAAAAATTGTAAAAATCAGGAGCAAAGCTCCCACATATAAGCCTATTGGCTTAAATTAAATTATGATTAAAATAGCTTCAAATATAATTTAATCTTTTAACATTTAAAGTTTTGTATATTTAACTTTATTAAATATATATATATATAAAATTATAAATATATTAAATATTACATAGAAAAATATATTTAATATATTTACAAAATAATATATATCAATTTTACAAAAATAAAATCTAAATAATAAATAATAAATACATCAAATATAAACATATTTTTAAGAACAATGATAAAATATTTAAGAGTGGTTTTTTTTTGTTTGATATATATTAAATTTCTATATTCTTGCCATGGTTTTAGGATACATTCTAGTATATATATAGGAATATTGATTTGAATACATAAATAATTTGAAGACTTTACTTTTACTACTAATGCTTGAATTTGGACTTTATGTCTCTACCTTTCTCATAAGATAAATTTAAGAATTTATTTAGGAATTCTATTTTATCTTATCTTATTTAGTAGACATCTTTTAGAAATGAATTTAGGAAGTTAATAAAGATTTGTGTATAGTGGGTAGATTTCTTGTGTGGAAACTAATTGTTTTTCTCTCCATACTAATTCCACAAATCTATAGGTGGATATTAGAGGTTTTCAACATGATTTTAAAATTAAAAAAAATATTTAAAAATCTTTTTTACATTGTTCATCTTTTTAACTAAATAATATCTTTTTTAATTTTTTGATTTTTGGTTTTGCAACTAGGTGAGGAAAATTTCTTTTGCTATCTTTAATCTATTACTAACATCATTAGAGAAATCAAATATTTCAAAATGAAAAGATGTAAAATCTTTTTTTTTTTTTTTTGGTTTTTTTTGTTCTATCTTATTTTTTTTTACGTAGAAATAAAAATACTGAAATAAGAAAATTGATATATTCCTACATTCCATTGAACCCATTTTTTTTGTTTTACCCTAATGTTTTCGAAATCTTGACTCTAATACCAAAATATCATGCCCAAATTTTGAACAAAATACACACCCATACTGCTCAATAATAATAAGATTAAAATTTGAAACACTTTAAGAAACTATATCAAATCATTTATAGATTATTGCTACAAATTTTCAAATACATCTAATCATATTCCAATAAATATTTAAAGTGAAATGTATTCACAAATTTGACTTGTCTCTTCGAATCTTACAACAAACAAGATTTACAATATTGAACTTTTACAAATTATTCATAATAAATCATCTTGAAATCTCCAATAGAAAATGAAATCTTCCAAGCTTTTCTTCAACACAAATCCATATGAAAATTGTAGAAAACAACATTGAAAAAACCATGGAGTGCTCACCTCCCAACCTAGGTCTCTATGAGACCACCCACAGAGCTTGGAGAACCAAGACCAACTGGGTAACAATCAAGCAAAACCACATAAAAGAATAATTACACTATACAATATTTAACACCCTTTTTGAGCTTACAAAATAGGTTACCATAGCAACAATATAATGGGTGAATGTGTGCCTAAAACCCTGAGGAGAAGCCAAATACATAAAAATCTACCTTCACAAAGCATACAAAATAATTACCAAATCTCACAAAATTTATCCCCTTATCACCCTCAAAGTGCATAACAAAGTATTGGCACATATAACCCATACTACATGTGTATCCCTCTTCTTTACAAGGAAGAGACTCTGCACTCAAGGGAAAGGCCCAACTAACCCTTTCACCCAAATGTCACTTCTTCCCTCCCAAGGGTGAGTGATGTCCTTCCACACCCATAACATCATACTCTCAAAATCAAAAAGAAAGAAAATAAACAATAGAAATTCATTCACACTCAACAATACAACATGGACAATAAACAATACATGTATGCGTCCATAGCCAAATTTACATAACTTTTATTCATAAAAATAGTACAATACATAATTCCTAAAATATGACAAAAGCTCCAACCTTTCTCAAAGCTATGGAAAATGAATTGATTTGAGAAGAGCCATGTATCCTTTCTCGATCAAATCTTCAAAAAAAAAAAAATCTCTACAATTAGCATGTAGGTGAATGAATCCCCTATTTTCAAAATCCCTTTTAATAAAAAGAATGTAACTCCTTTTTCTCCACTATGAAATATAAAAAACCCCTTTATTCCATCTAAGTTTCCCTCTTTGATTGAAACTCCAACTCACTGAAGATAAGGTGAGAAGTTGGGTAAGATTTCTTCCATTTTCGCAATACTTGAAAAATGAGATTTTAAAAGGGTTAGAAAAGTGATTTAAACTAAAGTAAAGTCAAAATTAAAGCCCTAACATATAGTACTAACATCTGGGTAACTTAATTTTTCCAAAAGAACACCCTATGACTCTAATAAAGCCCTCTAAAGTCACCTTAAACTTAAAATTTGGATTTAATCTAATAAAAGCCTTCATAAGATATTTTTATTCAAGGGGACAAAAACTTAAACATTTCTAACTGGTTAGAGATAAGGTTGGGTGTCTTTTTCCAATATCTCAACCTGACTTGCCACTTAAACAAATAACAACACAAGTGTCAAGTGACACTATAAATATACATTTAACATTACGAGTGGAAAATTAATTTTCACAAAAATAATCTAATCTAAAACACTCATTCACACTACATTCACAAAGTAAAATACTTAGCAACGAGGTTAAAATCTCTTCATTAGATATAACCTTGGCATTCTTAGTTAATACAGAGGTATAGTCTTGGTTCTCCATTTTACCACGGTTATTTCTTACACACTCAAACCACATATCAGTAGTCCAAGATAAATAAATCATATGCATATATAAATCCTATATCAAATGTATATTCATAATTTAATCAAACATAAAATATTTATTGATTAAGTTCCAAATAACATATTTCTATTTCTAAGCTATTGTGCATATATAATACTATCATAATCAAACTAAACTTTATATGACTATTTTACAACATGCCATGATTTTCACATATATAATCCATCTGATATTTTTATTAAAACATAATTTACTACCTATTAATAAAATCTCCAACCAAGCACAAGAATATAAATAATCATCAAACATCATCAATAAGTTCTAACATCATAAATAATCACCATAAAATAAAGTGTCAAATAGTCTGAATAGCAATCCAAAATAATCCAACACATAACAAACTCTTAAAATATAAAGTATTTGAAATGCAAATAAACAGTTATGCTATGATGGGTTCAGGTGAAGCCTCATAGAAAGGAATGGTGAATTACCTGATAGAAAAGTGCACAGTGAATTTGAAATTAAACTTCATGAAAGATTCATTGTAGAAAGGAGAATTGAGCCAAGGTTTTCAACGTATGTCAGAAGGCATCATCCTACTGAACAAATAATTGGAGATAAAGAATATTGGAAGGATTAAGAACTTTGCTTTCTTATTCTTCCTATAAAGGATTCAAAGTTTATCAAATGGATGTTAAGTCAACATTTCTGAATGGTATACTAGAAGAGGAGGTTTACATAAAAAAACTTGAAGGATTTTTTGATCCAAACAAAAAGAACATGGTGTGCGGATTGCACAAAGATTTATAGGGTTTGAAGAAAGCTCCCAAAGCATGGTATGAAAGATTGAAAAACTATCTTGTGAAGATTGGTTTTGAGAAGACCAATGACAACAAAAATCTATACTGAAAGAAAGAAGGAGGTAAAGAAATTTTACTAGCTGAAATATTTGTTGATGATATCATATTTGGAGGACAAAATGCATTGTAAGACATTTGCAAATGAAATGATGAAATTTTTTGAGATGTCTATGTTTGGAGAAATAAAGTTCTTTCTTGGATTACAAGTTTATCAAATGAAATATGGTATTTACATTGCTTAATCCAAGTATGTGAAGGAAATCTTGAAAATTTTTGGTATGTAAGATTCAAAACTAGTTAGTATTCCTATGGTGATAGGATACAAACTGTCCAAAATAATGATTTTACTGAAGTAAATCAAACACTGTATAAGTCTATGATTGGAAAATTTCCATATGTAGTTCATAGCAAATATGATATTTTACTAGCTATTGGGATTGTTGCAAAGTTTTCTACAAATCCTAAGGAGAATCATTTAATGTTTGTTAAAAGGATTATGAGATACTTGAAAGGGACAGAAGACTATGGTCTATACTACAAGAAAAATGACAAGTTTCTATATAGATGTTGATTGGGCTAGAAATTTTGATGACAAGAAAAGTATAAGTGGTCGAGCACTTTTCTTAGGAAAAATATTAGTCTGCTAGACTAGAAAGAAACATAATTGTATTTCACAATCTACCACTGAAGCTGAATATGTGGTTGCTATAGTGAATTGCACAAATGTGGTATGGATTAAACAATTACTCAAAGGAATGAAGGAAGACATCACTGAATTGGTGGTACTCTATTATAACAATACAAGTTCTATAAATATATCTAAAAATAATGTGATTCACACAAAAACAAAGCACATTACAATCAAATATCATTACTTTAGAGAATTGGTCCAAGACAAAGAAGTGAGAATGGAATATGTGAATACAAAAGAACAAATAGTTGATATATTCGGATATGTTAGAGGTAAGCTAGGGGTGATATCGCTATCCAAAGCTACTTAAGTAGTAATAGTAGTGCCTTGAATCAAATGAGTTGAATGACATACTTTACAATTTGATGTAGTGAATCTTACTTTAGGAGATGCCTGAAGTAAAGAAAGAGCTGAAAATAGAAGATTTACAGTCACATGCAAGGTGATAGAGGGAGAACCTAAATTGATTATATCTGCATGAATAGATGACAAGTCTTTGACATTATTTTCAAAGAGGGAGATACAAAGAAATCAAGTAGATATAAGAGAGAAATAAAAGAATATTGGTCCACCTAGAGTTTTCTAGTTGCTTGACCAAGTTGACCTATTGACCTTGCTAACTCATGAGCTAGAAATAGGGGAAGATAGGGCTTATGTATTCTCAAGGCTTTGTTTAGAAAAATATTGGATTCCATTGTGTTTGAATATGTGCCAAGATTAGATTTTCTCTAGATCTGCATGATTGTTCTCTACAATCTTAAATGGTAGTGGTTGTGGAGTAACTTCAGTTAGAAATATCTTAGTAATGCCTGAGCTATAAAGGAAATTTTTGTAAATTTTGTAAAGGTTGACTCTTCTTTGTTTTCTTTGATATTTCTCTACAAGTTCACTATAAATTCCCTTTGCCTCTAAACTTATATGTCATTCTACCTTATCTCGTCTAGCCATTGATGTATTGTGCAAGACCTATTTGCCTCTCATTAGTGTATTGTGGATATCTGCAATCTTACATGACTATATCTCTTTTTGGCCTATGAATGATATATAAGTGAATTCTTTTCTTCCTTGTGTCATTTATTTGATTTTTTTGATCTGCATGTGATTGATAGAATAAAACAAGTCAAGATGTGTATATCTTTTGGTGTCATGATGGTTCAAAAGTGCATGTATGGGTAGAGATTAGTTTGAACACTTTATTTTGGTGCATCACCTCTTTAGGTTAGAATAGGTAGATTTTATTTCATGCATTCCTTCTCCCTTTTTCTCTCCAAGAGTAGTTAGGCACACCATAATAGAAAAGGAAGTTGGCCTTCTTCGGAGACTCAATATCATAGTTCAAGTCCCACAACTTGGAGGTTGTTTCCATGTTTTAGAAGGTTGTCCTTAGGTAAAAACTTTGGACAAGGGTGAAAAATTTTGTGACAACATATATAGATGTTGATTGGGCTCGAAACATTGATGATAGGAAAAGTACAAGTAGTGGAGCACTCTTCTTAGGAAAAAATTAGTCTCTTAGACTAGCAAGAAACATAATTGCATTTCACAATCTACCACTGAAGCTAAATATGTGGTTGTTTTTGTGAATTGCACAAATGTGGTATGGATTAAACAATTACTTAAAGGAATGAAGGAAGACATCACTGAACCGGTGGTAATCTACTATGACAATACAAGTTCCATAAATACATCTAAGAATCATGTGATGCACAGAAAGAAAAAACACATTACAATCAAGTATTATTACTTGAAAGAGTTGGTTCAAGACAAAGAAGTGAGAATGGAAGAATACAAAAGAATAAACAATTGATATATTCACAAAGGCTTTACCTAAGGATGCACATGAATATCTTAGAGGTAAGCTAGGGGTGATACCCCTATCCAAAGCTACTTAAGCAGTAATAGTAGTGCCTCGCATCAAATGAGTTGAATGACATACTTTACAATTTGATGAGTGGATCTTACTTTAGGAGATGCCTAAAGTAAAGAAAGAGCTAAAAATAGAAGATTTATAGTCACATGCAAGGTGATGGAGGGAGAACCTGAATTGATTATATCTACATGAATAGATGACAAGTCTTTGACATTGTTTTCAAAGAGGGAGATACATAGAAATCAAGGAGATATAAGAGACATAAGAGAAGGAAGGAAAAAGATTGTTGTCAAATAGGGATAAGACCAGATGAGGAAGAGATCTGAATATTTAGAGACACACATATTGATAGAGGGAAATATTTTAATAAAAGGTATTGAGTTTCTTTTTGGTATTGGTTTGCCATCAATGCCAAAGAGGGAGATTGTTGAAATAAAGAAGATTGACGAAATCTATCATGAAACAATCATTATTTTGTCAGTGATGTCAAACCTGATACTTTTTGGTAAGACAATTTCTTATTTTGGTCTAAATTCTATCATTTGATTGATTGATGAAGATGATTTGAAAAGAAAGGATAATAAGAGAACCTAGAGAAAGGTTGAGTTATATGGTGTGTAAAAGGAGCACTATGACCAAGCAAGACTTAGATGATATAGTGTATTGTTTATCTACTTAAAGCTATAATGAAAGGATACTTGATAAAAGAATAGAAGAAGCCTAAGCAAGGAAATGTGTCTACCAAGCCTTACCAAGAAAATAGTGGAAGCCAAGTAATTTAGTTCAAGTTGAGCAAAAAGTTAGTTGTGACTGAGTAAGTTCAGTATGTGTTGAGTAAAGAGAAATTTGGTAGGTGTTTAGTGAAGAAATTTTAGTATATGCCAAGCATTAGAGAATGGCAGTAGAGACTGAGTGAAATTAAGTGTATTCTGAGTGACCCAATGTTGACTGAGCATTAGAAGATAGTGTTTTACGAGAAAACAACATATTATTGCTGAATGATAGTATAATGAGTTTGATCTAATATTTGATGAATCTAAGCCAACAAAGTTGATTTCTTGAATTATGTGAAGTGTGTGGAAGATAAGTATGATGAGATGGTGGCATAGAATTCAAGATAAACCATTTTGAGGTAAATTCAAAGAGGACTGAAAGTAAAGTTTCTAGAAGGAACAAAATGAAAAGTGGGTAGATTCAATGAATCTAACCTAACCCTAAATGGAAGATTATGGTTAAGAGGAAAAAGATCTGAATTCTCTATACAAAGAGATAACATTCTAGAAGCAATTTGTCAAGAGCATGAACCTAAGAAAGACAAGAAGTCTAGGGTGTTGCTTCATATGGTGGTCGAATGAAAGATTCTATAGTTGCATTACTAAGAAAGAAAGCTTAAGGAGATGAAGGCATGAAAGGTGAACAAGCTATTATAGATGAAGAGGATGAATAAAAGGTATATTGGAGGATTGAATGTGAGATCCATAATTTGCAAGTGAGTTGTTTTATTATCAGATCAAGTCTTGTTGTTACTATCTAACAACTATATTAGTATGGATAAATCTTTTGAACTAAGGTTGACCTAATAGTCATAAGTAAATCCTTTAAGAAGGTGAAATTCTAATGGAATGTTTTAAAGTCCTCTAACAAGAATAATTCTTAACATGGTGATTGAAATCCTTTAATCAAGGTCACATTTAACAGTGTGCATTGTAACCTTCAACAGAGTTGGCTCCTCAGAGGGCTCACTTCAGAAGAGTGAAAATTGGTAGCATGTTACTAGTGGTTTTCCCGAAATTGGGTTTCCACATTAAATCATTGTGTCAAAATGTGTGTATGATTTTGTGGTATTTCATGTTTACATTTCTACAAAGTTATTTTGACCTAAGACAACAATATGCAAAATTTTAAGATATTGAATGATCAATGCATGCATAAGTATAAGTTAAAGTATTGAAAAGTTTTATTTGTACATTTGGACTAAGTTAAATAAATAATTCACCCCCCCTCTCTTAGTTATTCTAAACATTCCAATAGTAGGAATATCTACACTAGTGTCTTTATCAAATTCTTCTACTTCTTGTTACTTCTTTTATGTATTTGAGGGCATTTTTGGAGTATCAGGGGTGTCAACATGAATTGGTGACATGCTGCCTTGCAAACTTGACACACCTAAACTCATCTCATCATTGTCAATCTCATAGTCAAATGTTGTTAGCCATGCCTTTCTAGGCTTAATTGAATGCACATGTGTATTATCTATGTCTACCAAGAGACATACACCATTATATTGTTTCATTACCAAATCTTCTAGTATCCTCATCCTTATTATCATTCTCTATTTGAATTATTCAAAATATGTATCCATAACATTTTCAAAATTATCTCCCAATTGAGTTATATACTCATTGATTTTTCTTATTATAGGTTTTCCTTGTTCCCAAACAATATTTCCAATACTATTAAAATATTTCAGAATTTAAAAGAAAATACACATGATAAGTGAACCAAACTTACACATTGAGTTCTTTGCCTTCTTGATGGCTGTCAAATTTTCTATTAATTATTGCTTTTGCAACTCAGCAAGATCATATTCATGATCTTTCATGACTATCTTCCATTCTTGATCCACTGCCATACATGGTACACTGTTCAACCTGCTTGATTGATAGAATTTGTGAGAAATTAGTCTCACTATAAATTCAATCAAGGATTTGGAAATGTTTGTGATGGACAACCCTCATCCATTCCACTCAACACCTTATTTTCTTCAACTTCTTCTCAACTTAGACTTCTCATTGTCCTCTTCTTGTCCAATGAAGGATAGCCAATAACCTTGTGAATCGTCTTCTTAGTTATTTTGACTGGTTCATTATGTAGCCAAAATTTCATGTCATGGATCCTACTCAACATAACCTTGATCCATTCAATCTTAAAATTTCTTAGAAATTCTAGGGCATGAGTTAACCCTTTCTTGTCAACAATTTTGAATTCTTCCCTCAAAATTCCTTCACTACATTAATTCTCATATGCTTTTCAAATTTCATCATTACCTACTTCTTTGATTTTACACATGTAGCAACTCTGCACATCGTGTATCATGATCACCTTGGGTGGTATCAAGGATAACACACCCATTGAGTCACCTTTCATTGAAGTCTCAGTAATAACACAAAATCTGGGTGGAGGACAAGTGTCACTTTTCACCAATTGAATCTTACTAACCTCTATTCGTTGACTCTTTTCTACAAATGATGAAGCTACCATTTTCTCTTTATTAGGGTTCAAAAACTTTCTTCCTCTAGATTACTCGACACAAATTAGATCTTCAATTGATCACTCTTCTTTATCTTAAATTTTCTCTTAAATTTCCATAGGATCTCTTTTATCACTCAAATCACTCTATGCTATTGAATTATGTTTGAAAGGTATGAAATAATGCCTTCAAATTGTGATATATATTTCCTTTTGCTCATTTTAGGGTCTCCATTAATGTTGTGTACTCAAGTAGGTGGAAGCCAACTATCTTGATCAACATTTTTCCTTCAAACTAGGTCTTTACTATACAACTTGGTCTTTTCCATCTAACTCGGCCTTAGTTTAACTTCTGAAGTACTCAGTCCATATTGCAATGCTTGGTCAATATAGACAATTTTACTAACGTTCAACACTATCTATATACATGATTGTTTTGCACCAATTCTTTCATAGATATGTTCTAATGCATCTTTACATATGCATATATGAACTTTATCACATTTTATGTTAGGAACTGATGCAAGATGTATCATTAGATATACAGTTCCATACATACCATTCTTACTTAGTTTGAGATGATGTGACCACCTTCTCTATTGGATTGGGTGATCTTAACTCCATTTATTGTACTATTTCCATCTTCTTCCTTTTTCTTCCATGGTTGACTCATCTCCTTTATCATTTTCTCAATGTCCACTTTGTCTTTACCCTTGGTGTGATTTTCTATTGGTACTTGAGTTCTACAGTATTTGTTTGAATGTCCAAACTTATGACATTTGGAACATATATTCTTAGGTGCATGATGGTTCTACCTTTGATTATTCTAGTAGGGTATTGTTGGATATCTACATTCGTATGCTCTATGTCCATACTTTTGACAATTGTAACAATAGCCTTCAAATCTAGGTGTAGCAGATACATTCTTAATTCTTGACCTACACTCATGTATTTTATGTCTTTGCATCATGTAGTAAAAAAAAAAACCAATAAAATTAGGTTTAGGATTTTGCATACCATTTTTTCTTGGAAATATGTTTGTAGTATGAGGTCAAGTTTTCCACAATTCAATAACATGTGGGTTTTCCTTTTGACTTTGCATTTCTTCATTCTCCATTCCTAGATGGTTGTCCTTGCTTGGTTAATGAATGTCTTGATCCAATAGTGCTGTCAGATGACATCATAAGTTATTCAAAGTATTTCATTGCTTCATTTGGCTTGTTGAATATTTCCATAAGAGCTTTTTTTTTGTTTTTAGTTCATTCTTTTGTAAGTCCTTTTGTGACATCATATTTTCTATATACACATCCTTCCTTTCAACTCTTGATTTGCAAGTGTAAGTTGATTCATCATGTCAAGTTGAGTGTTTGTGAGCTTTTGTACATCAGATATCCTTTCTTCAGGTCTAGTTGTCATTACCCTTTTGTCATCCTCAGTGACAACCTTGTCTTCCTCATCTTTCTTCTTTTGCTCAGTTACTTCACATAACCTTACTGATTCAATTTCATGTTCCCATTTTAGTCCTTTGACTTCTTCATTTAGGAGTCTATTCTTATCTAGTAGATTTTTAGTTGCTATGTCATTTGAAGTTATTGGTTCAAATAGTCCTTCAGTTTCAACTTCTTCATATGAAGCTGTTTGTCCTAAATAGCCAATTCCTGTCTCCTTTTCAAGAATTTCTTCAAATCTTGTTTTTCCATCTCAAGTTTCTATAGTAGGAGCTTGATGTCAATCACTCGCTTGTCAATAGTTTTGTCCAACCTAAAAGCCTCCATCTCCAAGATCTTGACTTCAAATGTTAAACTTCTCCAAGAGAACTCAACTCTGATACCAATTGTTGGAAGTCTTAATTGGACACTAAGATACCGAGAGGGGGAGGGGGGCTGGGTGAATCAAGATCTATATCACTTTATTCTTTTTAACAATTCTATAATGCATTCACCATAGTTACAATCTCATATTGAATTTCTTAGATCTAATCTATTATTCACATGCATGAAAAGTAATCACATGACACAATGATTTTGGTTACCTAGAAACACTTTAAAATGAAGGTCAAACTAGGGTGGGGATGACACCCACAAATTTTCACTATTGCAGTAACAAAGTTAACCTGTTAGGGTTGCAATGTTTTACCATATCAATGATCTACCCTATGGGGGATCTTCCTTGTTAGAATCTTTTGAGACTATTAGATCTTTCCTTGTTAGAGGATTTCACACTTACAACAAAGTAAGGACCCTTTTAGGAGATTTACAAAGATTTGTTAAGACCACTATGTTAAGAGATCTACCCTAACTCAATCTGTTAAAACTAATTTAGTACTCGATCCTCCGATCCTCAATTTTCTTTGATAAGCTGATATTGGATCTCCTCTTTCTAATTTGATCCTTATCTCTTACCTAATAATGCTTTTCTTCCCTTCACTACTTGACTAGGTCACTTTCTCTATTCTGGGATAACAAAACTCTTTGCCTCTTCTGGAATGTTCACACATTCACGCTTGAATTGCATGAATAACTTGTTCATTTCTTTATATCACCATTCAATTCACCATACACATGATTTTTAAAAATTAGGTCCACTTTTTCCCTATTTAAAGATTTTCATAATGAGTTTTCTAGATGCTTCCTTGTTTTACCTCTTCATCTGATCCATTCATTACATAACATAGGGATATGTAATCCACATCATAAAAAACGTAAAATATCTGTGAAAAACTCTACAAATATTAAATAGTACATCCATTTTTTCTTGAAAATGGTTTACCTCAAAGTTTGCATCATTCTTGACTTGAAAGTAAATTTTGCGTTGCTCGACACTTACAATTTTTGACACTTAGCACTCACTGTATATGTTGCTGACACTTAGTCTCTACTATGCTTGGTACCTCTTGTATAACTCGGCTTTAACATACTTGAACTGCTCTATTGACATCACACTCAACTTACATTGAAAATACTTAGTGACCACATACTTTCTCGGCTCCTATAGAGCTTGGTATATACAAGTTTATATACATGACTCAGCCTATATAGATCAGCTCAGTTGCAGTGATGACAATCTGACTCTACCTAGTAAA
Source organism: Cupressus sempervirens (assembly GCA_028749045.1). NCBI lineage: Eukaryota > Viridiplantae > Streptophyta > Pinopsida > Cupressales > Cupressaceae > Cupressus > Cupressus sempervirens. The sequence continues at coordinate 263,531,741 of CM053791.1, read as the reverse complement.
TGACTAAGTGTTTGACACTAATAGACAACAACAGTTAGAGAGATTAGGCCATCCTCCACCCCATTTCTTAAAAAAACTCTCTTTGAGGTTCCTAACTGAGTCCTTCCAAGCCTCTAGTTCTATAATGATATTTAGAACCTTGTCATATGTTATTGTTTACACATATTTTCTCATAGGTTTTTTATGTGTTCCCTCTCTTGGTCGTCATTCCTTTTTTCCATAGCCTTAAAACCCCCTTTCAAGCCATTAGAAATCCTAAAATATCCCCATTGGTTATTTTCTCCATCCCTTTGCCTCCTAAAGCTATCATTAGACTCTTATACAAAACCATTACCTCCTCTACACAACCGATCCCAAATTTTTCTCAATGGTCACCATAGAAGCACATGACCCCTTGTTGCCCCCAAAATCATTGAATTGATCTTGACTTCAACTACCAAACTCCCTATCCTGAAACACTAGTCTCATGTGACACTCTATTTTTTCCATGTTAAGCCAAATTTGACAATAGGTAGATTGCTTGTACTCGGGAACCTTGAATTATTAGCATAAGAACTTTCATGTTTTCAGTTGTATCTCTCAGGTGCCTAAACATTGATGTTCTAGAAAACATTAATTGTAGAAGCAAACTTCAATTTATTCTTAGCTTCACAATGATCAAGTTGTATAAAACATGTTACTTGTTTTAATTTGAATTATATAGATGGACACTTCATGTTTGTTTCTTGTCTTCAATCATTTTTAAGTTGTCGACTTGATATTCTTAGGAGATTCAACATGAGAATGATTGTCCTTGCCACATGCAAATTTCTAAGAACTTTAAGCCAATTTTATAAATTGGGGAGCTGGCTATATAGGGATGAAATGATCTGTTGGCAAGATTTTTTTTTAAAATTTATTAATTTAAAAAAAAAAAATGCTACTCTACGTTGATTTTTTAATTTTTAATTTAAAATTCAAATAAGAGGTCTTTCACACGCCTTTTGGTGCCTGTATAGGTATGTCCCTATGTTGGAACAAAGTTATATATTCGGGACAAAATAAAGACATAAAGATGAATGTAATCAAAACAAGTTATGTAAATAAATCATTAACTATACTAAAATAATCGCTGTGATAGTTGTCAAAGTGATTGACATTAAGATTACAAAGTACATTCTTTTAATCTAAACACGAACAAATTCTCTACACATTGATAAATCATCAATAATCCATATCACAAAAAAAAACATATTTACATTAGAATTCTAATTAAACATCAATATTTATTTGTTTAATACTTCAAAACCATTTCCAACTCTTATATTCTAAGTGCTCATGTTACAAGGGATTTTAATTTCCCATTTGACCTTGGAGCATAGTCACTATCAAAGCATAGTTGACTAAACTCTTCATAACATTTTGTTACTGAACAAACTAAGAAAAGTCCAAACATGCACACTCTAAAGCCCACCGATCAAATGTTAAATACTGAGAATACATGTCCTTAAGCAATTGTTTAAGAAAAAGAATCCGCTTTCTTAGTGCTGAGCACTTAATTAGAGATTTCCATTTGAAGCTTGCCCGGCACGAAGCCTCAAATGGCGTGGCGTACACAACGCAATAAACTTCTTAAAAACTAATCAAATAAGCGTCATATCGTATACAGCGACGCTTACGGAAGAGAAATACATGTACGCATACGAAAGAGAATACACCGTATATAGATGTGACAGCTGGCACTGTCACGGGAATGGGAACATGTCACGCTCAAGTGGCCCACTTAGCGGCGCCGTCCAGCGAGTCTCTTGCCCTCCCAAAAATGCGCATTTTAACTCACCGACACACATGACGTCATCATGGTTAGGTTCCTTTAACTCCACATTAAAACCCCAAATGTGGTTCTTTTTATTTCTGTCTGCCATGGATCTACACTGATAAAACTGCATAATTCAACCTTTTTTTTCCACCGTTTGTTGATAAAATACAAACATACGTTGGCACTTGGTGTGTTAATGGCGATTCATACGTTCCCCGTGCCGCTGAGCTGCCCAAAAGAGTTGGAGAAATCACAGGATCTTTCAATATGAGCTTGGAAAAGTAATGAAGGCGGTGAAAGATCCGTGTGAATTAGTTTGATCGGAAGGAGAAAAGAAAGGAAAAGGGGAGGGAGGAATAATGTCCAGGCATTGTCTCCCCGGACAGCTATGCTGGTTTCCCAAAGCTTAAATTTGCAAGGCCACAGTTTTGCTTTTATTTGCCCTTTTTGTTGTTTTATTTCTGGCAAGCACTCTTGTTCAGCATAATCCCCAATGGTTTTATTCCCTCTGATTCCCACAGCCTTTCATTGATTAAACCCGCCCTAAAGTCGACACAGATTCTCTTTGCCTTGGATTTTCTCCGTTTTTAAATCAGGCCCATCTTGTTCCTTTTCAGATCTTCAATGCATATTATATACATCAAATTTGCCCTCTTTGTTTAGAGAGTTTCATTTTGCAACACATCTCATTTTCCCTTTTCGCGCTCTCTCTTCCACTTTCGCGCTCTCTCTTTCATCATGATGATGAATCATGGAATGTGATCCGAAACATTGATGAATAAGATAGCAGCAACTGAGAAGTATTATATACATGTTAGGAGATGATGTGTAGGTGAAAAGAATTATAATTCATGGCTGCCAATGTGGATTTTCATTTTGATCATATGAGCACTACCACTACTACTTCTTCTTGTTCTTCCGTGAGTTCTTTCAATGGGGGAGGATATAGCAGTGGTAGAAGCAGCATAAGTTGTGAAATCGGCTCTATGCCTGATTATGGCAGCATAAACAAACCCCACAAGGCCAATCATGTGGCTTGGGAGGCTATAAGGAGGCTGAGAGCTAAGGATGGGAGTATTGGGATTAGCCACTTTAAGCTTTTGGGTAGATTGGGGAGTGGGGACATTGGGAATGTGTATTTGTGTCAGCTGAGGAGTGATGATGGAGGAGGTGGTCTTTATGCAATGAAGGTGGTGGATAAGGATGCATTGGCCTATAGAGATAAGCTTCAGAGGGCTGAGATGGAGAAACAGATCTTGTCTATGTTGGATCACCCATTTTTGCCTACTCTTTATGCCCATTTTGATGCCTCTCACTATTCTTGCCTTGTCATGGAATTTTGCCCTGGTGGGGACTTGCATTCCCTTCGCCAACGACAGCATCAGAGGCGCTTCAGCTTGAAAGCTGCAAGGTACTATATATAGATGTTCTTATTGTTGTTTTTCATTTTCATTTTGAGCTGAGCAAGTGTAAATGCTCCTAGTGCCTTTCAAAACCATGTCATGGTAACCGAAATGTGGATTTAAGAAGAAGAGTTTTTGATAGTTTAGGGTGCTGATAAGATTTCCAAAATTCGATTGTGTGATAATGGGTTTTAGAACTTCATTGATAATTAGAGGAAAGATGAAATTTTGTTTTTGGAAACACAATTTGAGCCTTTTAGGTCTTGTGTCTTCTTGTATTACTCAAAAGATTGTTTTTTTATTCAATTGTGTATCGTTTTGTATCAGCATTTTATATATTGCATTAAGTATTTCATAACTCATTTCATCACCGCTCTCATCTTCTTGATAATGAATCACTAAATATGTTCCGAAATATAGATACAAAACATAACTAATTTTAAAGAAAACAATTATGTTTTGAATCCTTAATTATTCCACTCTTCTCTTCTTGATAGCGAGCGTGCTCTGAAATGTAGAAACAGAAACATACCCAACTAATTCCAACAAAAAACAATGTTTCAAATGCTCAAAATTCTTTCTTGCTGATTTTTTTTTGTTTGTTATTGCATTCCATTTTCACAGTAATCATTCTACAACGTTCTAATCTATCTCCATGCTCTCAATTGTCTTTTCCCAGCAATTTCCCCAGACCAGCTGTTTAGTATAGACAAAACTCCCACCCCCATTAAAAAAATTTCTGCTTTCAAATCTTTACATGGCAGTTTGCAGTGTCTATTTTGTTGAATTGAAATTTATATACAGAGAGAAGATGCAACGGAAACGTACATTGTGAGAAGATGCAATGGATTCCCAAGTAACCAGCCGTCACAATGTACGTTTTCATTGTATCCTCTGAATACCACTTTGTATAACTCTTCATTAAAAATATCATTTCATTGCTTTCTGTAACTCCGATTCCATCACTGCTCTTCCTGACTTTCTGTATCATCATCTGTGCAAACTCTTACTTTTATGCTGTAAATTATATCATCTCCTTCTCCAAAATAAAGAATTATCTTCCAATTTGATATTTTAGTTGACGAATGATGAGTTGTCTAGCATTCAAGAGATTGTTTGTATTTCATAATTCATTCTTTACAATTCGTAAATCGCTGAAAATTACCAATAAAACTATTAAAGTACTACTTTTATCACGTTAAATCTTTCCTTTCCAGAAATCTCGTCACATAAATAGCATTATGGCCACACATGCAATATCTTATGTATTTCATAATACTTTCTCGAAATCAAATTGACGAACAAATCACTTTAACAGTACTTCAGTTGGAAGTCCAGCTGATCCCAATCTCTAAACTAACAAACTTCAGTTCTTCAACACAGATAGTGGATACGGATAACGTATTAATTTACTTCAGGAGTACAAGATACAAAATTCGATTCCCCTCCATTATATGGTTACTTTTTCTTTAAAATAGTATTTGGTCTATCTAAAAATCTATTTATATATGAATCAAATGGAATTACTGATTTATACATTTGTTTGATTATTTATTTATTTTTTATATGAGTTGTGCCGACCCCGCTAGATCCTGCTGTATCTACTGACAAAAATATATAGTTTTTGATTATATTCATTAACACATTTATATTAAAAAAAAATCTGTCTGAAGATATCAATTAATAAATATATAGTTTTTGATTATATTCAAAAACATATTTATATTAAAAAAAAATCTATGTCTAGAGATAACAATTAAATATATAGTTTTTGATTATATTCATTAACACATTTATATTAAAAAATTCTATGTAAAAGACATGTATAGATATCAAATAAGAAACTTTATTTAAGGAATCTAACTTTTGTTTTATATTTTCTTTTATTCTTGTTGCTTTTGTTTAGACAATAAAAACAAATTTAATCCAAATTGTGAGTGTTTATCCATTAATAAAAAAATAAGAAGAGTTTTAAAAAACAATCAAAGTTCCTCTGCAAAATTTAAGTTTCGGATTGTCCTATAGACTTCTCCATCTAAATTTTTGGAAATTCTTTTATACAATTAAATTAAATTATTTTTATTTCTGTCTTTCACAGTTTGACAGTCCAAATAATGCATGTCATGAATGTATCTGTTATGACTTAGATTAATTATCCATTATAGTATTGATTTAAGAATTAATGGTCAATTAATTTCTATCATACAAGAAGTTAATTTGACTCACTAGAATATACTGACCTCCCTCTAATTCTATTAGAACATCCATTGCCCTAACTATCAATATATTATACCATCAATATTAAACATGAATTAAATTACCTTTTCCATCACACTAAATTATGGATTCAGCTATTCTCCCAACAAATTGTACCATTGACTAAACTAAATTTTAGTTTCAGCATTTGATCCATTTTGTGTGGAGATTAGCGAGCACCCCAAATTATGACTAACATGATAATTTCAGGTTCTATGCAGCCGAAGTTGTAGTGGCGCTGGAGTACCTCCACATGATGGGAATAATATACAGAGATTTGAAACCAGAGAACATTCTGGTAAGAGAAGACGGGCATATAATGCTCTCAGACTTCGACCTCTCTCTCAAATGTGACGCCTTTGATCTCTCCTTACAGAACACATCATCATCATCATCATTCCCAGGCACTCCATCGACGTGCAGCAGTATCGAACCCGTGATCTCCTGCTTCTACCAATCACCCCATGAAAAGAGCAAAGGAGGGGAAGTGAAGAAGAAGAAGAAGAATATAGTGGAACTGGTGGCAGAGCCCAACGAAGCCCGGTCGAAGTCCTTCGTCGGAACGCACGAATATCTGGCACCGGAAATAATCTCCGGCCAAGGCCACGGCAGCGCCGTCGATTGGTACACGTTGGGAATATTCATCTACGAGCTTATCTACGGCGCAACTCCCTTCAAGGGAGCCAACAACGAGATGACACTTGTCAACATCCTCACCCAGCCCTTGCGATTCCCGGATCTGAAGGCTTCTTCGGCGGATGACGTGGAGGGCCTTTACATGGCGGCGGATATTATCAAGAAGTTGCTGGTCAGGGATCCCCGCTGCCGCCTGGGTTCGAGTCGCGGGGCTGCCGATATAAAGAGGCATCCTTTCTTTAAAGGCATCAATTGGGCTCTCATCCGCTCCATGTCTCCTCCAGAAGTTCCTGCAATTCACATGAGAAGCCTCCGAGTCGAGAAAAGGAATACGCATGCTTACCAACAACAACAGCTGCCTCCACATTTTGATTATTTCTGATGTAAAAGATACAAGATGTTTCTGTAAACTTTTAAGTCGAATAATGCAGAATTTTCCATATTGTACAGAGGGACTTATTTACCAAGCATAACTCGAAGGCTCTATTTGTTTAGTTCATATTTTTCTGGATTAGATTATATACATTTTTTTATTGTTAATGTTTGGGGTCAAATTATTCTACAATTTATCACTTACAAAATTGTTTCGATTTGTACCTTTCTATTTCTCAGAAGGTAATCTAAAAATAACAATAATCTAAAAAGTAATACATTTTCATAATTCATAAGATTATCTGAAGTTTCTTTTGGATTCAATTGTGTAGATGTTCAAAGCTATCAGATTTCCACAATCCATGAATATGGTATATGATTTGTGGGAAAGATTGTGTAAGAATTTTTTCATCAACGTTTCAGATCACACTACATGATCCATCATCATGATTGTGTAGATGTTTTTATCAAATTTTCAATCACATTAGAGTGTGATTTGAAAAGGTGATACGCAAACATTTACATAATCAAATCTAGAAGAACAATTATCTGAACCAAACAGCAAACTGAACTATAAGTGGTCTTACTACATTTATTCAGAATGTGACGTTACGTGACTTAATAATTGATAAATTGGCACAACATCAAGATAACAGAGTCCCAAAAATTGATGCAAAAATATTTACACAGTTAAATTAGAAAAAAAATTCAGATGAACAATGATATAATCAAATAGCTTATAACCAAACTATGATAACTCTTACTATTCTTACTTCTACTCAGAATGTGATCTCACCTGATTCAAAAGATTGATACATTTACACAATTTAATCTAAAAATAACAATGATCTCAACTAAACTGCTAACCAAACTACCACAACTCTTATAACTCTATTTACTCAAGATGTAATAACATGCAATTTGGAGTATAAGATTAAGCATAGTTTGAAGTTAATTGTTTCCTATTTTTTCAAAAAAGATTAGATAGAGTGAATTTTTTATGGTCAATGTGGGGAAGCTTATTTATCTTTTTAGTTTAGTGGCTTTCTTTGTCTTTGGTTTCATTGGGGTTGTTTTATTTGATTTAAGCTATTTAATAGACTAAATTTTATGATATTTTATTTTTCACTTTTACAAATTCTTTTAAATTTCTAGGTAGAGGCCAGTAGTAGCAGTTACAGTTATCTATTTATTTTAAGTTCTTAAATAGTACATTAGATTTCATATTATTTTGTAGTTATCTTTTTATATCATTTATTGCTTATAGCTATTGTTTTTGTGATTTAATTACTTATTATTATTTTTTAATTTCTACTTGAAAATTCAATCTTTTGTATTTGTTATCTTTATATATGACTTAATTCTTTATAACTATTGTCTTAACTTCTAAATAATGAATAAAAATAATCATTTCCATCAATATTCCCTTAAACAACTAAAACATTTGCATTATAATACAAACAAACAAAATCAACACAATTATCTTCCAATATATGAACCCTAATTAGAAGAGTGATATACTTATTTATATTTAGAATGTGACCCCACGGTATAAGATGGCAGAGCAATGATCTGAAATAAGAATTTTGGAAAATTTGAGATCATTATGTCTCAAACGTCAATCATTTAACAGAAAATATCTTTGTCGTTTGTTAACGGAGAATTAGCACGTGACTCACATAAAGCCATCTGGTCAACTCCGCGCAAGCTGCTTAAGATGGAAAGTATCTTGGCTAATTGATATTGCCAAAAATGGCAGCTCTAATAAAACAAAACAACTTTCCTTTTGCTTTGGCTAATTGATATTGCCAAATATGGCACTTCTTGTAAAACAAAACAACTTTTCGTTTCCTTTGTTTTCATATATATTTAAGAGGAAATATCACAAGCTATGTAACTAACTTTCTTGTGTTGTTTGTTTGATTAGGTGTTGAATAAAGCACTACATGATAGTTGAGAACAAATGCAATGAATTGTACATTTCATAATAATAATGATTAAGGTTAAATTTCATGGGCTTTGGTTGACACCAAACAATGTTGATGTGCTCATAATCATCATGAGCAAGGATAGAATGATCTCGATGCCATACAAAGTTGCATATGCATTTTACTCCAACCAATATTCTTCTCACACCTAACTTTAAGGTTAGGTTCCAAAGCCTAGAGCATAGTAAAGTTAGTTGGAAGAGGAATGGATGATATATATATATATATATATATATATATATATATATATATATATATATATATCATCCATTCCTCTTCCAACGAATATATCAAAATATGAGATATTTTCATTATAAATTTGAGAAGCAACTAAGTTCTACTTATTTATTTTTGAGGTTGTGAAAATTTCATTTACTATATTTTTTTTATATCAAACTATATAGAATATTTTATCATAATCATGAGAAATATTTAGTTCTAATTATTCATTTTTAAGTTGTGAATATTCTATTTGTAATATATTTGTTAAAATTGTGAGGGACATTTCATCAAAAACATGACAAGTGTTGAGTTCTACTCATTCATTTTAGGTTGTGAATATTTAATTTGTTGTAACTTTGTTCGAATTATTAATAAGAAGTGTTAAGCTCTACTCGTTTAGTTTAGGTAATGGATATTCTATTTCTTATAGATATTTTTTCCAAACTATGTGTGACATTTGACATTACACAAATCTGCAATTGAGTAAGAGAAAAATTAAATTCAAGTTTTGAATAAGGGTGGAAAAATTCTTTGCAACTCAAACTAGTTTCCTATCTTTCAAGGAGGCCTTCCCATGAGTGGGAGGCCATCCTCCTTCATTACTACCCTACATTTTCACTTATTCTTCTTAAGGATTATATGGGATATGGGTCACTGGAGGAGGACATTCTCAATCTTGATAGGGTTACTATGTCTTCAAGCAGTGTTAGGGCTAAGACTCTTCAATAGTAGTATGAAGAATTGAGAAGTCCCAAGTGACACTAGATTTGTATGATAGAAGCCCTCAAAATAATTGGCTAGATATGGTGACAAAATAAGTAAAATTAAAGTGTTTGATACCACTATTATTATTCTCAAATAAAATCTCCAAATGGCTATGATAATAAATGATGAAAAGACTAGGCTTAAAGATACAACCATTTTTCTCATAGATCAAGATGTTTCCAACTCACCTCATAATTTTATAAATGACGTACTTTGAAATGTATAGCATAAGGGACTATGGTTTCAGTTTTCCTTCTGTAGAATGGTTTAAAAGGGTTTTTTCTTATTTTTATAATAACCCTACAAGATAGAAAGAAATTGTTAGATGAAAATTTTGGAATATGGTTTCCTACTATTTAGAGCCCTAAGTTGGTCCCCTAATGTAAATCATAATGAGGTTCTTATGCTTTCATTCCCTAGAGGGATAGTCATCCATAATGTCCCCCAATTTATCTAGAATTTGATTCCTAAATCTTTTAAATCCATTGTTGATGTCCTCAACATGGATGAGTCTATTGAAAATTAGTTAATGGAGATATGTAATTGTTGTCATTTATGGCAAGACATGATGTACATGCCTACAAGAAACCTTAGAAATAAAGATACTTACCTTTTGGTACTCAGAAAATTGTCTAAATATGAATTTGGTATACAACAATGTATTGTTTTGTTTGTAACTTGTTGCTGATGTCATCTAATGACTAGCGAAGTTAGATGGAGATAATATACATGTTGATGATGACGTGTATAACCTCTAAAGTCAGTATGAACTGCATGGAAAAGAGATATTTGTGTTTTAATGAAATAGGATAGAAAAATTAAAGGAAAGGAATTATTTTGCATATCTTGCTCTCTTTTCATCCTGATGATGGATCATGTAGTGTGATTCAAAAAGTTGATGGTAAAAATCTTTACACAATTGAACCCAAAAACAAATCTATATTATATTTTGTTTACAAAAAATTTACTTGTCATATTAGGGCTGACATCCTAGATGTTTACTCTAAGTTGGAAAAGTGTATTAATATGGTCTTAGCTGACCTAGCAACAATTTGTGTAAAGACATGGTATTTATGCAAAGGACATCTTGCGATGAGAAGTGGAATTGTGATGCAAATTGTGCGAGTATTGTGATATGCGAACTTACTATGAAAGTGATATATGTGAAGTTTGTGAAGCTATTTTGTGATCTAAGATTGAACTGAGAAATAATCTATTCCAAAAAGTATGATTACTTGTTTAGGCAGTGAGCTCTTCTTGTAATTGGAAGTGCATGTTTGGGTAGTGGGCTCATCTTGCATCTACTATACTACAACTCCTAATAGGGATTTAAAGTCTCCTAACAGGGACTCTCTATACTAAATTTTCTCATAGACTCCTAATAGGGTCCATCCTATAACAAGGAAATTATATATCAATATATTATCTAGTGGGTATCATCCCCATCGGGGTTTTCCCTTGGCCAGGGTTTCCCTAGTTAACAAGATATGGTGTTACGAGTTATATTTGTGCATGGTTACTGTTATTGTTCAACATTACTTTATTACTTTGTTATGTATAGTTTAAAGTAAGAAATAATATCCAGTTGGCAACTAAAGTTTGTAGATTATTTATTCTCCCCCCCCCCCCCCCCACACACACACACCAAGTAATTCCTATTTCTAACAATTGGTATTAGAGCATAGTTACTCAGAAAAGACTTAATAGCTCGAGTAAGATACCTATGGATATGGAACAGTTGATGAAGAACCTTGAAGAGGCACTTGAATAAATTGATCTCCTTACTGAAGAAAGAGATAAGCTAAAGGATATACATGAAGACTCTAAAGTACACATTGGACAATTGAAGGAAAAGATTGAACATCTCAAATCCAAGCCTAAATCTATTGAATCTAAAACTAGTGATGATGATTACTCAAAACTAAAGATAGAGTACAAGGTCTTGAAGCATGAATTGAAGATTATGAATCTAAAGTTAACTATGACGAGTGATCATAGAAAAATTAAAATTGATTTGAAGATTGAGAATGTAGATCTTAGAGCAAGTCTAGCAAATAAGACATTTGAGTTTGAAACATTAAAAGAAGATCATGAAGAACTTCATAAGTACAATACTATTGTGAAAGGTGAACTAACTCAGTGCAAGAAACAACTTGAGAAGCTTTATTCTAGCATATAAAAGCTTGATGATTAAATGTCAATATAGAGACCTACTTATGATAAGACTGGTCTTCGTTATCTATTTAACACATATGCAAAGAAACCTCAGATTAGATTAGATCCCAAAGAAAAAGATAAATCTGACGATAAGAATGAATCCAGTCAATCTTCTGATAAACCTAGAGAAGTTGAACAAGATAAGGAAGTTGAAATTTTGGATGAACCAAAGCAAGTGGAATCTCCTAAGGAAACTAGGTATGAATTTAGAGGTAAGTGTTTTTCATGTAATGAAATAGGTCATATGAAAAGAGCTTGTACAAATAAGTCATTTAATCATGTTAAGGATTTTTACTGTCATAATTGTCATGGTATGGGTCATAAAGAAATTGATTGTAGGAAACTTAAGTATGATAATAATAGAAGGAATAGTAGAATATCTAGAAATACGAACCCTGTAGATAGAAGAAGATCTAATGAATGGACATCAAGAGAACAAAGACCTTATGAGGAAAGAAGACAGATCGTGTGTTACAAGTGTAACAACTTTGAACACATAGTTCAAAATTGTCATGCACCTGATGATCAACAAAATCCTAGTTATGCAACAACTTTAGACATACAATAAAGTATTGAAGAATGGAAAAAAACTTCAGAGATAGAAGAAACAATGGAAGAAACTTTGGAAATAGAAGAAATGATTGAAGAAACATCAGAAATGATAGAAGGAACCATGAGAGGAACTTTGAAAGTAACAAAGACAATGAGGAATAATGAAATGTAGTCAGCGAACTTTGAGAAGAACTCAATGAGGCATTTGTAAAAGGATCAGATATCTTTAAAGAAAAGCTAGAAGATGATGAGATAGGAAGATCGAAGTCAGTTATTGAGTTTGATTCAACTAAGTTGAATTAAGCTTGTTCACAACATGTCAATTTGTAACTTCACTTAGAGATCGAGGTATGGGTAGTGAAGTTGGGAAAAGGTGTATCGAGATAAGTTTATATTGTATCTAAGCTCACTTGTAATTTGGAGCTTATCTAAACTAGTTACAAAGGAATTAAGATTTAATGTTATTATAGAGAAAGTCAATTCTGTAGCAGAAGATGAAAACTATGTTCCTACTAAGAATTTCATGGAGCAAAGTTCTATGGAGCTTTGTCATGATGAAAGGAAGCTATGGAAAACTTTGGGTAGCATCTGAAGATAGGATAGAAGATCTTGAGTAGATATTTGATTACAAAATATAATTGACAGCTTTTTCGTATTTGCAAAGTATGCAAATAATGAAAATTCAAGTTGAAGGAATAAAATGCAGTACAGACTTGATTACTACTTCATTGCAATTACATCCAAAGCAGAGATCACTCATAAGTGACTTACTAAGGCATTTTTGAAGCAAATCTTATTTTCTAAAAGAGTTATTTTATCATTTATCCACATAATTTATTTGATAAAAGTTCATATTTGTTAGAAGCATGGATATGTTTGTAATTCATAATGTTGAGAATGAGGATAGACCTAAGTTGAAGATTTGTTTTGTGAAATCTATAGAAGGAAATCCTAATTCAACATTATCCATTGCGCCAAACAATGTAGTTTATTTGGAAGATGTAGGAAATTATCTTAACAATTTGTTTGAATCTATTAGAAGTGAGTATATGAACAAGGATATGGAATTATTCTTTAACCACGATATGACTATGAAGCCCAGATTTGAACATTTGAAGGAACTAGACTTGTTCACATATCATTTCTACTAAGAATTGGACACAGATGAATGGACATAGATGATACTAAGCAGAATACATGATGGGAAACTATGGATGGAGGATAGTGTAGTTGATATTTTAGCCGACCTTATACATGAGGTAAATGGTCATAGTAAACAAGGCAGTGTACCTATAGGTGAGAAATTGGTTAAGAAGAAAGTTTAGAGTTATACCAAAGAATTCTATAATGGAAAGGCCATGGTAATCAAAACCATTAAACAAGATCACATAAGATTCCTCAGTAGAATCATTGCCTACTCTGTATGTGCAAGTTCAAAGATTGATGAATTGTTAGCCAGATTCATTTATGCAACCTATAAGATATGTGTCTAGAAGGAACAAGCTAACCTTAGTGAAATACTAAGAATGCAACTTCTGGAGTTCTTGAGAACCTAAAAAAGATCAAAAGGACTAAGAATGGTGTGTTTAGATTTCAGTACTGATTAATCACATATTCTTTCATGTGCTTAAAAGATTTCCATATTTATCAGTTATAGAGATATTGAGCAGTGATAGATGTACAATGGAGAAGATCATAGATATATGTAGAAGACATCCAACAGATAATATTTTAGATAGTTGGAATTTGACTGTAAAGACATTTCAGATGAAATGAGATATAGATTCAGAATTGCACCTGCAATTGTAGACAAATTTAAGGAAGATATTTGTGTTATGATTGATATAGATTTTACTTATATTCAAGCAATAGAACCTCAGGAAACATTTCTTAATCCCTTAGGTTATGAATTGAGTGATGAAACAATAGTTAGATACATTGATTTATTGCTGAAATTAGAGAAGGACCAAGTTGAATATAGATTGGAACATATGATGAGATTACCCATTCAACTCATCAGTCATCTTGGAGAAGGCATCTCACAAGAAGATAGAAAAAATAATGAAGAAAGCCTTATCAAAGGCTGATATGACTGGTAGTGAGTCACAAGTAGTTAGGCAAACCATGAAGCAAGGTATACTGAATGTGCAACCTTTGTTAATGTCTATTGCAGAGACATCTTTAGAAAAGAGCATTCCTTATGTAGCAGTGTCTGATGTTTAGCCAAGTAAGCCAAAGAGAAAATCTAAGAGATCAGTGGAAGCTCTGACCACAAAGACTAAAAGGGCCAAGCAACAAGCCATTGGACCAAGAAAGAGACAAAAGACATTGTTGACAATTGTTGATTCTAGTGAAGAAGAAGCAAAATAAGAAATTAAATAGACATAAAAGATAATGACTTCTAAGAAATCAGTAGGAAAAGCTCAACAACCCTGGAAGGGGAAGATAGAGAAGATAAACTCAGCTATTGCTAATGAAGGAAACTTTATTCCTATGGACAAATTTTATGATTTATATAACAATTTTGAGAAAGATTAAATTGATATCTCTACTGTGAGATAAATTATAGATAATAATTTGAAGCTCAAGTATATTGAAGGCACAATAAACCAAAATGTCTATGAAAAACTTATTGAGTAGAAGGCATTAGCTAGAGAAGAGGACATAGAACTTCAGAAGTCTATGATTAGAAAAATATGCAAGACTAATGATGAAGAAGAAGTTAAGAGATTGTTAAACAATCTAGTGCATTACTTAAGAAACAAAGTAAGACTATTTCTGTTTATGGTAGGTAGGAAAGATAAGATAAGAAGTAAAACTGCATGCACCATAAGTCAAATGTTGACAGAATCTAAAGCAACATCTTCAGTAGCACCCAAAACCTTGGAAGTGTCAATGAGCAGTGACATAATGCAGATAGATTAGACCAATGTTACCATTAACATTGATTAAACAAATCTATTTGAAGGTTCTAAATAGAATGAACCACATACTGAGGATATTGAAGAACAATTGAGACAAATTGAAGAGGAGAAGAGGTTACTAGAAGAAGAGAAATAGAAAATAGAAGAGGCCAAGCATAAATTGGTTGAAGATGAGATGAAAAGGAAAGTAGACGAAGAAAAGAATAGAGTAGTTGAAGAAGAAATGAAAAGTAAAATAGAAGAAGATGAGAAGAAGAGATTAGAAGAGGAAGAGAAGAAAGAAAAAGAAAGAAAGAAAAGGGAAGAGAAAGAGGAAGAAGAAAGAAGAGTCAAAGAGGCAATTGAAAATAAGAAAAGGGAAGATGACATTAAACCTTCTAGTTCATCTACTCCACTTTCACTTGCTCACCTAGCAACTGATAATGATGATCAAATTGACTTGATCTCATCTTTGTCAAAACTTATTCAAAAGAACAAGATAGTGAAGAGCCTACAGAGAACCTTGATGGAGGTTACTAATAGATTACACAGTACTCTGGTAGTGTAGCACATAGAGGTAGATCTAGAACAGAGGGCATAGGAAGTGCTAAAGTCTTTTGATGAATAATTCACAAATTTGTTGAATGTTATAGAATCTAAGACACAAATCTCACATAATGCTAACTTGTTTAGCACCATTTGTCAAAATATTAAGAATGATTTGATAAATCTTGATAGTTGTATCAAGGAACTTTAGAAGTGTCAACATGATGGCAAGATAATGTACATTAAGTGTACTCTATCTCATAAATTGATTAAGGATATTGATAGTCAAATTGGAGGAAAAGTGAGTGAGCTAGAGGCTCTATCTAGCCAATTACAACATCCTGCTAGTAAAATTGATGATTTTGAAGGGCAAGTGGCTAGTATTTAAAGTGATATCATGAAACTAGAACTTCAGAAGGAAATTTTTTTGAAGAGAGTATTAGATTTCAGAGAGTCTATTGCTCTGAAAATATCTTTTGTTGAGAAAAAGTTGGAGGAATGTGTCAAGGCCAAGGAGACTTATTCTAACTTTTTATACTCCGACCTTAATGCAGTTGCAATTGCATCATATGCCTTATGTACAATTCTCACCTCTGTTGAAGAAGCTAAAGATACATAGACTAAAGATATGGATAGTCTAAAATAAAATTTTGATGATTGCATGAAGATACTATCAGTTTAAGGAAGATGTTTAAAGAGATTTTGACAGCAAATGAACAATTTTTGGACAGTTTTTGACATTTTAACCTTTGTCATTGTTGTCAAATGGGGAGAAGTACATAAGAAAATTGTAATTCATGTAAATATTTAATTATGAAATCATATTGTAAGGGGGAGCATGTGTAAGATGGACAAATTGTAATAAATGTAATGTTAATGTGTTATTTATTTAAGTTTTTGATACAAGTAGCCAATTTTCCCTATTTTGTTGCCATCAATGACAAAGGGGGAGATTTTTGACAATTGGCTAATGAAGATATGTAATTATTTTCATTTGTGGCAACACATGATGTACATGCCTACAGGAAACCTCAGAAATAAAAATACTTAGCTTTTGGTACTCAGAAAATTGTCTAAGTCTAAATTTGGTATACAACAGTGTATTGTTTTGTTTGTAACTTGTTGTTGATGACATATTATGATTAGTGAAGTTAGTTGGAGACAATATACATGTTGATGATGATGTGTATAACCTCAAAAATTAGTATAGATTGTACAGAAAGGAGATATTTGTGTTTTAATGAAATAGGACAGTGGAATTAAAGGAACAAAATTATTTTGTTTACAAAATAATCACTTGTCTAATTAGGGCTGACATCCTAGATGTTTACTCTAAGTTGGAAAAGTGTATTATGGTCTTAGTTGACTTAGTAGCAATTTGTGTAAAGGCATGGTATTTATGCAAAGGACATCTTGCAATTAGAAGTGGAATTGTGATGCAAATTGTGCGAGTATTGTGATATGCAAACTTAAGTATTGTGAAAGAAATATATGCAAAGTTTGTGAAGCTATTTTGTGATCCCAGATTGAATTGAGAAAGAATTTATTCCAAAAATTTTGATTATTTGTTTGGGCAATGAACTCTTCTTGTAATTGGAAGTGCATGTTTTGGCAGTGGGCTCATCTTGCATCTACTGTACTACAAATCCTAATAGGGTTGGAATCTCCTAATAGGGATTCAAAGTCTCCTAATAGGGACTCTCTATATTGAATTTTCTCATAGACTCCTAACAGGGTCCATCCTCTAACAAGGAACTTATATATCAGTATATAATCTAGTGGGTTTCATCCCCACCTAGGTTTTCCCATGGCTAAGATTTTTCCTAGTTAATAAAATATGGTGTTATGAGTTATATTTCTGCATGGTTACTATTATTGTTCAGCATTGCTTTATTACTTTGTTATGTATGGTTTAAACTAAGATATAATATCCAATTGGCAATTAAAGTTTTTAGATTACTGATTCACCCCCACTCTTAGTGATTCCTATTTCTAATAGAATCTATATCTCTTCTTCCTCATATGGATGCTAGGGTTTTGTTAATTATAAACTTGGGTGTTGATCTCTTAGATGAAATTAAGGTTTTTTTAGAAGAAGGCTTTTTTTTGTTGTTTTGAATAAATAGGAGGCATAAATGTTTACTTTCTATGCATAAGTGAGGGCAACATGATGCATTACTATCCCTTACCTAAGAACTCAGTGTACACCAAATAAGTGGGGATGATCAACCAGTAATAAGAAAGGCCCCTCCAAAACAACCTAGTGATCCCTTATCCATTGAGGATGTCATTTGAAGGAGCCTTGAGGATTTCCAATAGCTTACATTGGCCAAAATTTCCCTTCTTGGGGAAGTAACCTTGTTTCCGAGATCCCTTCTTTGAGCTCTCTTCATAACACCAAAAACCAATATTTGGGTAGAATAAAACCAAAACAAGATTTTTTCTTCACTAGAACTCATCCTAAATATTGGACTTTGAATACCTAGCAATTTATACTAGATAAGATCAAGAAGACTCCTAAAACTAGTAATAAGTCTAGTAGCTAAAGGCAGGTTGGAGTTTCCTTCAGGGATGTGAATGGTAGTAGAATAGACTTAGACCTTGACATCACTTTGCTTAAGGGAAAGGAGAATGTTATAGACTTATACATCTTTACATTACAAAGAGATGATGCAGTGTTTAATGAAGATGGAGCTAGTAGTATGATGGTCAAAAATTTTATGCATCTTGCCAATGATAAGGATGAGACTCTTGAAGCCATTGGATTCTCATATGACTTGGACCATTTTCTCTCTAATTTTTCCTTGGTTGTTATTTTTGTATTTTCCCATCCCTTCTAAAACTTACCCCATCTTAGTGGATTGTTTAGATCCCTCTACTCAAAGAACCACCCCTACCCATGAGAGAAATATGAGGGGGTAATTATTGGAAAGGAAGTAGAAGTTGGAGGTTTCTCTATTAGTTTGGAGAGTTCTAAGGATGCTTGTTGGACCATTGCCTCATATAGTGGGCCTTGGGAAGAGAACCCATCTCTCATAGAATGAATGGTGTTTGGTCAGCTTATTACCTTAATAATAAAGGATTGGACATCCTTTCACAGTGATTCCATGTTTAGACAACATCATGTGTTTTACTTAAAATAGTATACTAACTTCATTTAATGTGTCAACCTAGGAGCGTAAACTTGAGAGGATGACTACAAAGTCTATGCTCTAATTCTCCTTCAAGTCATTACAACTAATGCAAAGGAAATGCTAAAGGAATTATATGCTAGCAACTAAAAAAACTTAACTTAAAGCTTGAAAGTAATGCTACAATAGTAAACCTATCTATTCACCTATGTTGGAGGAACAATTCATTGATTCTATTGTCAATGGTTGTAGGAGCAACACAATTCTATCTTGCAAGGAAACAAACAAGGAAATTAAATCTATTCTAACATAAAAGTTCACTCACCAAGTGGCTCCCCTTAGACAAGTGAACAAAAAAGATAATCAAGATAAGAGGAATAAACATGAATTGCTCATTTTATTCATTCATGGCAAAGGAACTACACTTGACTAAAAATTGAATCACACTCAACTGCTATAAAAATCAACTTATCTTTCTCTTTCCAAAAACTACCCTTAAAGCTACAACTGACATGATTTAAAAGGAAACTACAACTATTCCCTATCTCTATGATCACTCCATTAATGTTGATCAATTAAAAACTCATAAAGTTTGAAATAGAATCACCATTAACCATGAATAAATCCTCCAAGAATATAATAGGTTGTGGAAGCTACATTCATACATTGTTCCAATAGAAAGCATAAAATGACTTGCTCCAGTCGTGATGATTTAGAAATCTGGTTGGCTCTGACTTTAAAGCCGAAGTGTTGACTCTTGAATATCTATGACAAGTACCTAAAAAGAATTCAATGCACACACCACTCCCACATACATATATTTATTTTATCATCAATATTAGAAAAGGTGTAAGTTCAAATTACCACTCTTGTAAATCCTATGGCTACAGAAGCAAAACTACCCGAGATGTAGCATAAATGAGGAAACATCTATTAGCATGCAACATCTCTTCATTATACCATTTTTGTCCATAGATTAAAGTAATTATGGCATATTTGAACTATCTATACTTATACTTAATTTCTTATCATATATAGAGCATATACATGAAAACAAAAGTTCATTTACTTAAAACCATAAAGTCATGATTGTTTCTTCAAGATAACTACTTAAAAACAAGATAAAAAGATCTTAAAATAATGGTCTTTTAGAGGCCCATCACTCCCCCCAACTGAGCTATTGCTGGTCCCCTGCAACCATGAAGTTTTTGATTCTAGCCTAAACTCCCCAATCACTAGCCATCCTCTCCCCTGGCTCATTCTTAACATAGTCAAAGTACCCATAATTTTCCTTGAGCCTAATCCATCACCTAACTTCTTCTATCATATCATGATCCTTTGCATTTTCGTTTACTATTAGTAGTGGTTGTAGGAGAATAATGGGTTGATACTTTAATGGAAGCCATATTTGCACCAATTCCTTCCCAAATTGGTATACCATGGAATCCTAATAGTAGCAAGAGTTAAATTTTGAGGAGAGTGAGACTCTCTTATCTTTAGGTCATGTGGCATCCATGTCCATCTTTGTGTTGAAGCAATAATATCCATCTCAACATCTCAAGAGGAGTGTTGTTCCCAATCTACAAAGGCTTGTTCTCTGACCAAGCATACTTTGCTAGCTTTAGTAGGGTTGCCTAGAATAGAAATCTAATTCAGAAATGTCTGTCTAGAATGTTGAACTTTTGGTCTCATGAGAAGAGGTATTGTCATTTCACTATTCCTATAAGGCATAACTTGATGTTCCCTACTTATCTCATTCTTCATCCAAGAAACCATTGCTCTCAACTGCAAATCCCCTATGGGTTAGTGCAAGAAGTTGGGTCTCACTTTTGGTCAAAAAGTGGAAGTGTTTTTCCTGTTTTTGAAATATTTTGTCAATTGATGCCAAAATTTGAGCCATTTAGAGATTAAATATTAAAAAACTTCAGAAATAAAAATTGTAGTGCCTGGAATCTTCTTTTTGAATATGTAATTTGTTTGTATACCCATATGATAGATTATTTTATTGGTATGGATCTTTAAAAACCACTTTACTTTTTCAAAATGCCTGTTTTAAGACCATACCACGCTCGTGTACAGACACCATAATTTGACACAAATGAATGAATTTTTGTGAATCCTTTTAAATGGAGTTACCTAACACACCAAGGATTGATGAGAATATTTTTTTTGAATTTTTTTAAAAAAATATTTTTTAAAATTAATTTTTAATTGGATATAAAAGAAAATTTTAAAACCTCTCGTGTATGGACACCATAATTTGATCAAAATTTCACTTTTTCACTTTTTATTTTTTTAACTTCAAAAGAATTGAATGTAGATTGATGACATATAAATTAATTTAAGAAAAAATATAAAATAAAAAAGTTATTAAAGTTTTAGTGAACGTTGCTATTTTACATTTAGGTACCACCTTTGATTAAAAAATAATAATAAAATAGTAAATAAAAACATAACTCTATAAAATTTATATTTTTGAAGTCAAGACAGTGAGAGCTCTAATGGGTTTTTGTTTCATAAAAAAATTTGATCGGGAAGACCCTCTAAAAATTATGGCAAGGTATGAATTTGTCAGTTCAATGCCTTAGCCAAATCTTAAGAGGCCAAGGCATAGGCTTGGTCTCACCAAGCTTGTCCCATACCAAAATCCGAGGCAGGAAAAAAAATGCTGCCTCATGTTGTAAGAAATGGGCACCCATTATTTGAATTTCAAAAAACGGGTACCCGTTTTGAAAAGCTAAAAGCGGCATGTAAAATCTATCGAAAACTTAAAAAATTGAATTTTTAAGAAACGGGTACTCATTTTTTACTTTTAAAAAATGGGTACCCAATTTTTTAAAAATGGGTGCCTGTTTCTTAAAAATTTAAATTTTTAATTTTTTGAGAAACGGGCACCCGTTTTTTGAAAATAAAAAACGGGTACCCGATTTTTAAAAATAATGGGTGCCCATTTTTTAAATTTAGGGTCGAGCACCTGAACCAAAAATGGGTGCCTGTTTTTTAAAATCGGGTACCCGTTTCTAAGAAGTTTCATTTTGCGGATTTGACTTCCGTGGAATTGCGACCCAACTTTGTGCATTCACCCCTATATACAAGAGTGAGTTCCACTCTATGTCATTAGATACTATCAAATCATAGAGATACAATTCACACAATAAATTATTTAAAGGCATTGGAATAGATTGGAATGCATCATAAAACTCGTGCAGAGTTGCAATAGAGGGATTAAGCCCTTCCACAATTCTAGTTAACTTAAAATTGAGAAGTTTCTCTTTGAGAAACAATACATACACTAGTGATGATGATCTAGATACCATCAATTCAGGAATCAATCCTATAACTTATTCCATCCTCCTTTTAAAATTTCATTTTGGTCTGAGCTCTATTTCAACTGATAGCTTTGTTTATTAATAATATGTTTCAATTTTTCTTTTTCCAGCTTCGATTGAGCTCTTTCCCATAACAACCATTGAAAGAATTTGATTCCCATGGATAAAGGTGTGGACAAATTGGGTGGTGGCAATGATTCTTGGTTAAAAATGTCTATCTATTTAGATATCAAATGAGGAACTTTGTTGATACTTCGTAGTGTGTAGCATTCTCCTTCACTTATGAAATTTTTTGTCCCAACATTCTCTTCCTTACTGGATTCAGCTGCTGCTGTGGCTAGTGTATCTAGCCCATCTTGATTGAGCTTTTCTATTACTTCCTCAACAATTTCTTGCCTAAATACTAGATAGTCCTCATAAGGAAGGTCTTCTGGATTCTCACCAATATCTTGCATAATAGGGCTTTCTTCAAAACCGTCAAATGCCTTAAGCTCATCAGACTTCTTATCAATATCAACAATCACATAGTTAACTCTAAGGTCAACTTAGGTTGGGGACTTAGGTTATTACACTCATTATCAGTGGCTATGTTTTGTTGCAATTTTTCCTCCGAAGAGGACTCCTTCTCAACCTCAAAAGATTCTAAGTTAAACACTAGAACAAAGGCTTTAATAACCTTATCTCCCTTAGAAAGCCTCACAGTTCACCTCATAGGAGGTGTAAACAGGCATGGAGGATTCTTTCATTTCCTCTTGCTTGTAGACATTGTGATTGTAGGTGCTTCAGTTTTTTTTATGAAACTTCCTCTTCTTGCGAGTGCAAGGTTGAACATTAACATTACTTTTATCATTAGTTTTCTGTTCTAATTTTTCTTCCTTAGGTTCCACGACTTTATCTTTTCCTTTCTTAACATTAGACCTAGTCTTAACAAATGATTGGGTCTTTGGGGCACTGATAGCTTCCCTAATTTTTCTTTTTCTTTTTTCTAGAGATAGAGACATCAACTTTATAGATTCTCTTTTGAGCTGGTCTAGAGCTAGAGGGAGAGGCTTCAGGAACATTTTTAGTCCTTGGAATGAACTTACAAAAACTAGCAGATGTCTCTTCCCTTTGTCCAACCTCTCAGTCTCTAGGGCCAACCAACCTAGGCTCTACCTCTTTTAACTACAAGAACTCTTCCCATATCCCAATTGATTGTTTGCTCAATTCTCTTTCCACAACTAATTTTATCAAGCAATGATGGGAGATAGGTTGATCCTTTGTTGATCACACTAAATAATCTTGCTTCTTAACAATTTTAAATAGGAAATTGGTAAGATTTACCTGTCAATAATCATGCTGTAGATGAGCCAGAATCTTGAAATGTAGGGCATGCTAATGACCTTCACAAGTGAAGTATTGAATTATGAATGCTACTAGCTAGATAAGATCCAATGACAACAATAGTCTGGAGGTACCCTACTTCTTGTTATTATCTAATTGAGGGTTAAAATGCACATTGAACTTTGCCCTAGCCACTCATAGGTCAAAATATTTTTCTCAATTTTCTCCTTCTTGAGGTAACCTAGTGACTTCAGCTACCACTTCTTCTGTAAATTTAATTCTAAGGCCCTTAACCATTGAAAAACCATCCTATAGGGTGCTAAGAAATTGAAGGGAAACGTTGTCATCAAATCCCTTAAGACTGAAGTAGTAATCTAACCATCCCCTTCTCTAGAACATTTCACAACTGGCCATGTCATCCAACAAAACTTTGTGATCAATTGGTTCATACCTCTGGAGACCTCCACCCAGTATTACTCACAATAGAATTTTGATAAGATCATGGCATTTTTCAGAGTTCAACAATGGCAAGTTAACACAATTTGCAATATTATGACATTGGATAGAGAAAATGACATACTGTCGCTTCATGCTTCATTAAGGTTTTAATGCACACAATCTCATGATATCCTTCCTTACATCTAGTCTCATAATTTTCACTTGTGAACAAGTCTATCACCCTGAACATGTAGCCAATTATCATTAAAGGTTAAGCTAAAATTTAATGTCCTTAACTCCCTTAATGATGCAATCACAGAAGGACATGTCATAAATTTGTGACAATAGACATTTCATAAGACAATAACTTTTAAATTTTTGAAAAAAATGAATATTCCCTCCCCCCCACCCCCTCACCCACTAAGTTCAGGTGTAGGTCCCACTAGACTAGGAAATGCAAGAGGAATAAAGTCAAACAACAAAAAATTCTAAATAAAGAGTGAGTAAAATAAAATATATGCAAGAGCATGTGGCACATATTTGGTAGGTGCTACCTGGGAAAGAGTTTTGAAAAAAATCATTAGAAATGATGAAATGATGGGATGGGGTGGAAGGATGGAAACGAGAGAAGGTGAGATGAAATGTAAGATTGAGAAAGTAATTTCAAGAAGAAAGTGTTTATTATGAAAATCTTGAATGAATTCAAGATTCGACGGTAGTCAAGATAGAAGACCCATATTACTCAGCTGCAAAAATGAGGATATCTCCAGTGTGCTGAAACTGTTGCAAGAACTCATCACAACTTACTAGTTTGTTGTAGAGCTTGAGGTGATGCTCATTGACAAGTAACTTGAATCAAACATGATTAATAGTTGACAACTAGATCACTCCATTTGAAAATACAATAACAATTTCATAAGGTCCTAACTTACAAGTTTGAAACTTTTCTAGATTGTGCTAATACTTTGAATCATAAAGAAGGGCCCAATGTTGTACAAAAAACATTTTATCTTTGATAAACTTATCATGCCATTGTTTCCATTGATACTGGATAACTTCAATGTTGTTTAATGTAGTTTTGTGTCATTCATCAAGACCATTTAACCTTAGGATTTAGTCTTGTTGTGCAATACTATGGTCCATACCAAGCTTCAATGTGATCCTCAATGTTTTATATTCAAATTCTACAAGAATTACAACTGACCTACCATAGATGAAATCAAACGGAGTAAAACTTGTGGTAGATTTCTAGGTGGTTATATAAGCCCAAAGAGCTTTAGGAAGGCATGGTTCCCAATCCTTCCTATGAAGTGCTACTATTTTGGTGAGAATGGCTTCCAACTCTATGTTGGAAACTTCTACTTGGCCATTCGCTTGTGGGTAGTAAGGTGATGATTTACCATGTCGAATAGTATATTCTTCCATCATAGAAGTTATCAAATTAGATGTAAACTAAGTTGTCAGATGTCAACTCCCTAGGGACTCCATAACATGTAAAGTGGATTCATACAAGAACTTTGCAACATTGTTATCCCTTGGGTGTTTCATGGGTTTGGCCTCTACCCACTTAGTTACATATTCAATGCAAACCAAGATATAGGATTTACCTTATGAAGAGGGTTCAATAGGGCCTACAAAGTCAATCCCCCATTTATCAAAGGGTGCAACAACTACTTGAGGTTATGGGGACATTTCATCAGATTTAGTGGGTTTTCCCATACATTGACACTTATCACATTTCTTGGTGTATCTAATTGCATCCTTGTGTAAACTTGGCCAATAGTACCAAGTTGTCAATATTTTAAAGGCTATCCTTTTGGCTACAAAATGATCTCCATAGAGTTCATCATGGCATGCTCTCAAGATATCATATGTTTCATCTTCTCTCATGCACTGACACATTACTTGATCAAGACCAATATAAAACTTAAATCTAGCAATCCAAGAATAATTAAAGCTTTTTTCAAAGAGTAACTTCCTTTCTTTGGCAGAGAAGTGAGCTGGCATCTTTCCTGTGGTTAGGTAATTTGCAATATTTGCATACCATTGATTTTGTGCTGATAATAGGAAAAGGTGTTCATCTAGAAAACTATCGTTAATGGCTATAGGATCATCAGAGACATGCAACTGAGAGAGAAGATTAGCTACCACATTGGCCTTTTTGAGTTTATCTATTACTGTGATATCAAATTCCTACATAAGTAACAACCATTGAGCTAATCTTCTTGATATTATAGGCTTATTCATTAGATACTTTATATTAGAGTGATTAGTATGAAAAAATATTTCATATCTAGTATGTAGTGTCTAAATTTATTCAATGCATAAATAATTGAAAGTAACTCTTTTTAGTAATTGTGTAGTTAAACTTGGCACCTTGCAAATTTTTACTAATGAAATAAATGACACGTTCAACTAAGTCTACCTTTTAGCCTAACACTACACCTATAGGATAGTCTGAGGCATCTATTTGGATGTGGAAAGGTAGTCCCCAATTAGGTCCTCTCAAAATTGGTGTTGTGGTGAGGACTTCTTTAAGCTTTAGGAAAGATGTAGCACATGTAGAGTCCCAAGAAAATTTAGAATCCTTTTTTAACAAGTTATAAAGGGGTGTTGCAAGTTGACTAAAATTCTTGATGAAACTTCTATAATATCTAGCATGTCCTAGGAAACTTTGGACATCCTTCTACTTCTCTAGTGTAGGCAAGGTATTAATGACTTCAATCTTGGTAGGATCTACTTGGATGCCTTTGGATGAAATGAAATGACCTAGTACTACCCCTTCTTCCATCATCATAATTTTTTTTCACTATTTAGGGAAAGGTTATAGTCTTGGCATCTCTTGAGCACTATCTCTAAGTTGGCTTTTGCTTCCTCAAAATAAGTCCCATGAATAGTAAAATCATCCATGTAGATCTCCATATAGTCAGTAGATATACTAAAAAGATACTTATGATAGCTCGTTGGAATGTGGCTGGGGTTTTACATAGGCCAAAGGGTAAGAATGAGTAGACAAAGTTACCCCAGGGGCATGTGAAATTTTTTTTTCTTGATCCTCTGGAGCTATTTCTATTTGATTGTAACCACTAAAACCATCCAGAAAAGAGAAATATTTCTTGTCAGCTAGGTTGTCAAGAACTTGGTCTATAAATGGTAAGGGAAAGTGGTCTTTCTTAGTGGCTGAATTGAGTTCCCTATAATCTACATAAACTCTCCATTTCATCCCTTCTTTAGTACAATAACCAGGGGTGAAACCCATTGGCTATCAGAGATGGGGTAGATAAAACCATCACTCAATAATTTCTACAATTCATTTTTTACTATATCCTTTAAAATAGGGTCAATTCTCTGCTGAGGCTAGCAAATAGGTTTAAAAATAGGACTGATGTAAATATTTTGATTACAAAGCATAGGGTCTAGTCCTTTCATGTCCATGTAGTCCAAATAAAATTCTTTTTGATTTTCCTATAGTAACTGCAACATAATTTTTTGATGGGAAGGTGATAACTTTATTCATCATGAATAACTAGGCAACAAAAGAAGAATCCATCTCATGAAGTAATAAGGAGTGAAGGAATTAGGATGCTTCTGAATGGTGGGGTGTCTTCAATGGTGGTAATATGGTTTCTAGGACACATTGTGCTTGCCAAAACACTTGAGCTTCTACTCCATATTCATTCATGACAATGGATGAAATGGTATGTTTTTCTTCTTGAGAGGCTACAAATGACTCTCGACCTATCATCATTAGTTGATGGATGGAATTTACCTCTAGATCTTCATCAACCAAGTCTGGCTAGATTACTTGGTCATCTAACAACAGTGGTTGAGTAGGGGAGTATAAGGTTAGGTGTTCTTAGTATGGATACCATTAGATACTATCATTTTACTAGATCGACAATCTATATAGGCATCTGTAGTGGCCAACCACGACCATCCTAAAATTAAAGGATACTCTCCCATATTAGCCTTTGGGGAAAGGACAAAAAAGTCTATGGGATACTCCCAAGAACTCAAGGTGACTATGACATCTTCTATCATCGCATCTAATTTTATAGTAGAACTATCACAAAGTTGCAGTATAGTTGGTATTTATCTGAGACCAATGATACACAATCGAGGCAATACCTCCTTTGTCATGACATTTATAGATTCTCCTAAGTCAACTAAAACATTTTGAACTTTCATCCCATGAGTGGTGATAGTAACCATTGGAGTCCTAGGGTAAGAATATTTAGGCACAGTTAAATTTTCCAATATCAAATCAAATAATTGTCCTAAGACATGAATAGTTTTTGTATCCTTCTTCTTTCTTCCTAGTATTTTGATACATGCTTCCTTGATAGCTTCAATATAGAAAAGTACCTCCCTGATAACATCAAGTAATGGTATTTGCACTATCATTCACTTGAGTTTATTGAGCAAATCAATTACTATGCAATTTTTTGCAGGCTGACCTTGTTCCATCAACCTATGAGGAAATGGTGATTCTTTGGCTACAAAAGAGGTTTGTGGATTTGACACATCTTCCTATTCAGTAGGAGAATCCTCAACTTCAGTTATTATAGGCTTTTTGGGTGAAGGAAGAGTAGTGCTTGACCTTAAGTGGATACCATTTAAGGAAATAACATAGCTTTGATGTTGTGCTGGCTATTTGGTATTGTTTGGATTAGGATTGCGATGAACTAGTAGTTGAGTTTTCTTGGGAGGAGCATTAGTGGTTGTAGGAGGAGGCATTAGAGCCTGCTACTGAGGTGATGACATTAGAGCTTGCTGACTAGGTTTGGTATTCCAATTTTGGTTTTGTTGCCAACCCTACTAAGATTTCTACCAACCCTACTGAGGTTGCTGCCAACCTTGTTGAGGTTGTTGCCAATTATTATTTCCACTAAAACTAGTATTTTTCCATTGATTGTTACTATTATAACTTTGAAGAGGATCTTGTGGAATACCTTATCTTTGAGTCCATGGTCTTCGTTGAGCAACATGGAGCACATCTCCATTTTCATCAATGGCTTTAAACTCAGCAGGAATTATTTGTGTCTCCAAGCTTGGAATAGACTTGCATCT
Organism: Cupressus sempervirens; assembly: GCA_028749045.1. Taxonomy (NCBI): domain Eukaryota; kingdom Viridiplantae; phylum Streptophyta; class Pinopsida; order Cupressales; family Cupressaceae; genus Cupressus; species Cupressus sempervirens. The sequence continues at coordinate 263,502,792 of CM053791.1, read as the reverse complement.
ATAGTGACTTTTTCTTTTCCCTATAGTGTGGAAATAATTCAACTAACATGGCAATAACTTCATCCTTTTTTCTTCTAGCTTTCATGGTATCCAACTATGTAGCTACATCATTAATTGATGTCTTGTTTGAAATATGATGGTAAATTAGATAGTTCCATCTTTGATACTCCTAAACTACCATTAAACTTATGTGGTAGATATCTAGGTCCTGTACCATTCTTCATAGTGGCTCTAGAATAATTTAGACATATACTTTGTATATTAGTCTAATTTTTCTGAGTGATATCTCCTCCTACCATTAAATCTAGAGCTTCAACACTCCCATCATTTACACCTCTCAGAAAAAAGGTTTTTCTTTGATTCTTCATTCAATTGATGTTGTGTATTTGCTTCAGGTTGAACATGAATAGTGAAACATAGTCTTCCAAGGTTTCATCATCCTTTTGGGACATTTTGAAAATGTCATCCCCTTTCAAATCTCAACCCTTGTAGTATTCTTTGTACTTTTTTAGAAACAAGTTTCTCATTATAGGCCAATGTGCTATAGCGTTGGCACTCAACCCCATGAACCATCTTAGAGAAACTTCCTTTAAGGTGGATGGAAGAAACTTTAGATTGTGAGCATTAGTTGTATAGTCATAACTTCTGCAAAGGATATCAAACTCAAAGAGGAAGGTTTTAGGGTCTTCAATAATTAGGCCATAGAACTTTGGAAGTGCAATAGAAGGTATATTCTTCAACTTTTGGTTACCTTGTTGAGGAGGGATAGGAAATTGAAATGTAGGCTAAGGGAAAGTAGATTATCTTGGTATTTAGGTTCAACAAAGAGATAATTCAAATGCAAGGATTCGTTAGAGGATGAGCGAATTCATTCTTGAGCAACAACAAATAGACTTTGAAAAGGTTCTTCTTTTTCATTCTTACTATGAGGTCATTTAGGCTCAGGATTAAAATTTTTTTCCTAAATATTACGAGGAAGAAATCTCCCAAAGAGGTCTCTTCTTCTATGCATGCAAAATAATACAAAATTTAAAATAACATAATGGCTTTAGGGTTGAATTAGATTAACACCTCCCTGACAATGGTGCCAAAAATGTATGATTAGCTTATTACCTTAATAACAAAGGATTGGACATCATTTCATAGTGATTCCATGGTCAGACAACGTCATGTGTTTTACTTGAAATAGTATACCGACTTCATTTAATTTGTCAACCTGGGAGTGCAAACTTGAGAGGATGACTATAAAGTCTATGCTCTAATTCTCCTTGAAGTCATTACAACTAATGCAAAGGAAATGCTAAAGGAATTCTATGCTAGCAATTGAAACAACTTCTTAACTTAAAGCTTGAAAATAATGCTACAACAATAAAGCTCTCTATTCACCTATGCTACATGAATAATTCATTGATTATGTTATCAATGGTTTCAAGAGAAACACAATTCTATTTTGCAAGGAAACAAACAAGGAAATGAAATCTATTCTAATAGAACAATTCATTCACCAAGTGCCCCCCCTTGGATGAGTGAATAGAAAAGACAATCAAGATAAGAGGAATAAAGTTGAATTGCTCATTTGATTCATTCATGGTGAAAGAATTACATTTGACTAAAAATTGAATCACACTCGACTGCTGCAAAAATCAACTTATCTTTTTCTTTCCAAAAATTGCCCTTAAAGCTATATTAGACGTTATTTAAAAGGAAACTACAACTACTCCCTAACTCTACAATCAATTCATTAATGAGGTTCAATTATAGACTCATAAAGTTTGAAACAAAATCACTATTAACCATGAATATATCCTCCATGAATATAGTAGTTAGTGGGAACTACATTCGTGTGCTATACAATAGAAAGAATATAATGACTTGCTCCACTCGCAATGATTCAACAATCCAATTGTCTTTAACTTTAATGTTGAAGTGTTGATTCTTGAATATCTACAACAAGTGCCTAAAAATCATTCAATGCGGACACCACTTCTAGATACATATATTTATTTTATCAACAATATTAGAAAAGGTGTAAGTTCAAATTACCACTCTTGCAAATCCTATGGTTGTAGGAGGAAAACTACCCAAGACATAGCATAATCTGAGGAAACATTTATCAACATGCAACATCTCTTCATTATACCATTTTTGTCCATAGATTCAAGCAATTATAGCATACTTGAGCTATCCATACTTCTACTTAATGACTTATCATATATAGAGCATATACATGAAAACATAAGTTCATTTTCTTAAAACCATAAACTCATTATTGTTTCTTCAAAATAACTGCTTAAAAACAAAATAAAAAGATCCTAAAACAATGGTCTTTTAAAGGCCCATCAAATGGAACACTTAGCACTCATTTCATCTAGCTGATTCTCACAAAACTGAAGTAATGGGACTTCTTAGGAGGTCACCCATCCTAGTATAGCCCCATCTCAAGCATGCTTAGCTATGAAATTTCCTCTATGGTCAAACCACTCTACTTGCAACCCCATTTACAAAACACCTTACAAGTGTTGTGACTTATGAACCATTCATTAGAATGATCCTTAAGCTCAGCAATTGATAATAGGAGACATTTTTACCAATAAGTCCAATTGTGACATTTCTATTAGGATTCAGCTGTGGAGCTTTTGAGCCAAATTTATTCACCCATGTTTCATGAGTAGTGGATCACACAACCCCATCTCTCATGAAATGAATGGAACACTTAGAACTCATTACATCTAGGTGATGATCATAGAGGTGAAGCACTGAGACTTCCTAGGAGGTCATCCATCCCAATACTACTCTAGCTTGTGCATGGTTAACTACAAAATTTACTCCATGATTAAACCCAAGATACTTGCAACCCCATTTGAAAAATCATTAGAAGGTGTTGTATCTTATATACATATGCTTCAATGTGTATATATAATATATATCTTTTATTTCTTATTTCATGTTACTCGTGGAAGGTTTTTAAAGTAAAAATGTAGGTTTGAGAGTGTAGTTATTCATCTTATGTAGTTTAATCCAATGGTATCATTCAAATATATATCACAATGAATTTAAATGTAGTACTAGAACAAGGTTTAATTTAAGGCGATAGTGTAACTTTTCTACGCGAGTCACTAAATTATTCACCCTTGTTTTCTTATTGGATACCAAAGTATAGGGTTCTACTTATTTTCCAATCTCTTTTCTCAAAATTATTATGTACATTAATATTCATTTTTACCAATTGAATATCAATTACAAATATATTTTCACAATAAGAATTAATGTTAGAAAAACTTATAAGTTCATTATGAGAAATCAGGTTAGAAATCACCCATAAAAAGTCAATCTAGTCACTCCTTAAGCATGTAAATTACTTCCTATGGGAAACCAAGAGTCACAACTTAGAATTATGGTTTAGATATACTATGAGAAATGAAATTGGACTCTCCATGAGAGAAACTAAACTAGAATATCCATAACAAGAGCCTAATGGTTTATTCTGAAATCTCTCTTCTAGAGTATATCATATTTTTTCAAAATTTTAATACCTTCAGATTTTTTTCTAAAGATAAAAAGCCTTATATTTTAATTAATTAAAATTCAAATTAAAAATTTAGAAATATACATGTTTGAAAATCAAGTTAGAACCATACCTTTTTTTTCTAAAAAAATATTAAGCTTATTTGAAGTTGTAATATCATGAAAAACTAATGCAAATTTTTTTGGTTAATTTACTCCAAAATTGAATAACTATTAATTGTATGCTTTTTATTGAATTTTTTTTCCTAGATCTAATTCAACTTAATAAATCTAAATTACAGTTGACCTTAAATTATTTATTTATTTTTTAATATATGTACTCCACCCAAATTAAAAGATACCATTATAGATAACATTTTAAATCCTCATAATATTATAAATATCTTAAATAGCTAATCTTAAACATCTAATAAGTTAGTGATAACTCAATAATAGCATAACAAGTGCACAAAACAATAAAAAATAAAAAAAATTAAAAAATTGGTCATGTATGCAAAGCAATATTGTAAATGTGTTTAAATTCAGAAAAAAAGGCTAGGACAATATTTATATATGCCCCTTTCCATTTACCAACCAACCAAAAGTATTGGTAACACCTCTTAATGATCACATTTTTTTAACAATACTTTGTAGTATGATAAATGATAAATGATATTTATAATTGATAATAAAAATAAAATAATATTTCATTTCAAATATTACATATACACATCTATGGAATAATTAATTATTGGTTTGTAACCTTTTATAAGAAGGAATTCCAAAGCCCTTATTTATAAGTCATATTGAACAAATACTACCAAATATTTTTAATGTATCATGAAATTGGATCACATAGTATATTCTACATCTCTTCTTGGTTGGATAGACACTATAAGCTTCACTTTAAATTTTTCATTATTTGCCTTATTGGTACTTGCCCTAGGCATATTACTATTGTAATCACTATTTCATAACTAGTAATTATTAGTACTCATTTCTATCAATCAAATAAAATTTATTTTTAATTCCAAAACACAATTAATAGTTTATATATGATAGATGCATATTTCTTAAATTTATAAATTTAAAAACAAATTTACTTTGATTTTATATGCATATTTCTTAAATTTATAAATTTTAAAAACAAATTTACTTTGATTTTATTGGCTAAACAAATTGGGAAATTAACCATATAGAAATAAAGTTATATGTTAGATTATTAATTATAGATTAGAATAATTAATTTTTAACAATTTTTTGTTTTTCAATGTTTGTTGTTATTTACTTTAAAATTTCAAAAAAATTAGTTTTTAAAATAATTTATTTATCAATATAAATTTACAAAATCTATTATAAAATATTGTAACATTAAAAATAATACATATAACACTATTAAATATGTAATTAAATTTACATATAAAAATAAAATTAAAATCATTTAAGGCAAGTACTAAGCCACTATGTGGCACTGTTGGAAATATTCAAGATGTAATAGGTTACTAAGAGGGGAGGGGTGAATCGGTAACAATAAAATATTTAAGTTAACCATACACAACATTTACTCATCTATCCTACTGCATAAAAACTGTTAAACATTAAAACCATATATGCACAGAGATTTTGGTGACCCAGAAACCTTCCAAAATAGAAAGTAAAACTAGGGTGGGGATGATACCCACAAAGCTTCGTTACTACAGTATGAAGTTGGCCGGTTAAGGCTTACAATGATCACTTCTGGTGATCTGCCCTGTTAGGAGCACAGAGGATTGCTAGATCCACCTTGTTAGAGGATTTACAAACATACTTTGTAAGTATGCTCTCTATTAGGAGATTTGTATAAAGACGGTTAAGTCTACCCTGTTAAAGGATTTACAAAAATGATTCACCTGTTAGGATGAACCAACAGATCAACTTACAACTTGACTGAGTTCTTTATTGTAGATCACCTTTTGTGATTGATGAAATCATTTCTGCTCCTGATGGACCTTGCTGAGTATTCTTTTCTGCTGATGAATTTGCACTATCATCCAGATATCTTGTATGTCTTCTTGAAATATCTATGTCACCCTTTTTGTGCAATATTCTCTATATCCTTTTTGAATGTGTCAATTGTATATACATACCATTCCAATAATTATTCATGCAAGGTCGGCCAAACACAAATAAACAAAATATAACTGAGTTGGCCAAATGGTAAAATAAACTCGGGTTCTTCAGACAGACTTGATGACCTTCTGATACACGGCATCCACTATGTTACTCGACATTGTCATGCACTCGGTAGAGGTAGGGGCTCGGTTCATAATAGTCATACAACATTGCCTGGAACTCGGTAACCATTGGTGACTCGATAGATATAGTGTCACTCGGTAGAAAACTAACTTCTTTGATAACCTCCTGAGCTCGGTTATCATTGAGTATTTCCTTACTCGGTCAACACTGAGTGTTTCCTCACTCGGTCAACATTGAGTGCTTCCTCACTCGGTTAACACTAAGTGCAACTTTACTCGGTTGACACTATGTCTTTGATGCTCGGTTTGAACTATGTTGCCAGTGCTCGATTTGAACTGTGTTGCCAGTGCTCAGTTTGAACTGTGTTGCTAGTGCTTGGTTTGAACTGTATTGTCAGTGCTCGGTCTGAACTGTATTACTTGGTTTGAACTATGAGAAGAGTGTTGTCACTAATGGCAAATAACTTTATGCCAACAATCTCCCCCTTTGGCATTAGTGACAAAAAAAAACAATTATGTGCAAAAATAGACATACAGTTCTGAATTTTCAAAATTGATCTTTGCAAGTCTTATTACACATATCTTTCTTACATGTATCTCCCCCATACAATATGCATAGTATTTACAAGTCATTACACATATTTGCACAATTTTATCTCCAAGAGTGTACTATCTCCCCCTTTTTGACAATAATGCCAAATTAAACTATATATATTTACACAGAGAGTCCAAAATGGGAGATAAACTCAGAATGTACCTTGAGAATAAGAGCCAATGTCTTATCCCAATTTTCTTGCAAAAGTTTGCTGGTGGAGAGTGCTATTTGAACTTCTGCAGAAAGTTCAATCATATGATCTGCAATTGAGAAGTTTTTGTCATGAATCAATGTTTTGGAATGGGCAATGTGCTTTTGCATTGTGTCCATGACAAGAAGGATCATATTTTGGATGTGATATTAGAGTACACCTGATCCTTGCTTCCTCTCTCAACAATTCTGCCTGTTTCTCTGACAAAAATCTTATTCTGAGATGATGGGATGAACTTGAACTGTGGTCAAGCTGCAACATTTGTGCACTGACCTTTATATCCTCATCAATTTTATTCAACTTTTCTTTGATTTCCTTAGTATACTCGGTAACATCACAAAGTTTGGCAAAAAGTGAAGTTACATTATTAAAAGAATGTTCAAAATTACTCAAAATTGTAGACAGTTCTACTTGTTTTAATGCAATATGCTGAGCAATGTGCTGAAGCACCTTATTGTCAAATTTCTTCTTTGCTTTTTCAATCAATTTTTCTTGGCCGGAGGTATCCTCATTGAATTTATATACAGCCTCTTCTAACTGATTCAAAATGTGTTGAGCAGAATCTACTTCAACACCTATAGCCTCTGTTAGAATATTCTTAGCACTTTCAATGATACTATATTCTTGGTCTCTCTCATGCCTCAATTGTTTTTGCCTTGCCTTCTGATCTAATAGCTGACTGACCATTCTCATTTCATCAACTGATGCATTATCCCGATCTATCTTAGGAATGATAATGTCCTTATCCAAGTTTATTTCCTCATCCACTGCCTTGCTGGAAATCATGTATCTTTTTGCTTTTCCTGCAGTGACTTCACCTTTTCCCTTTGAGTCTGAAACAATAGTTGATGAGGCTGGATTGGTTGACAAAACTGGAATAGGACTAGCTAGAGGAAAACTGAGAGAAGTGCTAACAGTATCAAAAATTGATGTTCTTCCCAAGATTGATGTACAGGTTGGTATGGGAGAACTAACAGATGCAAAAATTGGAGCAGATGAGGTTGTCAAAATTGAAGTACTAATGGGTATACTTACTGAACACTCTGCAGTAGAAGTTGATAAGCCTGATGAACTTACTGCTATAGCTGATGATGCCTCGGTCAATGAAGATGGCTGCAGTTTTTACAGGATCATCTTCCTCCTTAGCTTGATTAGCTTCTTCTTCCTCTATTTCATCTTCCTTGTCTTCTTCCTCCATTTCATCTTCCTTGAATTCTTCCTCAACATTCATCATCATTGAGTGCAGATCCCTTGGAACATCTTCAATATCATCATCACTGCTGTCATTGTCCTTGATTTCAATAATATCCTCACTGGGTTTATGTAGATGATAGATATGTTTCCACATGTTTGTTACATCATTGACAACATGCTCAATGTCTTTGATAAGTATCAAACAAGTGTGAAATCTAATCATCATATTGCCTTCATGATCTTTCAGTGATTTCTTTACTTCTGCATCAATGAGGCTCGACAGGATATTTTTCAGGGTTTGTTCAAAGATATCTTTGACAATTTAGGTTAGAATTTCCCATCTTGGTTGCAACCTCTCCAGTAGTTCTTTAGGGATCTGAGAGGCAATCTCTTCAGGAGAGTATTTCCATCTTCCCATTTTATTCAAAACTAATTCTTCAATCTGCATTTTCTCCTATTCTGTTCTTGTCTCAAACTTCAGTGCTTTGAAGTTTGTGAAGCTAGTACCTTCTTCTAATTGCTTCAACCTTGCCTCAAATGTGAGTGGAGGCTTGACAAATACAGGTTCCTTCTTCCCCTATCTTGTTCTTTAGGAGAAGATTGCAGTGGCTTGCGTTTTAGGTTTGGTGATAATCACCTTACCTTTCTTCCATTGAGGCTCCTCTTCTTTTTCTGACTCGGTTTCCTCTTCTTCTTCATCATCTTCTCCTTTCCCTTCAGTAATCATCAGAGGACCAAGTTCTATTTTTAACTTTGCAATCTTCCTCTTTCCTTTGCTAATGACCTGAGGGATTTTGATTGAAAGCTCAATTCTGGCTTTAGCTTCATCAAAAGTTCCAAAGACTGGTTGCTTTGGATCTACTAGTTCATTCACCAGTGCTTCTATGACGTCTTTAGTTTCATCAATATTAACCTCATAAGGAAGAGGTTTCACCCATGCAACAAGAGGCCTGACTGCCTGTATGTATACCTTGTCACAATCTACCATAAAGCATACATCTTCTTTATATTCCTCAACCAGTTTTGGTGGAATTCGGAACCTATTGTTCATTCTTTCCTTAAAATCTTCAAAGTAATTATCCAAAACACTGTCAAAATTTTCACCTAACTCTGCTATAAACTCATTTATTTGATAGAGAACGAGAATATCCTTTTTCCATACTACTGATCCTTTTGATGGAAAAGACTTTTGAACATAGAAAAATAGACAGATCAAAAGTGAACCAAATTTGCAGGAATTGTTCTTTGAAGTCCTTATGCTTTCCATATTTTTATTAAATTGAGACAAAAGTAATTCAGACAGATCAAACTCAACATTCTTCTTTACTATCTTATATGCTAAATCTACTGCTTCGCAAGGTACACTATTTGGTCGGCTGGAACTATAAATTTTATGAGCAATGACGTGAATACCAATCTCAATTCAGCGTCAGTTACTGTACTGAGCTTAAGTCCTCTACCATCCCATTCTGCCTGGGTTAGCCTTTGCAATTCTTCCTGACCTAGGGTTTTGGTAGTCTTGGCTTTGCTCAATATGGGAAGGCCAGTAATTTTGTTAACCATTTTCTTTGTGATAAGTACTGGTTTCTCTAACCACAATTGCTCGTTGTGAACCTGGCTAAGTACATACCTAACCCATTTAATTTGAAAATTTCTTGGCAAATGTGAAATGTGGGTTAACCCTTTTGTTTCAAGATGCTTATGCTCGGGTTTCAAGTTTCCATCTATGCTCATTTCACCTAGGGCATTATCAATTTCTAGGTTTCCAAGCTCTTGAATGGAACATTTGAAATGAGAGTGAATGTCATTTATAAGGAGTACCTTCGAAGGAATTTGAGACTGAGCACCATTAGGGTCGAGTAATTCTGCAATTGTTGGTACCAATTTGAAGTTTGGCACCTTCCATTCCACACCTTTAACTAGCATTTCTAAGCCTCTTTTTGTCTTGAAGCTGCTACTTTCGGATGCCATTGCTGCTCGGTAGGTGAAGAGAAATTCTGAATAGATTCTTCGCTCTTTTTTTTTTAAAAAAGGTCGCTCGAAATTGCTTTAAGCTTGCTCTAGAATCGCAGAAGATAACTTAGCTCAAAGTTTGTAGTGAAGAATGAGATCAAATTTTGCCCTTTTTGATGAAACATTCGTCATAAATGCTTGGTATGACGGTAGATGAAATGACAGGTTGTCATCCACTTGCTCGGTAGATACTACCAACTCGGCGATCAAAAAAAAATATTGATGTACCGACCTAACTCGGTAAGGTCATGAACCGACCTCACTCGGTAGATACAACTTGGTGAGTGAAACTTTGTTGCACCCGACCAAACTCGGTTGACTCTTGAACCGATTTGGGATTAAAGTGTATCTGCATACTGATCTGATCATTCTTCTTCCTTTGGAACTGCTTAGGATGATTCTTGAAGGATGCAGTTCCATACTTTCTTTTATGAATATTAATTGGAAATGGTGGAGTCACTCATTTCTTGAGTGACATTGCCATTGCCATTACTTGACTTATCTTGTTCAGTAGATTTAGGAATCCATTGTTGCTTCATTTGCTTCCGGATGTTGTCTGCTTTGATTTTCTTTTCATCTTCAATTCTTTCTATATTCATACAATTTCTAGCTATATGACCAAGTTCTGTACATATATAGCACCTTACAGTAGTGTCCTTCTTCCTTAAGTGATGTCTTGCACAATTTATGCCAGTATGTCCATATTCTCCACAATAGTGACATCTACACCAGGTGTTGTAGTCCCATCCAAATATGGCTTTCACAAGTTGTTCAGCTGGATTGAATGATTTGGATCTGCATTGGAATGCCTTGTGACCATGTTTATTGCATTTGTGATAGTTGCCTTCAAATTTTGGTTTTTCTTTGCACTCATTTGCTTTGTGACCATGCTGATTGCAATTGAAACATTTACCATTGAATTTTGCTTTTCCATTGCTCTAGCATTTGTTTGATGTATGACCTAACTTTCCACAGTGATTACAAGTGGGTTTCTGATTCTTTTGGGTACTTTGTTTTGAAGATTCACCTTCTTCATTGTATCCAAGACCAACTTTACCTTTTTGTCTATGAAGATTCTACTCATTTTGCAAATTCAATTGATTCATATCTGCTTGGGATTTCATCATTCTTTCATTGACTTGCCTTTTAGAGATTAGGTCATTTTCCAAGCTTTCATTGATTTGTCTTTCAGTTCTCAGATCACTATGCAAACTTACATTGATTTGTCTTTCAGTGACTAAATCATTTCTCAAACTTTCATTCTCAGACCTTAGAATCATGATTTCTTCATTTGCATTAGATAGTTGTCCTATAAGATCTTCATGCTGAAGGGATAGATTATTCTTTACCTCTAAGTCTTCATTTGATTTGTTTCTCTGTTCCAAAACTTCACATAACCTGATGGATTGGACTTCTTGTTATCTTTTGAGCTTTCTTACCTCTTCTTGCAGAGATCCATTCTTTTCTAGAAGTTCTTTGATTGCCTTGTCAGCTTCTTCTGAATTACTTGATGGTAACAAATCTTCAATCTTTTCTTCAACATAGTGATGGTCATTCATTTGTCTTGCAAGTTCCTTTCTTCTTTTTAGGGATCGAGAAAGATGCTCCTTTGCTTCTCTGAGTTGAACCATGGCCACTTCTAGATCTAGCTTTTCATTTTCAATCACTTTCTCCAATCTGAATATCTCCATAACTTAGATCTTTGCTCAAGCTGTCAAACTTTGTCCTGAGAACCAAAAAGCTCTGATACCAATTGTTGGAAATATTCAAGATGTAATAGGTTACTGAGAGGGGAGGGGTGAATCAGTAACAATAAAATCTTTAAGTTAACCATACACAACATTTACTCATCTATCCTGCTGCATAAAAATTGTTAAACATTAAAACCATATATGCACAGAGATTTTGGTGACTCAGAAACCTTCCAAAATAGAAAGTAAAACTGGGGTGGGGATGATACCCACAAAGCTTCATTACTGCAGTATGAAGTTGGCTGGTTAAGGCTTACAATGATCACTTCTGGTGATTTGCCCTATTAGGAGCACAGAGGATTGCTAGAGCCACCTTGTTAGAGGATTTACAAACATACTTTGTAAGTATGCACTCTGTTAGGAGATTTGTATAAAGACGGTTAAGTCTACCCTATTAAAGGATTTACAAAAATGATTCACCTATTAGGATGAACCAACAGATCAACTTACAACTTGACTGAGTTCTTTATTGTAGATCACCTTTTGTGATTGATGAAATCATTTTTGCTCCTAATGGACCTTGCTGAGTATTCTTTTCTGCTGATGAATTCGCACTATCATCCAGATATCTTGTATGTCTTCTTGAAATATCTATGTCACCCTTTTTGTGCAATATTCTCTATATCCTTTTTGAATGTGTCAATTTTATATATATACCATTCCAATAATTATTCATGCAAGGTCGACCAAACACAAATAAACAAAATATAACTGAGTCGGCCAAATGGTAAAATAAACTCGGGTTCTTCAGAAAAACTTGACGACCTTCTGATACATGGCATCCATTACATTACTCGGCATCGTCATGCACTCAGTAGAGGTAGGGGCTTGGTTCATACTAGTCATACAACGTTGCCTGGAACTCGGTAACCATTGTTGACTCGGTAGATATAGTGTCACTCGGTAGAAAACTGACTTCTTTGATAACCTCCTGAGCTCGGTTATCACTGAGTATTTCCTTACTCGGTCAACACTGAGTGTTTCCGCACTCGGTCAACACTGAGTGCTTCCTCACTCGGTTAACACTAAGTTCAACTTTACTCGGTTGACACTGTGTCTTTGATGCTCGGTTTGAACTGTGTTGCCAGTGCTCGATTTGAACTGTGTTGCCAGTGCTCGGTTTGAACTGTGTTGCCAGTGCTCGATCTGAACTGTATTGTCAGTGCTTGGTCTGAACTGTATTACTCGGTTTGAACTGTGAGAAGAGTGTTGTCACTAATGGAAAATAACTTTATGCCAACATGCACTTGTTCCTTTTTGTTGGTGCAACAATAAGTTCGTAAGATATTTTTTCCTAAAAGATTAGAAACTATGCAAAGCATAAAAAATGTCATTTTTCTTACATATTTATTTTTTCATAAAATATTTTCATTGAGAAAAATTTGTTTAGGAATAATATGAAGTTTTGATAATGCTACAAGGATTCAATTGTGTTTTTATTGAGTCAATCCCACAAGAGTGTTATGCAAAAATTCATCTCTCATGATATATATATATATATATATATATATATATATATATATATTGTTGGAAAAATATTCAATACTCCCTCAATATTTGTGACAAGGGCTTAACCACCTCCTGTGTATTATAAGTTGAGTGGTTGTATCAGGCATTGATAGATAAGTCTTTTGGTGCAACGACAACCCACTCTAACAAGGAGTATAAAAGCTTGGTTACATGTTCGAATCCTTAGACAAATGTTTATCACTCCCTTGAGAATTTTTCACAAGGCTAAGCTTTGGTACAATCTCTCTCTCTCTCTCTCTCGATCGAGTCAATTTGACCATGTTTCAAGAGTGTTATGTAAGAATTCATCTCTCACGATACATACATACATACATATATAGTTTTATAGAAGTAGATGGAAACATGTGTATCAATCTATATAGACAATGTAAACATCAAAGTTAATGAAATATTTTGGCAAACAATTCAATTACCTTTAAATTTAAAATAATAATATATTTTAAATTAAATTTTGTAAAGAATTATTTTAATATGAATAAGAATTAACAAATATAATATCTTCAAATTTATAAAATAACAAACAAATATTGTAAAACATTGACAAAAAAAAAATGAAGAATAGAAAAATAAAACAGAAATAGGGAAAAAAATAAAAAATTCTCTAATCAAAAAGCATAAAAAACGGTCCTCACAACTTTATTCCTTTAAAAAAAAAAATTCAAGAACAAAGTTATCTATAGATAGAATAAATTATATCTTATATATTCTAATAAGAAGGATAAGGAGTGTGATTTCAAATGTTATATAAAAAATTCTATCCAATCTAATTCAGAAACTATCAAACAATATCTAATTTTTATTTTTTCAATCTCATCCATATATATATATAATAAAAACTATTTCATTTATGTTTTATTTTTATAATCATTGCCATTATTATCATTTAAATGATTTCTTCAACATGCTTTTACTTATTATTAATTTTACAATATTTTTTCCTTGCATTTTACATTCAATTTTCCTTTACTCAAGCTACAGATCTTGGGCCTTGTAACTCAGCAGAAGTAAGAAACCCAAGCATGCCAATCCAGTAAGAATTTTCCCAACGTAGTATAACTAGACTGAAACCTGTTTGCCTAAATAATTCATATAAATCTCATTTGCTCATAATTACTATTACTGTTTCAGCATCATCATTTTATTTCACTCTTATTTAATCCCAAACTGAATCATTTTTCTCTTAATTTATACTTATTATCACGAGCTTGGATTTTGTCACATTCTAATGTATTTGCTCTACCCTAAATGATGGCACAATCAATCTGCAATAGTTAGCCTGTGTTTTAATGAGAATCTAATCATACAAATAGGTAAGTTGAAAAATATCTAAGGTAGCATTTCTTGCATTTCTGTCTTCCTGTGTAGTTGTCTCTTCCTGACTCATTTCTACGAAACCTGTCTTCACACATATTGTTTAATTTTATTAAAAACTATGGTGGGAGACATGCGTGCACATTGCTATATATGCAACTTTGTTTCAATATATTTGTTCACCATTGATTTCAACGGTGAGAAATGATGAAGTACAGTTTCATGGGTTTCACCAAATATAATTTTATTCTCCCTGAAATAGGTGTTGTACACCATATTATCTAGTCGTTGATAAAAGCCCACCACAGAGAAGCCAAAATGATGTACTCTCATATGTGATTAGATTAACTCTAGCAAGCCAAAATAGTTATTAGTGCTCATTAGTAAGGAGTGTGAGTGCCCTTTGAGTTCTGTCAGAGGAATTTGTTGTTTAAAGCTAGGTTCCACACAGTATTAGGAGTTTTGATTCACATTCATATTTATTCATTGAATCAATGTTTAAGGTAGATTAATTAATCTTTTATAGTTTTTTAAATAAAGAAAATAAGACAGTAAGTTTAGGTAGTTTAATTTTGGTAGAAATTCTATTATTAAGAGTCTTTGAATTGTATTACTAAGATGTGTGACTTTTCCAAAAGATCTAATGCTTCACCTTTTATAGAGGGGTCTTGTGAACCATTGTTTATAAGACATGATTCGATAAGATTGACTTAAAATCCAAATACCTCGTATTTATCACTTGACTTTTCTTATTTAGTAATTGTTTATTTAGTCTTGTAAAAAAAAGTATTGCAATTAACTTAAATAATTTGTAACATCTCCATTACAATTATAAATTTTGTCTTTATTTAGTCCTGTAAAGAAATGTATTACAACCTTATTACTGTCGAAGAAATTCTATATATTAAAATTTATCTTTTACATAGTAACTTTGCCTTCAATGTCATTCCTTGTAAGGCTATTAGCTTGACTATTTTCATGCTCAACCAATCCTTCTAATTACCGAACCATCATGATCAATCCACTATTTGGCAAGTTATTTGGCAGCTTGGTAGAACAAAAAATCAACATCTGGGCTGAAACAGAAGGCAAACGTGCAAAAGGGAAAGCATACTTTAGATTGAAACACTCTACTATAGATCACGACATCACTCTCAGACATTTGATAGAGAAAGTTTGGGACACTCCGGGAACGAGGCTTTTTGTTGTTTTGTGGACTTTAAAAAAGCTTTCGACACAGTGCCACATAATAAATTATGGGATAGAATGGTAGAGCTGGAAGTCCCTAAAGAACTTAGGTTAGTGGTTTATAGATTATATGAGCAGGTCAAAGCTAAAATCAGAATGATAGAAGGGATATCAGAAGATTTTGACAGCAACATCGGGGTTAAGCAAGGGTGTCCGCTTTCTCCAACATTATTCGGGCTCTATATTGACAAGTTAGAAGAGTAGATAAACAAGACCAATGGTGAGGGGGTGCAGCTGGCCTACTTCATGATAAGATTGCTCTTATATGCAAATGATCTCATAATTCTTGCTAGAACAACTAAAGGTTTGAAAGAGCACTTGAAAGTACTAGAAATTTTTTGTCATGATGTAGGAATGCAAGTTAACACTAGCAAAACCAAAATTATGATCTTCTCACTAAAGAAGAATAGGGGCATGCAAGACAAGTTTTTGTTTGAAAATAGCCCCCTTGAGATTGTGGAAGAGTACAAATACTTGGGCATCGATTTTCATAACAAACTCAACTGGGATACTTGTAGATTGAAAAGGATCCAAGGGGGCTGGAAGGCGTTATACTCTTTACAAAACAAGTGCAGGAACATAGAATTATGGGATTGGACGACCATGAAAACTATGTTTGGTTTGCTGGTCACTCCGGTTATTCTATACGGATGTGAAGTGTGGGGCGGTAGTATGTCCAAACAGAAATGGTGGCAAGTAGAAAGAATTCAAAAAAACTTCATCACATGCAATCTTAAAGTCAAGACCATAGTTTCGTATGAAATCCTTTTGGCGGAGGTGGGTTCCTTTCCATTAGAAGCCGTCGCATTGATCCAAATGCTAAGCTATTTAAAGAAAACCCAAGGTCTGGAAACACATCGTTGGCCCAAGTTGGTAATAGAGGAAAAACTTGTGAGGCGGAAAAGCACATGGATGAAACAAAATGACAAATGGATGCAAAAATGGGATATCAACATCCAAACTTGCTCGGATAACATTAAAGAAATAAATAAGTTTGTCAATGAAAAATTTTGCAATATTCTGTGGACAAGACACATAGGTCAGAAAAAATCTTATTACATTAAAGAATTTAATCCCACTTCTAGTCATGATGAAAAGGCCTATATAAGGGCACCTATTAACTGGAAAACAAAAATGTTGATGGCACAAATTAGAACTAGTTCACATCAGTTGCAATGTGAAATTGGTAGATGGCAAGTTCCAAAGGAAGAGTGGGCAGATAGAACATGTTTATTCTGCAATACCGGAACAATTGAGACAGAGCAACACTTTGTCAAGGAATGCTTGGCTTACAACGACATCAGATCTAATTATACAAAAATTTTGCAGAACAAGGACTTCAACTATTTATTCGAGGAAGATCAAGTGAAGAGAACAATGGATTTGATTATCAAAATTCAGAGAAGAAGAGACAAGTTAACCAAAACTTTGCAACTGACTAGTTTGGCTCTTGACTCGGGAGGGTGATTGCATGAGTCCCATAGACTACTTTAGTCTCGTGGACGTCATTAAAATCTATCATATCATATCATGCTTTCAAGGACAGATGTTTTTCAGCATCAAGTGAAAGGGAAATCTTACAAACTCTAGTGCACAGAAGAATCTCATTGCCCTATTACCAAATGCAAAATGGACGAATGCCTCTACTTTTTTCATATTCTTGTCCAATAAATATTTTCTAGGAAAATAAGTGAAACCCCAATTTCAATAAATACCACCTGACTTCCATAAATATAATTTCTGGTGTGCGACTTTAATGGCTTCCTTGATAGTTGGAATGCAGTTTCTAATCAGAATAAGAAGCTTCAACTAACAATAAGAACACCTAACATGAATTGTAGTGTGCAAATATTCTTTGTTCTCACAACTTTATGAGAATTACAGACATAAAATATAATTATGCTCTCATATTATATTGGAGGAAGCAATTGAAAAATCTACCTATAGTTGTAGGTTACATAGAAAACAAAGAAATTCATGTTTATTTTAGGATTTTATATTGAGGTGCATTGGAGATACAAGGTCATTATTTAGCATAAAACTAATTACATAAATAAATTCTTAGAAATGAATTATTAATTAATTATTTTATTTAGATTCTCATTATTCCAAACTTGATCAAGAGTACCTAGATAATATCTTAGCCATTGTTAGAAATTTAGGGCAATAGATTTCTCTAGTCTTATCAAATGAACTTTTCATGAAATCAAGAGAGTGAAAATAAAATAGAAGGATATGAGTAGTAAACTAGAAGCAATTGAAGCTAGTATGTTATAGATCAAGGAACAGAAAAATTATGTTGTGGATTGCCTCAAAAAAATAGTGGAAGCTATTAAGAAATTGAAAAGGCACAATGAAAACAAGGTCACTAGATTTGAAGGGATACTGAAAAGAATTAAGTACTCCCTTCAATCAGTTATGAATAGTATGTTGGGAAAATGGTCAATGAGGTCTCGACATTGCTACTTATCTTACAGACAACTGCCCATTTTTTGTTATGATTAATGACTTATATGATTAACACTTTCTCTTAAAGGGTTTGAGGTCCCTTGAAAACTCATTTTTGTCTTAGTAAAAAGTTTAAAAAAAATAATTTTATTTAATCCAACTTAGAACTAACCTATAATAATGTAAAACTCCAAAAAAAAGACATCTCTAAGATGCTTGGTAAATGCAAATTTCTATGTATAGTAAAATCTAAAAGAACACACCACTCTATCCTCTAATGGCCATCAAAATCAAGGATAAGAAATAGCCACATTGTCCAACTAACCATAAGTAGATAAGGTCCTAACCCATCATTACTAATATTAGTAAATCCTTACACAAGATTGCCCTTCCTGTGATCTCTAATAAGATTAAGGTCTTAATCCATAGGACCAAAAAAATTAAAAAATGAGGAACCTGTACAAAAATAAAATACTAAGAACATTCATAAAATACAATATATAAGATAGCCAATTATTGGCACCTCTTACATCTCTAAGCTTGGATAACCTCTAAGTTCCCAAAGAGAAATACTACTACTAATATATTTACCTAATGAGAAACATAATAAAAATAAGTATAATTATTATATAATAAATATAATAATATTTATCCAATTAGTTATTAATGATCCAACATATGTCCTACACTTTACAACATAATTAATAAAATTATAACAATTGTATTAAAATGACATGGTGCGTACCATCATGCTATTAAATATGGTGGCCTCATTGTTTGAAACGCCCCCTAAAATACTCAAAATACCAAAGAATTAATGAACATGACCACAGAAATAAGAAAAAGTTAGTAACAAAACAAGCATAGTTTGTACAAACCAAATAAAAAACTAACCAATCGAGTTATATGTTACTAGTAATATTCAATTCCTAAACTAATTTCAGCACAATTCATTTTCAAGATAAACTCCATAGAGAATTACGACACATTATTTAAATAAATTAAAATGCACGTCAATGATTGCCAACCATACATGGAACTCAAACCAGCTAGAAATCTCACTCACACAAGTAGATATGTTCAATTCGTAACATTTAAAACACCTTAAAAGTAACCACTTAATTTAGATGCCATTTACAGATGAAAAAAATGATCCTAATTACTCATTTTTCTCATTCACAACTAAAAAATGGTACCCTTTCTAATAATAACAACAAGCAGTTTGATATTTAAATTCATCCTAAAGATCTTGTATTGATACAGATCATCTATCCAATTTCAAAGACTAATGAAATAGAATTCACCAAAACTAATGCATATTTGATGTGAAAAATTGTTACCTATCTTGAAAGGTGAAAACGTTTCTAGGGATAAAGTGATTAATGTCAATGATTTCAAGATGTTCAACCATCTTTATCCTAGTTTTCTAGTTTTGTACAATTGCATTGAAATTTCACAACTCATTATTTAAGATAATCTTGAAAGCTATTTTAAAAAAAAAAGGTAAGAACTTAAATCATCCCCTACTCATATTCAAAACATTACATCTAAATTTTAATCACTTAATAAAATTATTCATTACTATGTTAGTGTAGAAGCATATTTTGACTTGACATTACACTATATTTTATCCCCTACGAAAGATCATTTTATACAATAATATTTATTTTCATCTCTCTTATTAAAAACCCACTTTAATTCTCTTAACTAGAAATAACAATTTTATAACTACTATTTTATTGATATTTATTTTCTTCTTTATTAAAAGACTACTTTAATTCTTTTCACTTGAGATAAAAATCCTATAACTAACATTTAATCTTAATTATTACCATTACAATTATTTATCATGAGTTAAATGGTTTTTTATTCTAATTCTTTAATTTTGTTTTTGTTCTTGCCAAATTCCATTTCATCACGAGCATCACTGTTATCATTATATTTTTATCTCTTATTTAATTCCAAACTAAAGTATCCTCCTCTTAATTTATACTTCCACTCATTGTCATGAATGAGCTGCAAAAACATGCTTATTATTTAATTCTAGCCTATATAGACTCTACCGAATGTGAAGGACACAATCAATCTTCAATCGTTAGCATATGTTTTGGAGAATCTAATCATACCCAAAAGCTGGTTGAACATTATCTGAGACACCTTCAACTGAATATAATTTTCTGGAGCAATCAACAAATTCTGTACTGCAAAGCTTATTTAAATCAAAAAATGCATTGGTATTCATGATACTGAATTATTGGGCATGGTAAAGAAATTCATTCTAGAACCAAAAAAGTAGGGCACACCCTTACTCCAACATGCTCACTGTAAAGATATTTTTAAATCATAAAATATGTTAATTGAAATAAACAAAATCTATTGAAGTTGGAAAGGTTTTAAATGAGTTTTGGTGAGTGTGAGCAAGACATTATAAGAAGTGAGATTTATGATTCTCATTTAATAATTGATTCTTATTTGAAAAGGTTTCAACCTAATTGTCTATATTATACTGTAGATAAATTAATGAATATCCATTGATCTTTGGCTTTTAGTCAAAGAGGTTTAGATCTTAGCTTCTATTCTTTGGATCTAGTCTTTCTTAGTGCAAAGCTACAACATTATCAAGGATGATTTAAAGGTAAGGTCGTAGTGGATGTCCTTTAGTTCTTCACTCGTAGTTGAAGAGATTTAAATGTAAGCTCATATTCCTCAAGTCTCACTTCTTGCTTAGTGTAAGACCACAACATTATAAACTATGAGTCCAAGATCATACCTTGACAAATTGAATATAATGGAGATTCTTCAGTCCTTAGCTCTTAGAGGTAGAGGTTTCAACCTAAGACTATTTTTCAAGGATCAAGTTTTGCTTACTACAAAGCCATAATAACATTAAGGAATGAACGAACCATTGCATTTGAACAAATTCAATAGAATCAATACTTCCAACTCTTTAAATCTTGATCGAAGAGGTTTCAACTTCTCAAACTCTTGCTAAATACAAAGCCAAGACATTATAGTGAATACATATCCATCCTTATCCTTATCCTTGACCCTTAGCCAAAAAGATCATCTTACTAGGCCATTTCAACTTAATATATATTCTAATATAAGATTATAAATTATTCTTAGACGTACAATCCATGTGTAGCAGTACACAGACCAGTAAAGCATCTGCAATTGTGTCTTCCTAAGTCCTGTGGAGCTGTCCCTACTTGGGTATATTGCCCCCCATACATCCATCATCCTTCCTGACTTGTCTTCACGTACTTTGCTTTATTCAAATGTTTCTTCTTCCTTAAATGTATATTTAAAAACACATGCCTATAGGCTCTAGGTAGTGCGTACGCATTGCTGTATAACATGGGCAAACTTTAGTTATTCACCATAGATTTCAAGAGTAAGATTAAATGATTGATTCCAATCTCATGGATTTCACCAAACATAATTTTCTCTCTTTGTTATATATTATATAGTAGTAGTTTACAGCCAGATTGTGTATTTAATTACTTGACTGTGCATTCAATCCATGTCTGAAATAGCTCGGGAGTATAAATATAAATGGGCCCATCTTTGTGTACGGGTGGCATTCCATCCATTTGCGTAGAATAAAGTTGCTCTATTCTTCTTTTGAATATCCAGAAGAGAGTCTTTATCCAGTAGGTAGGTGCTCATTCATTTTCCCTGGTCAAATTCCTTTGCCTTCTTTTCAAGAGATTCGTTCTTGAGACTTGGGAATTACCTGTACATGGTTTGTTTATTTGTCATCATGTCATTTTTTACAATACTTTACAGTTTGAATGACATGAATCCACTGGATTCCTCGGAGTCACGCCAATCTCAATGCTGTGAATTCTTACTAATTATGAGGAGGTGGGAGTTTGCATTTGTCAAGTCTATTTTCATATCTGATGTCTGTGGTGGATGAGTCTTTTCCTTCCCATGGTGACAGAATAGAAAAGGACGTCTTTGCGTGCTTATCACATCATTCATTCTAGTGTTCAGGCATTTCAGCATTATTTTACATTAGTATTTGGACCATCACATCGCAGAGTATTAGGGAACAATGTATTTGACTTTAGTGTAGAGTATATCTGATTTTTTAATACAATTACGGGAAACATGAATGGTAATGAACTATTTTTAATAGTTTGGGCGTGGATTTGAGTTGAGGAGAATAACAATACATTATTTTGAATAACATGGGTTCAGGGTTAATAGTTGACATTTACTGCTTAGATAATTTTATGAACAGATAATTTCAATTGGTAAATTTGGACTTATTCATCATAGTCAACATATAAAATTTAACTTTATTTATTTATTATTAATAAAGTAACATCAAAGGGGTGTTGATTCTTATAAAGCGATAATTCAAAGGGCATATAAATTGAATAAAGTAGTTAGACCAAATATATTGATACTGAAAAAAGAACATTTAACCAGTTCACATGAGTAGCAAAGTTGGCTTGAGATTGTGGGTAGCTCCCCATGGGCTCAGGTTGAACTTTGAGGGTTGGAATCACCTAAAGGACATGGTTTGAGGGTGCCTTGGTCCATCCTTAGAGGATTAGTCTTGCCCCATCTCGCCTCTTCTTGAACCCGAATATGGAAACAAGTAAGACCAAAGTAAGGTAGGTTTAGGTGCTTGGCAGGGTTCACCTACCGACTACCCACGTAGGGGCAATAAAAAATAGAGAACCAACAACAAAAATACTAAATTCACAAAAGAGTTGAACCAAAGGATTGGCTAGTGCTAGGGTCTAGGACAGCACCTAGCACAACATAAAACCCTATTCTCCCCCTCCATAAGGAAGTTAAGGAGCTCTCAATTATCCTAATCATTATTCTTTAGTAGAATCCTACTGTAGGAGACATAATGTAGTAACATAGCTCTACATCACTCTACATCCAAACTTGGCCACACTCCCCATTGACCTTTCCAAATTAGAAAATTGGTTTTTAAGGAAATCAACTTTATTATTCATCATGCTAATCTCTTGGGAAAGAGAAAGACACCCAAAACAACCCTTAAGGTAGTGTTAGCAATTTAAATTTATTTGGTAGAACAAATTAAGGTAGATATTGATATTGAAAAGGATCAATGTCTTTTATAAAGGTTAAATAGTCATAATATTGAAGACAAGAAAACAAAAGAAAAGACTATAAGAACCAAATAGCCTAAAGGATATAAGCATTTTTTAACAACTATGAAAGAATAAAAATGATAAAAACATAATGCAAAAAATTAGAAACCCACGTATCATGGTATGTTTAAAGGATATTATTCCAAATTTCTTGAATACAACCACTATACTTCTCCAATCATTAGTCTAGCTCGTATGAATTCTTTTATGATTATTGACACCAACTATATTGTTGACTATGTTCCTTTTTTGGGTATTAGTTCCGGCTCAAAAGAACACTTGAGATTATTAGCTATGTCATTTTTAAAATCCTAACAAATCAAAAGTAAATTGGGAGAAATAATAGAAATCAAATACTTCTTAACCATATTCTACTCCCAATTAACTAGAAATAAACACCTTTCAATCATGCCACCATCATTACCAAGATAATCTACATATATAATATATTTAGTTACCACCTTTAATTGAAACATTTAATAGTGAAGAATAAGATAAATGCTTTTTGTTCTCCTCCAATTGTAATACTTTATCCTATTATGTGAATATACAATAATAGATTGAGTGATATTGCCAAAAATAATGACCCTAACCCTATTGTAGTGTAGTCTACGAGTTCTGGAGGTCTTATGTCTGATGTGGTCCCCTAAATGGTGCATTAAGATGCTTGAAGGGGAAGCCTTTTGGGGATTCTTTTCTATTAAAAACTTAGAAATAGTTATAAATTTTTGGTTCTTAGCTATGTGGTAAGACAATCTTCTGTATTTCACATAGAAGTTTGTAGATTTATCTTTTGGTATCTATTCAATAGAAGTGTAGAGTTCTTTGGTGGAGAAAGACATTGCATCCATGGAACAATTTCTTGTTGGAAAATTAATTGGTCCTAGACTGAATATTAAAGTGGTAAGTCTTGGCTTGCTACAAAATCGAATAACAAAGGACATATTGATGTTATGAAAATGGCCAAAGGAATTTTCTCTTTCTCCTTTACATGTGACTAGGATTCATAGATGGTTTTGCTCGAGGTCCCTGTATGTTCCTCACTTTTCTTAAAGAAATGGGAATTGAGTTTTTGTCCTAGACATTAGGTTTATGATTCAACTCACATCTAGTTTATGTTTCCTAGTTTTTGATTAGAATTTCAAAATGAGGAAGTCTTTGGAGGATTAGTGACCTGTTTTGAAGATTTTTTTTGCTAGGCCTTTTGATGGCTTCGAGGAAAATATTCTTGTATTTTAGAATCTAAGTTACTATAAAAAAATCCATCATTTTGCCTTCACATACATACATCAACTCAAAGATTGGAAGTTTGGCCTAGGGTATTGAGTTCAAATATGTTCCTTTGCATTCTTTCATTATGAAAAAATAGTCACTGGGTAAAATATTGTATCCCTAAGAAACCTAAAGTCAAGCTCTCATCAAATGTTTGGAGGAAGAAAATTAAGGGATCAAATATGGAAGAAAGTGTAGAGAGAGAGAGAGAGAGAGAGAGAGAGAGAGAGAGAGAGAGGGGGGGGGGGGGGGGGGAAGGGGATAGGAAGAGAGAGGGGATATGATGGACACAGTGAGAACGAGAGAGAGAAAGAGATATGAAGAGAGATGGTATAGGATGAAGAGAGAGAGAGAGAGAGAGAGAGAGAGAGAGAGAGAGAGAGATACGAGGTTAGAGAGGGGATGATGGAGAGAGAGAGAGAGAGAAAGGGATATAATATATATACACACAAAAACACACATATGTTAGAATGATTTAGAATAACTGAGAGGGAGGTGAATCAATTATCCTCAGATCTAGATGTACCAATTTAACTTTTGAATACTTTTAATAACTCGAATGTATTCATTAGTCCACTCAACTTCTATAGAAACTTATCAGTAATAGAAACTTGTAGCCCACTATCCCAATAGTAACCTACTTGCAGAATGTAAAATATTAAACAATAAAACATCTCAAATAACATTAAAAGAAGTATGACACCAGGATTTAACATGGAAACCCAATTTGGGAAAAACTACCATTATCATGCTACCAATTTCCACTCTTCTTAAGTGAGCTTTGTTATGAGCCAACCCTATTAAAGGTTACAATACACACTGTTAGGTGTGACCATGTTAAAGGATTTAATCACTTTGTTAGGAGTGGCCTTGTTAGAGGACCTAAGAATATCTCATTAGAATGTCACCTTGATTAAAGGATTTTAACTAATACAATGGTTAGAAAGTAACAATAGGTTGATATGATAAATACAGATCACAATGCAACTCATCTTCTAATCTAATGAATTACCTTTATTAATATCTCCATCATTGGTTCTCTTAGAAACCCTTCAAGTAATCACACTCCACCTCTACTCATCTCTTCAAACCTTCTACTCAAGTTTCCAATGAACATAATGAACAAGTTCTCCAACCCCTCTAGATTAGCCTTATGCCTCCTTAAATAGGAAGCTTTGATCTTTTTTCTGCTTAAAGATCACTATTGATTGAGTTAGGTTAGATTCATCAAATCCATCCATCATTTCATTTCCTCAAGTTCTCCTTCTAGATACTTCTCAAAAATTCTCTTTGAATCCATGATTATAAATGCTCAAACATGGTTTATCAAACATTAAATGATCCATCTCATCAATACTTATCCTTCACGAACTTTGACCAATTTGGAAATTCAATTATGTTAGCTAGAAATCTCAATTCCTTCACAAAAAGTCAAACACTGACACTCGACCAATACTGTGTTCCTCGACCTCAATCATCACCAGATAACTCAATTAATACTAACTATCTTTCTTAGCTTTTACTATCTTTGCTTGGTCCAACTTTTCTAATACTCAATTTTATCGATGCTTAGTTGACATTATATTTTCTTTGCTTCTACTATTCACTCTATCGACACAAGCATAACTCAGCTTCAATTATAAGTTCCTTAATCCTCTACTATGTTGCTTAGTTTAGCCTATGTATTTGGTCCTTCATTGATCATTTAATTATACTTAATTCAACTATCTTCTCCACTTAGTGTAATGAATAAGTAACATATTATCTTTCCAATGTGCCAACTAATCAAGTTTCCATTTTATTTCCACATAACTCAACCTTTCCACTAGGTCTTCCTATTATCTATTCTTTTTGAAATCCTCTTCATCAATTAACTTGATATGGCACTCTACTTAGGTAAAAACTATCTCACCAATAAGATTTGACATCAATGACAACATAACAATTTTTCCAATTATAGCTTCCAATGATCTCTCAATAATTGTAGTTCCAATAGTCTCCCTCTTTGACATTGATTACAACACCTCAAGTTATTATGCAATCCAAAACACTTGACTTGCTTCAATCAACTCCCTTTGTATTCTGTTATAAATGTTCATTAATATCCTTAGTTTTGAATTCTAATTCTCATCTCATGATCCAACAATCTCTTTTATATCATCTTTTAGTTTCATTTTGATCCTCATCCTTGTAACTTTGATATGTAACATCTCTAGACATCAACAGACTCCATTTATCATGTCATAACATGATCTCCCTATTTGATAGATATCTTCTCATGTGCTAACTGCATCACTTATCTCTCTCAAGCTATATGATAATTATACATACTCTCCCTCACTCTCATTATTGATGGTGTATGGTAAATTCCTATATTTTCTCACATGTTGTATGATAATTGTACATATTCCCCCTCTTTCTCATTGTTGATGGTAACTACTTAACTTGACTTCTCTTCCTCTTTGAGAATAATTTCGGATACACTTCAATCTATTTCATGTATCTTCAACATGTATATGTCTCTATGTCTATTTTCTAAACTAGATTCTCCCTCTGTAATCTTGCTTATGACTGATTCAATATCTTGTGTTTATCTCTTCATAGCTTTAGATAGCTCCTAAAGTGTGACCTTTTGCTTTAATTTGTGAAATATTTTGATCAAAATATTTGATGTTGAGCTCCATCTTAGCTTAGATAACTTCAGTTAGAGGAATCACCCCCAATTTACCTCTTAGATATTTATGAGCATCCTTAGGTAAAGCTTTTGTGAATATATAAGTTATTTGTTCCTCTGTATCCACATACTCCAATCTTACTTTGTCTTGTACCAACTCTCTCAAGTAATGATACTTGATAGCAATGTTCTTGGTCTTGGTGTTCATCATAGGACTCTTAAATATGTTTATAACACTTTTGTTATCACATAATATAACAATAGGTGCAATGATCTCTTCCTTTATTCCTTTCAATAATTGCTTGATCCACACTATGTTTGAACAATTAACTATCACCATTACATATTCATTTTCTATTGTAGATTGAGAAATGCAATTCTACTTCTTGCTTGTCCATTGCACTAATCTCTTTCCTAGAAAGAAATCTCCACCACTTGTACTCTTTCTATAATCAATATTTCTATTCCAATCTGCATCAGTATACACTCTTAGTTCAAACTTTTCATTCTTCTTGTAATACAATCCATAATCCCTAGTTCCTTTAAGATATCTTAGTATTTTGTCATAGCCATCATATGATTCTCTTTATGATTTGTAGAAAATCTAGCAACAATCCCAACTACTAGTGCATTATCTAGGCTACTATGAACAACATATTGTATCTTTCCAATCATTGATATATACAAGGTTTGATTCACATCAACATAATTATCACTCTTTGAAAGTTATGTCTAGTAGCCATAAGTGTGCTGACTAGTCTTGAGTCTTCCATTCCAAAGGTCTTCAATATATCCTTGATTTACTTAGACTGTGTACGTATTGTATATTCTTTTCTTCATTTGATACACTTGGAAACCAACAAAGAATTTGATCTCACCAAACATAATTAGCTCAAACTCTTTCTTCATTTCATTAAAAAATGATTGACACAATGAATGTTTTCCTCCAAATATGATATCATCGACAAATATCTTAGCTAATAGTATCTCTTTTCTAGATTTAGTCTCCAAGTATAGATTACCATTGTCAAAAGTCCTTGCAAAACCAATCTTTACCAAATATGTGTGCAACCTTTCATACCATACTCTAGGAGCTTGTTTGAATCCATACAATGCTTTGTGTAGGTTACATACCATATGCCTCTTTCTTGGATCAACAAATCTTTTAGGATATTCAATGTAGACTTCTTCCTCTAGTATTCCATTTAGAAATGCAGATTTGACATCCATTCGATACACATTGAATCCTTTGTAAGAAACACATGCAAGTAAAGTTCTTACTTCTTCCAATCTTGCAACCAAGGAAAATGTCTCCCCATAGTCAATACCTTCTTCTTGTGCACATCCCTTACAAAATAGTCTTTCTTTGTTTCATGTGACTTCACCTTTCTCAATAAAATTATTTCTAAATACCCATTTTGTTGCAATAACATCCTTGTCCTTTGGTCTAGACACCAATTTCCAAGTCTTATTCTTCTCTATTTTCTCAATATCTTCATTCATGGATGCAATCCAATCTTCATTTTCAAGTGCATCTTTGATTGATCTAGGCTCAAATTCACACAATAAGCATGTATCACTCCTTATTCCTTTTCTTGTCATAACTCTTGAATCTTTGTCTCCACTAATTTGATTTGGTGCATGATTTCTTCTCACATATTTTACTAGCAAAATTTATTGTCTTCTTACTTCTTTCTATTGCTCTTTAGTTTCATCTTCTACAATAACTTTAGGTAACGCTTCATGTATCTCAAATTCTTCTTCTAGGTGTTTGGTAATAATTTGTTGATGCTCAACATGCTCTTCTTGACATTGGCAACCAATTGCTTGATGCTCAACATGTTGCTTCTATAACTTGACATGCAATGGTTATTGCTACTCAACAACTTTCTTCTGAGGTTTAGGTAAAGTATTAGGCTCTCTTTCATAAAAATATACAAAATTTTTGTAGTCTTTAGGTTCTTTCTTACTTTCAATTTCATTATTTTCTTGCTTGATTTGTACTCTATTTAGGGTATGCACTATAATACTTATAGCTTCTCTCTAGTACTTTCATGCAACATTCTTCTCCATCATCAATGTCCTAGCACATTCCATGATTGGTATGTTCCTCCTTTCAGCTATATCATTTTTAAGAAGGATCCTAGGTGCAAACATCTATCTCTTAATTCCTCTATCATTGCAGAATGTGTTGAATTCCTTAGATGTGTATTCACCTCCTTTATCAGATCTTAAACACTTCAAGCTTTTACCTATTTCTTTTTCAACTCTAGCCAAATATCACTTAAAATTTTGAAATGCATCAGATTTTTCTTTAAGAAATAGCACAATCGTATTCTAGAGTAATCATCAACAAATAGAATAAAATATTTGTCACTGTAGTAGCATTACACTCCAATAGGTCCAAAAAGTTCATTATGAACCAACTCTAAATTATCTTTAGAAGTATAGGTATTTCTCTTGAAACTAGACTTTGTCATTTTTCCCAATTGACATTGTTTACATATTACATTATCAGCTTTCTTCAATATTGGTAATCCTCTCACTCTTTTCATCTTATTAATGCTTACCAAATTATCAAAGTTGACATGAAATAACCTCTTATTCCATAACCAAATCTTTTATATTGTGCAAACAAGCATGTACCATCAGATAAGTCTAGATAGAACAAGTTACTTATTATTTGATCTTTTTCTAATTAATTCAATAGAACCATCATAGATCTTAGCCTTCTTATGTTGAAATTCAACTCTATAGCCTCAATTGCTCAACTGTACAACACTCAAAAAATTGTAGTTAAGTCCTTCAACCTAATAAGTATTATCACATATGATCTTATCAATCAATTTTATTGACCCTTTACCTTTCACAAGACATGGTACATCATCACCAAACTTGACACAACTTCCTTTATAATGTTCTAAGGTTTCAAACTTACTTTTATCACTAATCATATGATTTGAAAAACCATTATCAATTATCCATCTATCACCTTTACTCACATTTGAAATAAGTGTAACTTTATCATCTTCATCCTGGAATCATCTTTCATTACAACATAAAAAACTTCTTCATCATGACTATCATAATCATTATCAATCTCTTCTTCAATAATGTAACAAGATTTCTTACCTTTACCTTTGTAGTATTTGTATCATTTTTTGTCTCTTCCATTTTTTATCCCTTTGTACTTGTTGTCTTTCTTTTCATCCTTGTCATCCCTGTCAGGACATCTTGTAGCAATATGACCAACTTTATTGCATGAAAAATAGATTATAGGAAATTTAATTTTGAATTTTCCTTTTCCTCTCGGTAGTCTTCTAGCCATTAATGCTTCAATATCCTCAAGATCATCATTAGAAGATTCACTGTCACTATTCTCATACCTTCCCTTCTTTTTCTTAGACTTATGTAAAACCAATTGTGACTTGAAAGCATATTCAATAGTAGGGGCAGTAAAATCATCAAAAATTGACAATTCAAAAGTAGTAAGTCTACCACGAAGGCTATCTAAGGTTAGATGATTATCTAGAGTTCATATTAGTTATTGTATTACAAAAAATCTAATACCATATAAATAGGAAGTAAAGTTCTTAGTACCTTTCTGATCACAGTCTCATCAATGATCTTTCCTTCAGCTCCTTTGATGGGATTCACCACTTCTTTTATTCATCCAACATATTGAGCAATGTTCTCACCTTCTACCATCTTCACGTGTCATCAAATTTTCCTCTCAAGATTTTTGATTTGACTCTTAATAGATTCTTATCTCCTCCATGAATGTTTTCTTGTTTATCCCACATTTTCTTTCTAGTAGTGCATTCATTTATATCATCTAATTTTGAGTAACTTAGAGTTGATGCAATCTCCAACATTGCATGATTGTGTTCTTGTTTCTCCTTTATCTGTTGGGCTATCATAGGTGATGGTACTTCTATGTAATTATGCTCCAAGAAGTATACTACTGAATCTCCAATTCCAATAATGTATAGCTTCATCAAACTTTTCCATGCAAGTAAGTTCTCCTTGTTCAACTTGGATGCCTCATTTCTGTACATCTTGATCTTTATCTTAAGGTCGCTTCAAAATTTTCCTTGCAAGCACCATAAGCTCTAATACCAATTATTAGAATGATTTAGAATAAATGGGGGGGAGAGTAGGGCAATCGGTTATCCTTAGGTCCAAATGTATGAATTAAACTTATGAATATTTTTAACACCTGAGATCTATTCATTAGTCCACTCAGTCTCTATAGCAACTTATCATTAACATAAACTTGTAGTCCACTATCTCAATAGTAACCTACTTGTAGAATGTAAAACATTAAACATAAAAAAATGTAAAAAAACACTCATACAAGTATGACACCAAGTGTAGTGCCTCTGTGTTTGCATTTTGTACCTTGTTATATTTTGGTTTTGAGAGATACTTCGATACTCATGTTTGAGGACATTCAAGATGACTTGATTGGTCAAGTACTATATTTTGATTTTCTAGTATCATAGATGTTAGATGCTATGATGTTCAGTTTGATCATGTCTATGTGATGATGCTTATTAATGTGACATGATGCTTTATGATGATATCTGGTTATTTTATATTCGAGCATATACTCTATTTATGATTATTTGATGGATTTATTAGATTCTGGATACTTTCATTTGATGCTATAGTTATTTACTTCATTCTTTCTTTGAGATTTTTATGATGTAGTGAGTGATTGAAATAGATTATTTTAATATGATTAAATTAATGAGTATTTACATGTTTTAATGTATTTATTGCTTCAGCTATATTATTATATGCAATTTCACTTGATCGAGTTGTTCAGTGTGCAGGATTTATATCCTCGACAGCGGCACATGGAGTCAAGGATTTGATTGTTCTTACCTAGCCAATGTCATCCCTATATGGTCGATGTATCCTATTTAATTGTTTAATTAAGCCCTTAGTGATTTAATAAATCTGGACTCATTTGCATTATGTGATTAGACCCATGAGCATTTCTGTGCATTTAGAGGTTCGCATTTGTCACAAACTTTATTAAAGAATATTGGGATTTAATAGTTTATGGGAATTTTATTTTTTATTAAATTATTTTAATTCTTGACAGCTCTATCGTAGTTAAATTCTATTTAATTGGAATTACCCAATTTTGTCTGGGTTGAGAAAGGTTTGTTTTAGTGAACTAGTTAATTCCCTAATATTATATTTCACTTTAAAAAGTGAATATATGTTCCAAAAGGGAATTATTTCCTCACTTCTCACTTGGGAAATAGGAATTTGGAAAGAAAATTCCAAAATCCTCTCAGAAGGATTCATTGTTTCATTTTTTGCAGGAGCTTCAAGTGTGAGATTGTCATGAGGGTGAGCTCATTGGATCTGGCATAGGGAGACCTTCATTTGCCAAGACTTTTGGTGGTGATTATGGATCAATTATTTTATCACGTGCATTCTTGGTTTAGCCCTTTTGGTTGTGAGGTAGGGTTCTCCCATTTTAATGCTTTTGCTCTATTTTGAAGTCTATTTTTGGTAGTGAATTATTTGGAGGCTGAGAACTAGTGTTCCCCTCAATTTTTGCATGCTAGCTTTACCCAGTTGGATGGGTACGAGTGTTTGTATCCTTTGGGACTTGGGGATTTAGGGTTTTAGGTTTTTATGTTGGCCATTTTTTCCTAGGGACTTTAAACCAAAATTTTATTTAATATTTGTGATGTTTGTGCAAAAGGCATAATGTGTTTTAATTCATGGCTTTTGGGCATTTCCAATTTTTGCCTCGATTTGCGTACCACTAGACCTTCTCAAGTTTTCTTGGCACTATAGTTGGTTGTGGATCCAAATTATCCATGGGGATATCTATTCGACCCTAGCTGTATTTTATTACATTGGGATTTGTGTCAAATTCGTACTCCCAACTAGGTGCTCGGTTGAGTGTTTTATTTGTTTCTAATCCAACACTTTTTGTTTATAGTCATTGTGTAGTTGGTGTGCCTACACACAAGCATGTGAGTGTGCACTTGTTAGGGTTCTTGTGAGATCTGTGCTCCCAGTTGCTTGTTGGTTGAGTTATATTCATTAGGGTTGGGTTGGGAAACTGCATTGGCTATGGGAACTCATCATGTGATGAGCATGGTTATGTAGGGTAAACTAGTGGAGGGGCTTATCTTGTATACCCTAGCTATTCTGACAAGGTGTACATGAGAAATTTTCTAATAAGTGATAACTAAAAAAATTCATGGGTAATTAACTAAAACAAGAAAATATTACGTGTCTGCACAATTATTCTGAAGGTATGTGCCCGTTGGTTTATTTGAGGATCAATTTTATGCATGACTCATCTAGGGACGCAACACGTTGGCCTCTCGAGGGAGTTGCAAGGGGAAAGGTTCCATATGATGTTTAGCTTGGGAGTCCCAAGCAATCTACTCTCCACTAAAGTCCCTACATAGTAGACCCATAGAGTGTTTGACTATGACCTATTGTATTGCATTGTCTCATGATCTTGGTTTTACTCCTCTGTATTGTTTGGTGTGAGTGTTAGCCATGGATGACTATATTGTGTGTGTTTGAGGGTGGATCACTATCTCCATCATCACAATGGGAGTGGGACTATAGGTTCCATGTGATTGGGAGGCATAGCTACCTTTACTTCTACTAGGGATCAACATATAGAGTTGGCCTTCATGTTCAGTTCTAGAGTTGGATGTTTACATGGTTCTCTGTATCTTTTGGAGTATGTTTCCTAGGGTTTATGTTATTTTAGTTTATTGGGATATTTTATTTATGCACATTTATGTTACTGCAATGTTACCTTTCTGCATGATTACTAGATGCTACAGAGTAGATGGATAGATGTTTAATTCTCCCTTATGTTAATGCTATAGCATGCACACGCTTTGTAAAATTTAAAAAAAAAAACTTTAGGTGTCATGTTTTTGGCACCACAACTTGGTGCACATACCCCAATGTCATCCTTGTATGGTTGACCTATCTTTTTTAAATGTTTAATTAAAACTTCTAGTGATCTGTTAAATCCATACTCATTTGCATTATGTGATCAGACAAGTGAACATGTCTATGCATTTAGAGTTTCACATTGTCATGAAGTTGTTAAAGCCTTCTCTGATTTTTTTTTCAGGGTTTTTGGGCTTTATTTAATTGATCTTTAATTTTTGGAAGCTTTACCATAGATGAATTCCTATTACTAGGAATAACCTATTTTTGTTTGGGTCAATTTAGATATAGCTAAGCTAACTGGCCATTCACCCTAATCGATTATTCACTCGAAAAGTGAATAAGTATTGAAAAAAGAATTTAATTCCTCACTTCTCACTTTTGCAATTTACAAAATTGAGAGCTTTTTTTGAAATCTTTCTCAAGAGGATTGCGTTTCTATTCATTGTGAGATCTTGAGGCGTGGGATCTTTGTGAGATTAGTCTCATTGGATCTAGCTCAAGGAGGACTTGCTTTGCCACAATTTCTAGCAGCTTTTGTAGGATTATTATTTTATTATGTTAATTTCTATTTCTGCCCCTTTTGTTGTCAGGTAGGGCTTTCCTATTTTCATGTTTCAACTCAATTTCTGGTAGTTGTTTGATAGGAGGTTGAGAACTAGTGTTCCCCTTCATTTCTATTTGCTAGTTCTACCCGAAAGGTCAGGTATGAACATTTTTCCAATTTTTGGGATGAGTGTTTGGGGTTTCACACCATTATGCTAGCTATTTTTGCATACCGTGTTTGAATGAAAATTTTATTGGATTTTTGAGGCTTTTGTGGCCTAAGACCAAATGGGTTTTTATTTCAAAGTTTTCCAATTTTTGGGTTTTTACCTTGTTTTGTGTGCCATCCTATTTTCTCAAGTTTTGTTAGCATGATATTTCTCATAGAGTTGGACTATCTATTGGGATGTCAGTTAGATCATTATTACACTTTTATGTTGCATTCAGATGCATGCCACATCCATCCTCCCGAGTTTGTTTTTGATTGAGTGTATTTTTGCATTATGTTCTCATCTAGTCCTTGTGTTATGATCTTTGTGATGTTGGTGTGCCACAAATAAGCACGTGCACGTGCATTAGTTGGGTGAATTGCGAGGCTCAATATTTTGTGGTACTTTTGGGAGTTATGATCATTGCAGTTGGGTTAGGAATATGCACGCCTATAGGCACTCATCATTGGATGAGCATGGGTAGGATAAGGTAGCATATGGAGGGGGCTTCTATCTTTGTAGCTTGGTGTCCATGCCAAGAGCATTGCATGTAGAAGATTCAATTAAGTTATAACTAAATAATATACTGGGTGGTAATAAAACTTAAGATAATAAAATGTGTGAGCACTCAATTAAGTTTGAGGACATAGTGCTAGAGCCTTTCATCAAGGAGTTGAATCTGCACGATCTGAGCTTGAGCTTTTTGATGCCAAGAAATTCTCCATGATGTCAACCCCTACATAGTAACCCATTGAGTATCTAAGAAGGACCTATAGTTTATGCATTGTCTCTAGTCATGGTTTTAGTCATCATTACTATTTGGCATGAGTGTTAGCCATGGACATTGTGCTTTATGTGTTTTTGTGGTTGGATCATTATCTCCATTAGCACGGTGGGAGTGGACCTATGGGTATCACATGGTTGGGAGGGGTAGATACCTATACCATTGCTGGGGACTGGTGTACAATAATGGTCTATTATCCTAGTATGACTACTATTGGATGTTTTCACTTGGTACTTTGGGTTCCAAAGTATGCTTTCTTGTAATTTATGCCTTCATTGGAATGCTTGTATATCATGTTTAGATGATGTTATTTTATTGATGCATTCCTTTATTATGATGATTATCATATGATTAGATGATGTTATCTACTTAGTTGGAGTATCTATTGCTTTTGGTTTAGCATGTTAGATTTCCTGTTCTTATGATGTTACTATGCTTTAGTAGTGACATCCTCATAAGATAACTTTGACTATCTAGTTAGAAGTTAGGGATGTTATGCACATGGGATGGATAGGATCTATGAGGTCTCATGATGCTATTATGGTTGGGAGGAACCACACACTTAGTTTTTTGTTTTAGTACATTGCGATATTGCTTCTGTATACTGTGATGTTTCTTTTACTACATTCTTTTACTGCTATGTTAGATGGTTAGATTAAGATTCTGTCTTTCAATTGATTGTTCAAGTTCCTTTGCCTCGATATTTAGATCTTGTACTCCTTGATGTGGAGGAAATTCATTTTGTAGCTTTTTCCCTTATTGTTTTCTAGCTTACTAATTTGTATCCTCATGCAAAAGTGTACTTTCTAGCATGAGAATGCAAAATCTCACATGGTGTGTTGGGTTTTCTTGCATGGCTCATAGCACATCCTCACATGAAACCCCACACCATTTTGGGTGCCTTTTGGTGTTGGGCCAAAAAATTCCTCATACCATTTGGTGCATTTTCTCACATGAAAGGCATATTCTCGCACGGGGTGTGGTACTTCCTTGTGCAAGATTCTATTAGTCTATTCTACTCGGGCAAAAAAAAAGAGTATCTCTACTAGTTTTTAGGAAACACATTTTGATGTTTTAAGTACCCTTTTGGTTTTCTAGTGTTTCTTTGATTCTATAGTTAAGATGTTTTAGGTTTTTTTGTCATTTTGGTTTTTTGTTCTTTTGTTGGTCACATCAGTTCGATAGTGGCATTTGGAGATCCGTTGGGTCTAGATGTTCGGTTAGTCTTCTGTTGCAATCTTCATGATCCTCGTATGATGGTTGTCTCATCTTTTCATACTTATAAATTTTTAATTATTATCTTGGCTTATATTTATCCTTGTTCCAAGGATCTTCGGGCACGACATTACAAGGATAGTCTAAGATTTGATGGAGCCAATTATGATAGTTGGAAGGAAAGGATGAAGACTTATCTGTTGTGCATGGATCCAAGTTATTGGATCTTGACAAAGAGTGAGAAGACAATTGTGGAAGAAGGAAAGGTTGAAGAATGCAATGAAGCAAAGAGAGATCTATTCATGTGTAACATGAGAGCCAAAGAAGCCCTGCTATCAACTCTTACAGAGAATGAATACAATTAGGTAAAGATATTTCAAACTTTCCATGAAATTTGGAAAGCATTAGAAGTTACTTTTGAAGGTGATGATCATGCAAAAAGAATGAGATTGCAAAATTGGATTTGTGCATTTCAAGATGCTAAGATGATGGAAGATGAATATATAAGTTATGTAGGAAGAATATCATAAATTGTTGTAGGAATCTAGTCTCTTGGTGGAACTAAAGAAGATGATGAGGTTATATGGAAGATCTTAAAAAGTTTAGCACTCAAATAGAATGAGATTGCTAAAAGAAGGAATAAATTAGTTGCAGAATCAACAAGAGAGATGTTATTTGAGAATGATGTCTTAAAGACATTTTGGAGAGAATCAATTAACACTGTAGTATATACTCTAAATAGAGTACATATTAGAAAAGGTTTGAGCAAGACACCCTATGAGTTATGGTTTGGTCACTCACCATCAGTCAAGTATTTCAGAATATTTGGAAGTAAGTGTTACATAAAGAGAGATGATGATATTAAAAAGTTTGATTATAGAAGCGATGAAGGTATATTTCTTGGTTACTCATTGAAAAACAAAGTATATAGATGTTTCAACTATAGAACTAAGACAATAGTTAAGTGCACAAATGTAAGGATTGATTAAAAGTTTGGTACCAAAGAGAAGATGGTAGACTATAATTCTGATGAAGAAGAGGATAGTTCAACAATTGTTAGATAGAATGCTGAAGTTCTTTTTGAGACTAACAATAATTTGCAAAATGATATATTTGTTGAGCATAGAGAAGATCAAAGATCTAAACCTAGGAAAGAATTAAGAGTTGAGATGTCAACTCCTACTTCCAACAAAACCATGACAAAGAATCACCCTCTAGAGCACATAATTGGAAGCAAGGATAAAGGTGTAGTGACAAGGAACAGAGTAAATGAGGAATTGTGTCTAATTTCTCAAGTAGAACCTAAGAGCATAGATGAGGCATGTAAAGATGAAACACCTATAGTTAAGTAGAAAAAGTATAGATCTATTATTGGAGGATTACAATATTTGACTCACATCAGACTAGATAAAGAAAATGCAGTTGGGATTGTAGCAAGATTTCAAGTTGATCCTAAAGAGTATCATTATGCAACAGTAAAAAGAATATTTAGATATTTGAAGGGTACATCTAATTATGGAATTTGGTATGATAGATCAAATGATTTTTCTTTATGTGCATATACTGATGTAGATTGGGCAAGCAATATGGATGAAAGAAAGAGCACTAGTGGTGGAGCATTCTTTCTTGGAGGAAGATTGGTTTCTTGGTTGAGCAAGAAACATGACTGTATTTCTCAAAGTACAGCTGAGGCAAAGTATGCTGAAGTAACCAATAACTATAATCGAGTTATAAGAATGAAAAAAATGCTAAAGGATATTGGGATTGAGTTAATAGAGCCTATTATCGTTTACTATGATAACACAAGTATAGTAAGTATGTCTAAGAATCTAGTATTACATTCTAAGACAAAGCACATATCCATTAAGTATCATGTTTTGAGAGAAAAGGCAGCTGAAAAGGAAATAAGGTTGGAGTATGTAAGTACTAAAGATCATATTGTAGATATCTTTATGGAGCATTTTCCTAAAGACACTTTTGAGTACCTAAGAGGTGTGCTAGGGGTAATGCCCTTTCCTACTTTAGAGTAGATGATGTAAGGAGTGCATTAGTCCAGTGGTACCGAGCACTATGGTTAGACTAGACTAAATGTTGATGCTTCTTGTATGGGGGTGTATATGGTATGTAATGAATCATTGAGGACTCTTAGTAACTAGTATTTGGTATTGAATAGTATCTTTGTACACTTGAGCTGATTGAAAGAAACTTATAATTGTGTACTTGTATTGATACCTTTGACATTGATGTCAATGGGGGAGAGAATGTGTACATGAAAAACATCTCCAAGGCAATGAGGAGAGAAAATATGAAAGAGGCACCTATTGAGATGTCAATGGGGGAGTGTTATCTCTTTAGGGAGATTTACAAAAATTCATGTAAGTGCACAGAAGAATATGTGAGAGTGGAGAATAATAATAAGTGCGTAGAAGAATATGTAAGTGCGCAGAAGGATATCTCTATAGGAAAGATATGCAACCCAAAAAATGTTGGAAGTTGTTTACCATAAAAAATTCATGACAATAACCAAAAGATTTGAGATTGATGAAGAGGATTTGAGAAGATGTCAGTAGCAGCAACAACAGAGTATAGTTTGGTATTCTTGGAACTTAGATGTTTTTCATCTATGTTGCCATCAATGCCAAAGGGGGAGATTGTTAGCATGAATGCTGGTGATACTACATTAGGGGGAGTATCCTAAGCATTGAAGAGTATTAACATGTTGCATTCATGATTGTATTTGTCATTGATGTCAACATAGGGTAACTGCACCAAATTGTGGTGCCAAAAAGGTGACACAATTTTTTTTTTCAATTTTCAATAGCGCATAAGCAATATAACGCACACATGCTTTTAAAAAAGAAAAAATATTATAAATGGGCTGCATACCCATAGCCCATTCATTTTCACTTGTTTTTCCTACTTCTCCTCATAGCAGCGCATACATGGATTGCAACAAACTAAGCTTTTCACCACCTGCATTGCAAATATGCCTCCTTGCTATCGAAGTTCGAGATCACGAGCACACCGTATGTTATCTAAATTCATTTTTGCATTTTTTGATACATTTTTTTATATTATTTTATAGGTTTTCTAAAATTTTCTTTAGATTTGTTTATTTATTTAGATTTCAATTGATTTCTTATCAGGAAATGTCAATAATGAACCAGCAAATCCCCAAG
The DNA here is from genome assembly GCA_028749045.1 of Cupressus sempervirens. Lineage (NCBI taxonomy): Eukaryota > Viridiplantae > Streptophyta > Pinopsida > Cupressales > Cupressaceae > Cupressus > Cupressus sempervirens. The sequence goes on along the minus strand of CM053791.1, from coordinate 263,462,779 downwards.
AAGCCCAAAATCCTCACGAAAATTAAGACCAAAACCCTCCACAAGAAGAACAATAAATTCTACAGCTTGAACCAATTGAAAGACCTCCTCCCAGCACACAAGAAAATATAATAAATGAAACAGAAAGAGGAAAAACTGAATTAGAAGGACTCACTGGTCTGTTGAAACAATGTGGACAAACTAATCCAATGAGAGCTCAATTGGCATCGTCCCTCGAATCCATTAAGACCCACATAGCTTTTGTTAGTAGTCAGTTAGATGTTTGGTGGGTTAAGAGGGATGAACAAAAAATATATTATGCAAATAAATTGTCATATCAAGATGTTAAAAAGAAAGAAATACCAAAAGGTGCAATATGTGCATTATTTAGAAAACTCAGTGAACAAAATACTATTAGAGAGGGTAACAAATGGTTCCCCATCCATTGGTGCATACACGATGCTATTAGAAATAATTTTTGGGATAGATGGTGGATGGTTTTTGATGCCCCTCCTTGCAACAATCACGAGGTCCCCATGTAGTTTAAAAAAAAATTATATTGTGAGTTTTTATTTTGATATATTAGACTCCGAAGGTAGAGGTGGGGGGTCATCATTTGAGAGGTTGGGGGCACATCATGACCCTAATGTAGTTAGGGCACCTATGGTTAAGCCACAGGGTGAGTATGCGACTATTCCTTCAGTTCTGAAGGAACATGTAGAGTCCAGCTCTCTAGGGACTATTAGAGCTTTGACGCAGACCCTCATTCGTTGCACAAGTTCATTAGTTGAGGAGGAGCCTCTTGCACATCGTGGTCACATGTGTACATTATGTGGATCCTTATGCACATTTGGTAGTCATGTTGAAGATGGAGCAGATGATGGGCTAGTGACTGATCAGTTCCTAAGTGAGACATTTGGCATTGATACATATGTAAATTACAATTATAATAAAATAATTTGATCACATTTCATATGTATAGTGCATGACTAATTAATTAGCATTGATTAACATTGTTCAAAATTCAGGGTTAGGGTGTTGGAGGGCCTAGTAGCAATCCCTTGGCCCCATTTTTTGTCCCCTAGACAAGTGCAGAGGTATGTATCAATTTAATCATTTAAATGAATACATATATTTATTAAGTAATCATATGAAGGATTTCCAAAAAAAATTATGCATGTGCATCAGTTCTCTATAGGACTGTTGACATTTGCTACAGACTTCGAGCCTAGACATGACATGAGTTTCATAGAGGTACATTTGTTTCATGTTAATTTAATTCATTTGATTATATTTGTTTCATGTTTCATGTTACATTTAACATGTATTGTATGACATTCAACTCTTCACATCAGAGACTCCTCCTCATCTTCGACAGTCCGTCGATCATGGAGTGGTTGAAGCTATGGCTAGTTCACATCCATTGACTGAGGTATGAAAGAATTTTCTTGGTTTTATTTTATTTTATAATAGTTAGTATCAAAATTTCTAATGTTATTTATAAGTGATTATATTGATTCAATTTTTGTAGGGTCTTGTCACACCTAATTGTCCATGAGCCTTCGAGGTGGACTTGCAGAGTGACTATATGATGGTAGTAAGAAAATAATTAATTTTGTGTGGACATATATTTGATTTCAATGTATAATAATTATTCATTCATTTCTATTTTTTTTTGTATCAGCTCAAGTTAGAAAAGAGCCTCAACAAGAGGACAAGCGAGTGTGTGAGGAGGACCCCATCATCACCACCATCTCACTCTACATGACGACCAAAGGCCTCTAGAGATTTGTTTCCTTCCCCTAATGGGAAGGAGAAGATATAGTTGATAAACATGTACATGTATAGGCATCAGTGCACATATATGTTGGATTTTATGTCAGTGGACATATTAGATATACATTTGATGTATTTATGACATTTTATATTTGATGTATGACATTTATTTGATGCATGACATTATTAGGCTTATGACATTATTCATTAATATATGATATGTTTGTTCATGTACAACATTATTGGTTATCATAATATATTATGTGTTTGTTAATGTACATGACATTATTGGTTATCATTTTATATTATATGATTTTTCATGTATGTCATTAAATTAGATATGTTTGTGTATGACATTAAATTAGATATGTTCATATATGACATTAAATTAGATATGTTCATGTATGACATTAAATTCAATACCTAATTAATTCAAAACTTTGATAGAATATTGATTAACAATAAACTTTATCACTGTTTAAGCATAAGTTTATCATTTCCAATATGTCATTGTCATATGATTTATGATCTTGTTCATGTTTAAAGTTTTCCTTCTCTATCATTTGTTTATCAAGTTTAATTCAATACCTAATCAGTTTGAATTTTTGATACAATATTGATCAAAAATAAACTTTATTAGTGTTAAAATAGCTATTTTATCCCCTTGCTTATGTTTGAACTTGGTGTGGGGCCTTGTTTTATCTCCTAGCCTAGGGGAGTGGGGCAGTAAGGTTCCATGGTTGGGTGGAAAGTCTTTTATCCATTGGGTATTTTTCCATAGTTTTTCAAGAGCCTTGGATGATCTTTCTTCACATATTCAAATTTTGCATCTTTTTTTGTGTGTGACTAGATGTTGCAACATCATAATTTTGTATCATGACTATGATATAATACTTATGTATCCATTTTTTATAGAGATCATGTTAGAGGAGAAAAATGTTAGAAGTATATGAAAACATGATATATAATGATTACTTGCTCCTTGTAATATGTATATGTACACATGCTTAGTTGCAATAAAGAAGAATGGGTATATCAAGATGATTATCCTTGGTATGCTTATGTGATTTTTATGCTATCTAATTACAACAATGGATTCAATTATTTATAATAAAATCTTTTTCATATACTTATGATGGTTTTTAGTTATGGGAACTTGTGTATGCATTTCTAGTAGTGATGTTTGGGAACCTATAAGAACTTGGTTGTTGAGTTTTAGATTATGGTAAAAATAGGTTTTGAAGGGACCTCAAAACCCTTTCACATCTTCAAAAAGGAAAAAGCAAGACAATCATCAAGAAAAGAGTCCTTAAACCTACTAGAAGCATCACCAAAATCAGGTTTTACGGGGACCTGAAACCACTTACATAGTCCAAAAAAAGTACCCAGGTTTTACAAGGACCTAGAATGTCCAATACAATTTGAAACTAAAAACTAGAAAATAGGACCAAACAGAGGAACCATATGTAACAACCAACAAAAAGGACTTGAACAGGAATCCAACTAGAAAAGAAGACCCAAAGAAGCTATTGCAGTTTTGTGATCATCTTAACTACCTCCTTACCAATCTTAGTTGTATCCTAGATGGAGTTAGTAGCCGAAGAAGCAACAACAATCAAGGCTTTCTTCCTCGAACTCTATCTTTTCCTCTTGCTAGGGCCCTTCGAGGATATGGTTCCTTCATTTTCTCTTTTACCTAGGCTCACCGTAGCAGCACAAATGCTTGAAGTTACCTGCTCCATTTTTGTTCCACTTTCCTTGATAAACATTCTAAGATTCTACTCATAATCCTTAAGTTTTTTTGGGATGTCTCCCATTTTCATCTCCAAGTGTTTGATAATAGCTCGGTCAACCTCTTGGTTATGTTGCAAGGTTTCCACTTTCTTCTTCAACAACATTATTTCATTATAAATCCAAGAATCAGCTTGGAGGAAAGAATCAAATTTAAGTTTGGCAGAATGTAGGAAGGAGAGCTTGGAATCCCTCTCCAGGGAGTCACCCGTGTCTTCAGTAGTGGTATGTGGCAGGGACCCAACTTTATTATTTTGTTCTTCCCCATCCAACGACTCCTCTCCAGTCTCCACAGGGTCATGTTTCTTAGGGACCTCCTTATCTTGTCCCTCAGTCTCCTTTGCAGGAGTGGAAGCCTTCCCCATGTTTTCCTCCTCACTCATAATGGTTGGACCATCAATTAAATTATCTTTATCTTTATCACCCTCCCTAGACACAATCTAAGTAACCTCATTATCAGACTTGCTCTGTTCCGAATTATCCTCAGTTGTTTCTTCCTCTCTCCCTTTCTCATTTTTGCCTTTCATTTCCAGATAACCTTCCAAATTAGAGCTAAACTCCCCAACATCCATCCCTTCCTCTTCCTCTAGGACATCCTTATCTAAGCCTTCAGTACTCTCCACCTTAGTAACCTCTTCAACAATTTGTCTTCGAGAGCTAGAGGGTTTCAGTTTTGCCTTATCTTTCCCTTTAACATTCTCATCAATTTTACATTTTATGGACTGAGAATCCTTATGTTTGCCAATGGAGGGAGATGAAGAAATGTATTTATTTTTACAAAAACCCTCTATGAACAATATCAGACCTTCATGTAAAATGGGTTGTGACTCTTTCTTTCTATGGGCATGCAAGCTTTGAAGCAAAGAGAAATGCAAATAGAAAGGGAAGGAACTTATGTCCTTATATCTAAAATGGTTAAGAAAGACAAAGTGGAATTTGTTCACCCTTTTATTCATACCATCAAGGATAAAGTAAGTTCACGAATACAAACCAACACATCACACCAAGTACCTTTAATCTATTGCACATCAAAGAATTCTCCGTTCTTCTCCAATTGCATCTCCTCATCATCCGTCTTCGAGAATTTTTTGTAGGCCGCATTGGAAATACTAGTCTATTTCGAGAATTTAATACCTTTCATGGGGAGCCCAGTAACCTTGGCTATGAATTCCTCAATAAGCTTCACAGTGACTCTGTGGAGAGTAACTTTGTCATCGACCCAATTTTTGAAGAAGGTAGTGGTGACATGGGGTTTGAATCCATGTAGCTGCTCCAAAAAAATGACCACCTTTCTTTTTTGGAGAATCTTCCAAACATCCTGCCTAGCCTTCCAATCATCAAATTTTTTGGGCTCTTGCTTCCTCGGTTCACCCCCCATTTTACAGAGCAAACAAAAAACTAGAGACACCCAAATATCGATAGAAAAGAGGTTGAAATGAGACCAATTTTTTGTGACTCGAGATCGAGGTCACCTTTTCAATGATATGTGCAGAGAGCACATAAGCTTCAAATAAATGTACCTCCTCGGGGAAAGTAATCTAACAGTCATAAGACCACTGTCACAGATCATTAAATTTCTAATCCAAGCAAATCTTTCCCACTTTGGAATGAATAGCATCATAATTAATAATCGCTTTAAGATCCACATGCTTGTTTAATTCATCAAACCACCTCACCTTATGCCCCGTTTGAACTGCATGATTGGCTATCTAGTCAGTGGCCCCGTTGGCTTCTCTATATGTATGGGAAATGACCACTTTTTCAAATTTTTGAAATAAGGTTTTGATTTCCATAACCGTAACCTCTATAGACCATGAGATTGAATTTTTATTATTTAGGGTATTAATAATATTCAAAGAATCACCTTCCAACCATAATTTGGAATACCCCAAATCAATAGCTAATTTAATGGTATAGAGGGTTGTAGTAGCTTCAACAATATGGCTATTCGAGTGACCAATAGGGATTGCTATAGCATCAATAACATTTCCCACATGATCTCGAAGAACACCTCCACATCTTGCTCTTCCCGAGTTTCCCTTAGTAGCTCCATCAAAGTTCCCTTTGATCCATCCATTATGAGGAACAAACCATTTTATGATCAATCTAGGATTATCAATTTTCAACTTAGATCCTTGAGATGGTAAAGGGTTATCAAGTTGGAAGGTTTGACCAGACTTCCTTTGGGATTTAAAATTATCCTTGAAGGCTCTGATGATATTCTAACCAAGCACCCATCTTGGAAGATCTTTTTTTTTGAATATCCTATTATTTCTTTCTTTCCAGATGCCCCACCAAAGGTGAGCGAGGGTTAATTTCCAAAGAAATTGAGCATCAAGATCCTTTAAGGGGTAGCTCCAACTTTTGAAAGAAAGATCCACATTGTTTTGATGGACCCATGTCGTACCCCAAAAATTCAAAATCTCAGTCCAGACTTCCTGGGTATAAGAACAACTCAAAAACATATGATCTCTATCTTCAAGTCCATTTCTGCATAAATTACACCTATTAACCACATTTATACCTCCTTTTTGCAAGTTGTCAAGGATCAATTTTTTTTTGGAGAAGAATCCAAAAGAATATGTTAATTTTGGGTATGAGAACCTTAATCCAAGCATGTGACCAGAAAGGTTGATTACCCTTATCCTTTGAAGCAAAGATAGAAGAGACTTTAAATTGACCACTAAGATTAGCATGCTAGATAATCTCATCCTCAAGATAAGGGTAAAGAGAGACAACATTTAGGGATAGTTGGATATTACTGAAACCTTGATCAACATCAGTTAAATTCACCCAACAATTATTCTGCCAATAACAACTTACTAGAAAGCCAAATCTTTGCTTGCATCGATCAACTAAAGCCTTTTCATGAAAGTCTCCAATCAAAGGATGATCCTTAAGCCAAATATCCTCCCAAAATTTCACCTTTAGCCCATTACCAATTTTCCAGGAGCATCCTTTTTCTAAAGTTTTCTTGGTCCCCTGAACAGCTCCCCATATGGAGGAAGAATGGATAACATCAAGAGAGGCAAAGAAATCAGGAAGGGATTTAGCATTGAAGAGATACTTATGTTTCCATATGGTACTCCACTCTTTGCTATCATGGTAAACTCTCCACCCCTGTTTGGCTAAAAGGGCTTTATTCATACTTCTAATTTTTTGGATTCCCAAACACCCTTCACTTCAGGGTTTACAAACATGATCCCAAGCAATTAAAGGCATTCTTCTTTTTTCCTCAGAGCCAGTCCATAGACAATTTCTTTGAATTTTATCAATTGACTCAGAAAATTTAAAAGGAATTCTGAAAAGACTTAGAGCATAAGTAAGTATGCTTTGGAGATAGGCTTTGAGTAGAGCTAGCTTAATAGCCTAGCTTAAAAGATTTCCTTTCCATCCTACTAATTTCTACTGAATTTGTTTATAAGATCTTCCCAAAAAGCATCAGGGACCTTCAAGCCTAGGGGAAGCCCCAAGTAAGAGGATGGGAGAGATCCTATAGAACATCCTAGGATTTTAGCAATTTCAATTTGTCTGTGGATAGGGGTGCTAATAAAGAACACAACACTTTTACTCCAGTTAACCAATTATCCTGATGCAGAAGAATATAAGTTAATAGCTTGCTTTAAAATTCTGGCTTCCTTCACTTCATCCTTACCCATGAAGATGGTATCATCAAAAAATTGTCCATGAGAACAAATTAAAGGATGGGAAGATGGTTGTAAGCCCTTAATCAAACCTCTTTGGACCAAGTCTCCAATAAATCTCCCCAAGCAGTCAGCCATAATAACAAAAAGGATGGGGTATAAAGGATCACCTTGTCTCAGCCCACAAGAGGGAAAAAAGAAATGAGAGGAGCTACCATTAACCAATACAACAATAGAAGAGGTAGAAATCAATTGATGGATCAGACCAATAACCTTATGGTCAAAGCCAAAAGCAAGAAAAATATTACAGAGGAAAGACCAATCCACTCTATCATAGGCCTTTGTAATGTCCACTTTCATAATGAAACCTTGATTGTTAAAACAAGACAAGGAACGAATATTCTCATGAACATAGATGATAGAATTAAGGATTTGTCTACCTAGGATGAATCCATTCTGTTGATCAGCAATAATCAACGAGATCACCTGAATAAGTCTAGAGGTGAGAACTTTGGAAATAATTTTGTAGAAAGAGTTACAGAGGCTGATCAGTCTAAACTGATCCAGAGATTCAGTACCAATTTTCTTAGGAATAAGGCACAGAAAGGTGGAATTGACTTCCTTAAGCATCTATTTTGCCCCATAGATTTCCTTAAAAACATCACAAACAACTTTCCAAAGCTTTTGGAAGAAAACATGGGGAAACCATTAGGTCTAGGAGCTTTATCTCCTCCCAGAGAGCAAACAACTTTGAAGATCTCATCATCCTTAGGAATTGAACATAACATTTTATTCTATTCCTTTGAAATTAGTGAAGGAATCACTCTAAGGAATTCAGCCTGACTATCCACACTGATGTCGAGATCAGCCGTCACTAGAGAAGAGAAAAAAGTCACCATCTCCTCCATGATGGCCTTGTCCTCAACAATCTTCACATCTCCCTTTTTTAGGTATGATATGCTTGTTTTGGCCCTATGATTCAGAGTGGAGAGATGGAAAAACTTTTTATTTTTATCTCCTTCCCTCAACCATATCAACCTAAATCTTTGTCTCTAGTAGATTTCTTCTTTAATGATGATGTCATGGTATTGAGCAAGCTTTTCATTTTCTTCAAGGAAGAGGTCAAAAGTACATCCTTCCTTTTGGATTTTTTCCTAAATTTTTAGAATATCCTCCTTAACAGCCCCTCTGTTCTAAAAAATGTTCCCAAAGTTGTTCTTGTTCCATCTTTTGACTTCCCTTTTAACATTTTTAAGCTTGGAAGAAACTCTAAAGAAGGCAGTGCCTTCAAAATCAATATTCCACCATTCTTTCAATTTACTTTCAAATTGTGGGTGCTGCATCCACATCTTCTCAAATCTAAAAGAAAAATTCTTCTTAAGGTTAATCTTCGTAGTAGTGAAGATAAGGGGAAAATGATCCAATCCAATTTTCTGACAGGCTTCCAACTTACAAATGAAGTCTTTAGTCCAATCAAGAGTAATAAGAGCATGGTCAAACCTAGCTTGAATACATGCATTACCAACTCTCTTGTTACTCCAAGTGAACTGAATTCCATAGAGGTCCATATCCATTAAGCCCTCTTTATTTATAAATTCCATTAAATCCAATCTTCCTTCCAACTGAGTAGCATTGCCTCGCATTTTCTCATGATCATATAGAGGGACATTAAAATCTCCCATTATAATCCATCATCCAGAATAGTCTTTACTTTTAAAATTAGAAACATAATCCTAGAGCTTTTTCCTTAGATGCTTTATGTGTGAAGCATAAATGTTCACAATATACCAACCCTCCTTCTGGTCTATACTATTAATTTTGGGTATCAGAAGATGTTTACTAGCAATCAAAATTGTTCCAGAGTAATAGTTCTTCTTCCATAACATTAGAGTTCCCCTTGATGCCCCTTCTGAACTACTGACATTTATTGAATAATTTTTAAAAGCTTTAATCTATTCGGGTTTCTCTTTATTCATCTTAGTTTCTTGAAGCAAGAGAAAATTAGGCTTTTTATCTAACAAAATTCCTAACAATTTCCAATTTATGAGTACTGTTCAACCCCCTAATATTCCAAGTTATGATCTTCATATCTATTTTTTAGGAGTAAAATCCAGAATAGTTGCCTGCCTACCATTAGCAATATTCTGCATACTTTCTAACTCTCTAGTTTTCTTAGTAGATCTTCTTCCAGGTTTGTCCAGGGAACTAACATCTGGTTTCTCCTTAGAGAGTTATTCTGATCTTTTTCTAGTTTTATCCAAATTAGAAGCAAGAGGTTTCACCCTTATATGCTGATCTATTTTGTTGCTTCTAGTCTCTACCTCCTTAGTATTGTTCTTCTTTTCAACCCTTTTTCTTTGGTTTGGTTTATGAATTGAGCCATTTTCTTTCACATCATCTAGGGGAGGAGGCTCATCCATAGAAAGGTCATTATCAACCTGCAATAGCACCTAGATCTCCCTAGACTGAGAAAAAGAGGATCTCCCTCCTTAGGTAAATTTTTGATATCAACCAATATTTCACCTTCCTCAAGCACAATTTTGTCATCAAAATCTCTCCATTGTTCTTCTATCCTTTAATAAATAATGATTTGTTTTGATGAATCTACCTAATCTTCTAATCTTTGTTCAGGTAAATTGGTTTCAGAATGTAAACCAAGACCTTCTTTCTTAGAGTTAGCTTCCTCAGAAGCAAGCTCTTTATTTACCTCAGCCTATGGAGCTTGAAGTTCTTCATTAATCTTTTGTTCTTGGAAATGGCCTTCTTTGGGTTTCCATACTTTCTTTTGCTGAACCTTGTTCTTTTTCCCATCCAAACCACTACTAGATGAATTTTTGCTTTTGGAAGGATAGTTTTTAACCAAATGCCCCTACTTCTTACAAGCATAGTAGGAATTAGGCAGATCTTCAACAAAGATTTCTTGAGTTTTTTTACCCAACTTGGAAATTATATCCACCTTTGATGGGAGATGATTCAGGTTTGCCACTGTAACAAAAAGTCTGGCACAATGAAGTTTGGTTCTAGAAGCTGTGGCATTATCCAATGCCACAAGTTCACCAAAGGAACTGGCAATACCTTTAAAAATGTCTTCATGCTAGAATTCTAAAGGGAGCCCAAGAAGTGTGGCCCAGATGGGAGTGGTTAAGAAAAAAGAGTCTGAAAGATCCATGTTAGGTTCACATTTTTTAATGGTGAGAGAGCTTTTACCAAAAGACCATGGTCCTCTACAAAGAACCCTATCCATGTCTTCTTTATAGTTGAAGATAAATGAAAAGAAGTCGTTCAACTTGGGAGCAATATCTACCTCTCCTCTAATAACCCATTTCCTTTTAACCATTTTTCTAAGAGATTCAAGATGTGGTCTTGCACCTAAAAATTTAACCACTAGGGTGAAATCCATGGAAGACACAGAAAAATCAACTAAAGGGTCTGAAATAAAAACTTGAAACTCACCTTTCTCCCAGCAGGTCTTAGTAGTCACTAGCGAGAAAAGAGATTTTTCAGTGGGTTTCTTGCCAAACAGGGATGACCAAGTTTTTCATTTTGAGACCCCTTGCTTCAGCCCTTCAGAGGACTTTTCCTTGAAAGAATCAACATTATCTTTCTCCTTCTCGAGATCCTGTCCCAACACATGAAAAGAAGATAGGGAATCCAATGGTGGAATATGGACCCCACACAAAGGTTCAAAATCACCCAAAGACTTTACATTGTCCACATTGACCAAAGATTCTAAACCCACAAACTTCTCAGCATCCCTTGCCATTCCTCCAGGGTTTGTACCTCCAGCCAGATTCTCCCTGACCAGTTCCCCACCTGCAAATGAACCAGCTAATTCAAATTCTACAAGAGGGTCCATTTCTTGTAACTTGGTTGTTAAGTTAATATAGAATATTCATATATTTAATCAATGAGATATATCAAAATATTTAATGTTAGAAGAATTGAAAATGAAATGTATGTGCTTCAATTTTGTGGTAAAATAGAATAAAATTTATTCCACTTTTACCCTTATTAGTTATGTGATCTCTTAGGTTCCCTGCCAGGGGGATACAAGGAAGAATTACTCTCTACATTTCTTAGCTTACTAGATGGATTTCTTGTAATATTGTGGTTATTGAAATTGAGACTTGTGATGGCTTTGATTCTTTAGTTGTAGATAGGCCACAAAACTTAGAAGCGAGTTAAATTTACTACTAGTGGGTATGTGTAGGATCATGGTGTGCCAAAAAGTGGCAATGTAAAAAAAAATAGAGTTTGAAAATGTCTAAAAGTGCTTCAAAATATGCTCTGACTTTTTTTCACCTATCCAGGTACCAAACCTGGAAAGTAAGGCTCGAGCCTTATCGAATATCCGATTTTATATTGGATATTTGATAACAAAATATATCTAATATATTATACTATAATATAATATTATAATAATAATATAATAATTATAATTATTATATTATAATAGTATAATATAAAAATATTATATTATAATAGTATAATATATTATGTAATATTATATAATATAATATTATTATAATAACATAATATAATACATTACCTAATATATAGTATTATAATATAAAATATAATAATTGAAATGTAATATAATAATAAAAAATTAATATATTATAATATAATATATAATAAAAAAGTATATTATAATATAATATATAATATAGCTAGCATTATAAACCGGCGCATATCGAATATCTGATATAATATTGGATATCCAATATCTGTAGCTCAATATAAAAAAAACAACAGACACACAGGCTCATTTTTACACCAGTTTACAAGCCAGCAATTGGATATCAGATATCAAATCAGATATATGATTAAAAGGTTTTTTTGTTTAAAAAAAAAATCATTTTAAACATAAATTCAATAGATTTGATCATGATTTTGTTAGTTTAATTTGAATCTAGGGTTTTTTTGAAAAAAATGGTTAAAATTAAGGTTTTTTTAAAATATATATTATGTTTTGCAATTTAATAGGAATGTCTAATCAAAATGATGACACTGAGGTAGGGAATAATATTCCTTGTAACCACCCACCAAGATCTAGTGCCCCCACAAAACTGTCCACCAAACGATCCTCTACCCCCTCAAAACCCTCCTCGAATCGAGGATTTGATAAATGAAAATCTCACCGAATTGAGGGGTTTGTGAAGAACATATAATAATGTACCCACATTGGCTCCTATGTTATCCATGTTAAACACCATAGTGGATAACATTGAAACCTTTATCAACCAACAAAATCTCACTCTTCGTTGGCATGATGAAATGCATGAAATGTTTGATGATGGTTTGGACTATGATGAGGTTGCGGACCTCAATATAACCAAAGAGGATTTGGCTAGCCTTTTTGTGAACCTGAAAATGCGTATACCTGTCGACCCAAAAAAATCCAAACTATCGATTAAATGGTGCACAAATGATGCCATATGTGCAAACTTTTGGGATCGTTGGTGGATAGTTTTTGATATCCCTCCACATAGCAATTTAGATGTTCCATTTTATTTCCTTAGAAAATTATATGTAGAATTTTTTTTGAAACTTAAAGTGAACTATTGGAGCATGAAGCCCAACATGGGTGTAGGACTAGGAGCTCCTCAAGATAGACCCTCTTCCTAGTGGAAGAAAGCTAGCACTTTTGTCCCGCCCACTGATATCTCCCCCCCTCCTTGAGTGCAGCATCTTGATATTATGGCAGAGGCTAGCTCTCAGACCATCAGAGCCATTCATAGGCTAAGTAGCCTAATGATATCTTAGGCTAGGTCAGTCCTGCCTCCTCATGTTGATGATGTTGGCACCAATTCATCATTGGCTAGCTCATCACACTTTTGTGTGCCTCACACTTGCATTATGTGCAAGAATATTTTCTTGGGTCCCATAGGTGATCTTCCTGAGTATCATTTTGTATTAGACGAGGATACACTAGACACATGTGCAGAGGCTATAGACTCTGATGCGAGAGAGGAGGGGAATGTAGAGGCATGGACTCCTTCGGTGGACCATCAACATCCATATGTGTATACATTTTTTTGTTATGACATATGTGATTTAATGTTAATTTTTATAATAGAGTAATTTTAATTTTTAAGCCATATTGACTTATACATGTATGTGATCTTCATTAATGTTTAGTTAATGACCAAGGAGGAGCTCAGACAAATTGATGATGCCACGCTCTCAGCCATTTCATTTGGCCTTGAGACATCTATGATACATTATGTTGTGTTCGCATTATTTTTTCTATTTGATATTGTAGCACATATGGTTGCTAATCTTTCTATTATCTTGCAGGTACCATTTGTCTCGGGGGGACAAAGTGCGTGGGATGAGTCAGCACGCATTGAAAAAGGAAAGGTAATTAGGTGCTTTCTATTTGATTAAATATTGATGCATTCTTGTAAAATGTTTGTGGTAATGAAATTTAATTACATTCTTTATTGTATATAGGGCATGGCTACTGGAGATGAGCCTGTACAAATTCTATGTCGTAGACAATCAGGCATTTCCATTCGCACCGAGAGCCCCATTGTATGTATAAGTATCATTTATTTTATATTTTCATTATCTTCATAAATAAATTCAAAACTAATTTTCGTGATATTAACAACTACTATTTTGTATCTCATAAGAGACTCCTAGTGCACATGAGTTTAAATAGGAGAGTTATGTAGATTTGATGATGCAACCACTCTATCCTAAGGAGGAGCCTACAATAGTAAGTTGTAGTTTGAATTCATGATTAAATATGTTATAAATTTAGCATGCTATGAATTATAATGTTATAGTTTAAGTTGTAGATTCATCTGACAAACGTATTTGAACATACACAACCCACAATCAATGAGGTAGAAGCATTGCTGAGGGCATATGAGAGAACTCTTGACCGGCGCAAGAGGTCAACAAGAGAGGTATTTATTATAAAATTTTAATTGTATAAATCTTCATTACAAAAAAGATCATTATGCATTTGAGTAATTCAATGTTAGATACAAAGAATCATATAAATTTAGTAGTTTAACTTTGGGTTTTCCTTTTTTGTTTATGTAGGAGGCATCCGATCCACCTAGTGCAGTGAAGAGGCTACATTTTGATCATCCACCAGCACCGTAGGATAGTATAGTTGTCGTAGGATGCATCGTGAGACATTTTGAGATGGCATATGCCACATTGTTTACAAAAATGTTGATATTATAGACATTCCGATGGCATGATCAGCCACATTTTGTATATGGATCTATGTATTTTGATATATATTTGAGTACTTTGTCTATGGATACATGATAGTTGATATATATTTGTGTAAAATTTTGTGAATGGATACATGTATTTTGATATATATATTTTTCATTTATTTGCACAATGATATACATAGTAATTTAGTATCTAGTATTGTTCAATTTATCGTGGATAATGTGTATTGTTCATGTTTATGGAATATGATTAATTTTGACTATGTTTGTTATATTCAATTCAAATGCAATAATTTGTGAATGACAATTTAACAACCTTTATTATCAAATTTGGATGCAATGCTTAATTTGAAGTGCTATCATGACATAAACACACTTGTTAACCTCCTACACAAGGTTCAGATAACCCCAAATCTGATTTTAAACTCCACCTTCAACCTTGAAACTAACTCTTGGCTTCAAATCTAATCTCAACACAGTTAAGGACTCCACTCCTCAACCATGGATTCTATTCCCAACCAAAAACTCATTCCTAGACTCATAATCTCTGATAACTAGCACTTCAATTTGTTACTATCCTCATACTACAACTTTTCAATTTCAACATGACCTCAAAATATCCCAACTTAAGAGACTTGATTTGATCAAACCTTTTTCACTTTGTTACTATCTCCTAAAAATGAGATAGGTTATTTTAGGCCTCAGCATCACCGTCCTGTAGCATTTGATGGTTCATTGATAGCCCTCATGAGCTTCGAGTTATGACCCTCAAAAGATCGACCTCAAAATGCACTTAGAGCACTTTGGAGACTCCTCGGTATGGGGTGGCTATAGACGATGGATGGTCTTCATGGCTGGAACAAGGGTGTCACTAGGGTTCACTTGCACACCCAGAGCTAATGGCGCTAATGATTCGATGCCAAGATCAACGATTTCAAAGTTACGTTCAGGTGATCCTTTAATGTTAGAATGTTATTTTTATGCACTTTTATGGATGTGTATTTGGAAATTGAATAAATTTTTCAAATTGAATAATTCAAAAATATGGAAACTAATGTCTCATGTCTAAAAGACAAAGACTAATAAGTATGAATCTAATCCTTAAGTAGTCTAGTCAGTTCAATATTATATTATAGATCTCTTTAGATGGGTGTATAGATCTCTTTAGGTGGGTATATCGATGAAGACTGTGGCTATAACTAATTACCGAGGGGAATTTACTATGCTTAGTTTTCTTCATGAAGAGAATAAACATTTTCCACATGCCCATTTCTTGAACTACTTACAAAATGAAGAAAACATCAGAAGGGTAATTTTCTGACAACAATTCAACTCTTTAATTAAAGATTTAATAATATGAATATTATCTAATGTTTAATATTAAAAAGTGTAATTTTCTTTATTTTTTTGATATAATTGGATACCTACAAATGTTTTGTGAATTCTAGATGTTTCTTTTGATGAATGCCCCTTTTATTGTTAAAGAACATTCAAAGCCAAAATTTTTGAGTAAAAATGGAGGATCTTATTTAATGAATCTTGTGCACACTATGTTCTATTGTAAATTCTTTAAAAAAAATGTATGCATTGCATCAATCTCTTGTGATACTACAAGAAAGATTCTATAACTTGCAATAAACATATTTTATAACAAATAATCACATACATTAATCATTTAGAGAGAAAGTTGTATAACATGTGGCTACAAAAGCATGGAGTTATAAGAAGGAAAAAAAGAATATTTCATACATTTAATTTATGTTAACATCAACCCTAGCTTTGTGATCAAGTTGTCTTCAAAACCATCATGGGTCTTGGCTAGGTTGGGTTACACCGGTGTTTTCTAGGTTGGGGTCTTGGCTTATGTAACTGACACAATTTTTTGTATAGGGTTTAGGTTTCTAGCTTGGAGGGTGTCTTCATGTTGGAGTGCTTGAGATAGGTTTTGCGTTTCCCAATACAACCTAGCTCTATGTTCAATCTCTTGCTTCTTCTCTTAGTGGTGACTATATTCTCTCTTACTCATGATTATTCTATTTTCTTACCAATGGTGAATGGCTATGTTGATATGTGAGAGTAATGTTAGGCAATTTGTGAGAGATCAAGATTCTATGCAGTTTCTTTGGCCCCCTCTCTCTTTATCTTGGTGATGATATTTGAATACTGTTTGTGCTTCAAGGTTTATTCTTTTTTAAAATCTATGTTTGTGGTAGTTGGGATGCAACTTTAATAGTAAGTATGGCGTAGTAGTATGTGTCTTTCTCCTCCATTTGATTTTTCTCCATGCAGATGTTGAGAATTTTTTGGGGATTCTCTATGAGGACTCTTCATTTCTTCTATAGTGTCTCTATTTCTCATCCTTCTCAGATGATTAAATTTCTTATGGTTTTTTTTGGTGGATCATCTTACGTGGTGGAGATCTCCCCTCTAAAGGGTGGGAAGTTTTCTATTTATTTAATAGTGTTTTTTTTGGATATCTAAAAGTTGTATGGTTGAAGATCATTTTTTTTTCCATGCTATGATTTTTGCACTAGGAAATTGGCTCAAAGAAGAGAAATAATGAGGTTTTTGTGCTTCTCATAGATAGCTTAAAAGGGTATTTTCTAGATATATGTTTTCTTTGGTTGGGAAGACATGGTAGTTTTGGTAGGCTTGGAATGTTTAGGATCCTTAGAAAAATCATTGAATGTTTGGGGTATTTTTTAAAACCCTACAAGGTTTTAGGTTCCTTTCAAAAATCCATTGGACTTGTCTTTAGAGGCCTACCTCCTCAACTAAGTTTCTTTTTATGTTGTGTTGTTGTTCCAAGGATCTTCTCACTATAAATGGTTTCAAGGGCCTGCTAACCCCTTCATATGTAAAAAGTAAAATCTGAAATATAACTAAAGAGTAAAAATCTTATAGAAAGTTTATAAAAATTGAGAAAACACATCTCTATGAAATTAATATATCACAATGATGTAAAAGAGACAATCATGGAAAAAATTAATTGATCTTTTCTTTTCAAGTACTAAATGATATCATGTAATTTAGACTACTCATCATAAATAAAAATAGAATAATTCAGATCTTTTCCATGTATTTGGATGTGTATGTGTTATTTTGAATAACTTATCTTTTTCATTATTACAAAAACCATATACAAAAAAATTGAACATTTTACATCATAATACATCATAAATCTTAGGAATTCTCCCCAACACCGCCCCACTCTTCATGATGTACCTACATTCAAATATCATAAAAAAAAAAGTAATTTATTGTATTAAACAAGATAATCAGTGGTTCACTGAATCATTTTGAAGAAAATAACATAAGTAAATATAACTAGTCGAGTGTTCCAGTAGGGTCCTCTCTCTGTTTTAGGGTCTCCAATAGGGCTTCACGATCAAAATTAGTAATAGTAAAAAGTTCTTTTACTTTTGGTCTTCCTTGATGCTTCAACAACTTTACATTTGTTGCTATAATAAGATGTGAATATATGAGAATTATTTTGTGCTTCTGATAGTCTTCAAATGCAAGAATTTCATGCCTTCTAAGCATGTATGTCCGTAGCCATGTTCTAGTGACAACCACTAAACCAGTAGGATATGTGAATCCATCATCATCTGTGATCAGTTGTGCAAGTTTTTGTTTACCTCTTACACAATGTGCTAACCAATAATAGGTTTTCTCATCATTCTCCTATGGTACAACCAATAAAAAGACATCTCCTGGCTGAAGTAGATTTGATGGATGGTTATGCTCAAGTGAACTTTCCATGTCATCATTTCTGATAGAGGGTATGATAGACAATGGAGTAAGATAATATGGAGCCCATGTGTCCACCCACTCACTTGACTCATAGTGATCCCAATCACACTGAAAACAACTAGGACAAAAGAAAGCTAGCTGTCATGTCCAAATGGTCCATGTACTAGAATCAGAACTCCAGAATGAATGCATTTTTGATGAGTCTCTCACTGTAGCACAATCTAATCTATCACCTATGGACCCTTCCTCAACCAACTAAAAGAACCTGCATACTACTAAATCATGAGTCCCCCCCTATGATAATGTTAAACTACACCAATCAACAATGCTACAAGCATCAAGAATCTTTGCTGCTGAAATCTTCAGTTGTTCCTTAACTAGAGCTCTCTTCACACATGCCCCTACTCCATCATATTCCCCTTTTCCATGGCCAGACTAAAAAGAACTCCAAATATAAGGCACCCCCCTCTCTACGTGCATCCTACACAACCAATAAAATATGCGAGCATTCTTGAATTGACCTGTAGAGTTATCTAACCAAATGATATGTCTATCCATAGCAATTGCATGCTCATGGAAGAAATCAAAATAATTCTCAAAATAATGTTACACAAACTCGTGAGAGTGAGATCTATCATCACTCATATAAAAATGATACTCTGTAATAATCTTTTGATTATCTTTTGCACTATTAGGGGCATGTCTATATGTTATGTGAATGAAAATAGCAATCTAAATGGAGTTGTACTACTGAGATTGTGTCTCATTTTGAGGTTACAATGTGTAGTTCTCAGCAAAATCAACAACTAATATAATAGTTCCAATGGGAAAAGTCTCCTTACACATTCTAAATTGTTGATCCAACCACTGAGACCTGTGACTATGTCTTGCATACTTGTAGAAAAGATTTGCCTTGAAATCTGAAATAAAACTAGCCACACTGATATCTTTTTCAACCAATTCACATCTAGAGCTCTCACCCCCACTCTTCAATGTGTATTTCACCATTTCATATACCTTTTTTTCACTATTGTCTTTCCAAGATCTTGTTCGCACCCCTCATGGAAACATGTATCATACTTGGATAAGCCACCACATTATGAACACTTCTCATTTAAGCAAGCATTTCTATAAAAGAAACAACCATCAACTCTACAACATAAAAGTTGATCTAGCAAGTATCTTGATGATATTGGAAGCCCACTAGCACCACAATCCTCCAACATTTCTTTACTGTGTAAAGTAGAATGGATGGAGCGTAATAGTTCATGGTGCATAGAAAACTCAACATGATATTTGCAACAACATGTATTTCGAATTTTGAGTGGCACACAATAAAATGGCTTCAAAGATTCAAAAGCCCTTTGTGACATATGAAGGCTTGGATGACTCGCTCTAAATTGTTTGAACAACATAGTTTGACTTACCTCCAAATAGTGTTTAGGATGTGGCATGTGGTCTCTAATGCTAATTCTCAACTTTATAACGTCTTTAGCATTGGGTGATACTAGTGAGCTAGAGTGCCAAAATTGTGTAATTTCTTTCTTCACATCATCGGATAACTTGTTATCAAAATGTCGAAGTCTCCCACCAAATGCTCATGTTTCATTTTTAAGGGCATCATCAATTCTGTCTTGTCGACTAAGTGCTCTTCTCAAAGTAGTACGATTTAAATTCAAATCAATACACGCTTGTCTCATATATCTACCTTTTCTCAAATGATGACTTACCAAAGAGGTCGTAATAACCCTTCGAGTAGCTCTGTTATCCTTCTCCCTGCTATTTTCCCCAATGCTATTGAGAGCATTGAAAAGATTCTTCACAATAATGGCATTTCTTTCCAACTTTTTATTGACACGAATCTTCAATTTGGAAAGCATAGGTCTCATCTTTTGCATCTTTAATAAGTGCATGAAAAGCTGACATTGCTCCACCACTGTCTTGTTGCCAAAAAACATCTTATATAGTCTCGAAGCCCATAACTGAATGGTTCTTTCTTATTTTTTCCCTTCCAAATTGGTAATAATCATTTCATCAATTTCAATTATCCATTTTGGTGTTCTAGAACCTTCATGTCGATTATAATTAGGAGATATGTAAGGTTCTTGTGCATTAGGTTCCTTTGCATTGTCATGTTCAACTTGGTCAATTATGTAATTTACATTATGACCTGGTAGCATTTTGTCCTCAAAATTTTCATTCTCTAAATTTTCAATTTTGGCATTATCATTTTCAATTGGTACATTTTCATTCTCCAATTGCACATATTCATTATTTGAATCTATGATTTCACCTTCGACTAATTCATCATCAACTTGACTGACACTTAACATACCTTGTCTTCTCCTTCGGTATTCCATTTTGTCCCTTTCTGTAGGACCCATTTTCCGTTGCACCAAAAGCCATGACTTTTAGGGAACATGGAACACTACATAATTAACCACCTGTGGGCAAGGGAGCACGTCGCATCACCCAACAATCTCCCCCTCGATGCGCATACCAGGTGCTTACGTGGGTTGGGAAGGCACTGGGGAGATTTGAACCCATGACCAGGCCAAAACCAGGCTCTGATACTAATTGTAGGGCCCATTTTCCGTTGCACCAAAAGCCATGAATTTTAGGGAACATGGAACACCACATAATTAACCACCTGTGGGCAGGGGAGTGCGTCGCATCAACCAACACTTTCCCTATATGCTGAAATGTCCTCATTGGATACCTTCCTTTTGCGTTTAACCTTTCGATGACTGCTGCTCCCCATTCAGATGACAATATCAAACACCTAGGGTTATATTATCAAACTTTTTTTGGTTGGTTGGGCCCCAAAATGTGACTTTTTGTGAACCTATGAAAAAGACACCCAAAAAATGATATTGACGGGTCTACAGTGATAGGGAATATTTGGGGAAAATCAAGCCAGTATATCAGATATCTGATATCAAATTGGATATCCAATACAAGTCCAAAATAATTTGGAGGGAAAAATAAATTTGTGGGTTATGATATAATTTGAGTTTGTCAGTTATAAGTTATTTGATTATATGACAATGTAAATATATAATATTATATATATATATATATATATATATATATATATATATATATATATATATATAAGTAACATAAAGATATAATATATAATCTATTAATATACAATAATATATTATGTTATTATCATCTATAAATTATAATCTATAATATATTATTATTACTATGACCTATATTATTAATATATAATAATATATTATGTTATTATTATTACAATCTATAAATATTATATATGTATATATATGTCCCTAGGGGTCCTAGAACCCCTAGGAACATATTAGAATCATTCATATGGGTTGAAAGGGGTCATAGGGTGACCTATGACCGCTTTCAACTCATTCCATGAATACATATGTCCCTAGGTGTCCTACGACCCCTAGGGAGATATTACAATCGTTCATATTGGTCAAAAGGGGTCATAGGGTGAAATATGACCCCATTCAACCCATTCCATGATGAAATATGTCCCTAGGGGTCCTAGGAACCCTAGGGACATATTAGAATCATTCATTTGGGTTGAAGGGGGTCATAGGGTGACCTATGATACCTTTCAAACTATTACATGACGACATATGTACCTAGGAGTCTTAGACCCCTAGAGACATATTAGAAACATTCAAATGGGTTGAAGGGGGTCATAGGATGACCTATAACCCCCTTCTACACATTCCATGATGACATATGTCCCTAGGGGTCCTAGGACCCCTAGGAACATAGGAGATTTGTTCATATAGATTGAAGGGGGTTATAGGGTGACCTATGACCCCCTTCCACACATTCCATGACGACATATATTCATAAGAATCCTAAGACCTCTAAGGACATATTAAAATGATTCATATGTGTTGAAAGGGGTCATAGGGTGACCTATGACCCCATTCCACACATTCCATGACGACATATGACCCTAGTGGTCCTAGGACCCCTAGAGAAATATTAGAATTGTTCATATGGGTCGAAGTGGGTCATAGGGTCATCTATGAACCGCTTCGACACATTCCATGATGACATTTGTCCCTAGGGGTCTTAGGACCTCTAGGGACATATTAGAATCATTCATATTGGTTGAAGGGGGTCATAGCGTGACCTATGACCCCCTTCAACACATTCTATGAAGACATATGTCCCTAGGGGTCCTAGGACCCCTAAGGATAAATTAGAATCATTCATATGGGTCGAAAGGGGTCATAGGGTGACCTATGACCCCCTTTGACCCATTCCATGGTGACATATGTCCCTAGGGGTCCAAGAACCCCTAGGGACATATTAGAATCGTTCATATGGGTCGAAGGGGATCATAGGGTGAGCTATGACCCCATTCAACCCATTCCATGATGACATGTCCCTAGGGGTCCTAGGACCTCTAGGGACATATTATAATTGTTCATATGCGTTGAAGGGGGTCATAGGTCATTTCAGTCCATTATATGACCACATATGTCCCTACGGGTTCTAGGACCCCTAGGGACATATTACAATCATTCATATAGGTCGAAGAGGGTCATAGGCTATCCTATGACCCCTTTTGACCCATTACATGACAACATATGTCCCTAGGGGTCCGAAGACTACTAGGGACATATTAGAATTATTCATATGGGGTCGAATGTCACCCTATGATCCCTTTCGATCAATTTCATGATGACATATGTTCTTAGGGGTCCTAAGACCCCTAGGGACATATTAGAGTCATTTATATGGGTTGAAGGGGGTCATAGGTTTTTGATACATTCCATGATGACATATGTCCCTAGGGGTCCTAACACCCCTAGGGACATATTAGAATGATTCAAATGGGTCGGAGACATATGTCCCAAGGGGTCGTAGGACACCTAAGGACATATTAGAATCATTCATATGAGTCGAAGGGGGTCTTAGGGTGACCTATGACCCCTTTCGACACATTCCATGATGAGAAATGTCCCTAGGGATCTTAGGACCCCTAGGGTAATATTAGAATCATTCATATGGGTTGAAGGAGGTCATAGGGTGACCTATGACCCCTGTTGACCCATTACATGATGACATATGTCCCTAGGTGTCTTAGGACCCCTAAGGAGATGTTAGAATCGTTCATATGTGACAAAAAGGGTCATAGGGTGATCTATGAGCCCATTCGACACATTTCATAACAATATATGCCCCTAGGGGTCTTAGGACCCCTAGGGACATATTAGAATCATTCATATTGAAGGGGGTCATAGGGTGGCCTATGACCTCTTTCAAACTATTACATGATGACATATGTCACTAGGGGTCCTAAGACCCCTAGGGACATATTAGAATAATTCATATGGGTCAATTTGATCTATTACATAATGACATGTGTCCCTAGGGGTACTAGGAGTCCTAGGGACATATTAGAATCATTCATGTGGGTCAAAGGTGGTCTTAGGGTGACCTATAAACCTCTTCGACACATTCCATGATGAGATATGTCCCTAGGAAACCTAGGACCTCTAGGGACATATTAGAATCATTCATATGGGTTGAAGGGGGTCATAGTGTGACCTATGACCACTTTCGACCCATTGCATCATGACATATGTCCCTATGGGTTCTAAGACCCCTGAGGACATATTATAATCATTCATATGGGTCGCAAGGGGGTCATAGGGTGACCTATGACCTGCTTCGACACATTTCATGATCACATGTGTCCTTAGGGGTCCTAGGACCACTAGGAACATATTAGATTCATTCATATGGGTCGAAGGGGGTCATAAGTTGACTTATGACCCCCTTCAACACATTCCATGATGACATATGTCCCTACGGGTCTTAGGACCCCAAGGGATAGATTAGAATCGTTCATATGGGTCAAAGGGGGTCATAGGGTGACCTACGACTCCCTTCGACACATTTGATGATGACATATGCCCTTAGGGGTGCTAGGACACCTTGGGACATATTAGAATCATTCATATGGGTCAAAGGAGGTCATAGGGTGACCTATGACCCCCTTCGACCCATTCCATGATAAGATATGTCCCTAGGAGTCCTAACAGCCCTAAGGATATATTAGAATGATTCATATGGGTCAAATGGGGTCGTAGGGTGACCTATGACCTCTTAGAACCCATTCCATGATGACATATGTTGCTAGGGGTCCTAGGACCCTTAAGAACATATTAGAATTGTTCATATGGGTCGAAAGGGGTCATAAGGTGACCTATGACCCCCTTAGACCCATTCCATGATGACATATGTCCCTAGGGGTCCTAGGACTCCTAGAGACATATTGGAATCGTTCATATGGGTCGAAGAGGGTCAAAGAGTGACCTATGACCCCTTTCGTCCCATTGCATGATGACATATGTCCTTAGGGGTCTTAGCACCCTTAGAGATATATTCGAATTATTTATTTGGGTTGAAGGCGATCATAGGGTGACCTATGACCTAGTTCAACACATTATATGATGACATATGTTAGTGTAGTTTTTTATTTTTCCTATTTTGCTAAGTTTTTCCTACACTTTTAATAATCTCGCTTAGGTTAATAAAGCATGTCTTATTAGGTGAATGGTTTTGAGGTGTCAACTTCCTACATGTGAGCATCCATTAGCTATCTTGGGAAGATACTTTGCTATCTTTAGTCTGATAGATGGTTGCTCCTCATTGGTTGGTGTTGCCACCTCCTCCCTCTTCCTAGCCTATATAAGCATGCTACCTGGCTTGTATTTGGATCTCTTATTTTTTGCATCCTCTTAATGCTATTTTGCTTCCAGCATTTGCATTACTCTCTTGGAGACTAACTCTATGATGCTATTTTGATTTTGTATCATTTGCATTCATAGTTTAGATATTTATTCTTTGCACTAGTTTTCTAGGTTATTAATCTTATTAGATTCTAACATGGTATTAGAGATTTTCTATGTGCAAGAGTAGATTTTAGTTTTCTTATTTGAGAGATTCGGGGGGGGGGGGGGGTAATAAACTTTATTGTAGTTTTTTGAAAAATGAAGTATGTTCTTCTCTTGCATCTTTGGATGATCTTGAGAATCAGAAAAGTTTTGACAAAAACGGTTTTTCTTTGGGGTTTCAATCTCAAATTTGACAACCAACTTGCATATTTGAAGTTTTCAATCAATATTGCAGGTTTCAGCATACCATTGATGGACTTAGAAAGCTGATCCATCATTTGCATGTCATATTTTGGTTGTTGGGGTCGTTTTTTAATTTTTGGAGCCGTTTTTTACTGTTAAAGGCGTCCAATTTACACTACAGCAACATTTTCTGTACATAAAAAAGAAAAACGATTTCTGGGTTTTGTTCGCAGCCCCAAAAAACCATCTGGGTATCTTTTAGATTCTGAATGCAAGCTGTATATTTTTTAGAATCGAGCATGAAAGGCTACAACCATACCCCTCTCCGTTGGCAATCACAGATTTGAATGCAATTTTCAAATGTCTCGTTCTTGCTCATACGGACTCTGATTTTGATGATTCTTATAATGAACTTGGCTATTTTTTTGTGCTCTATCCATCAGTGGAGTTGTTTTTTGATTTTCATGCATGAATTCTTCAAAAATTGCAGATTCTCAGCCGTGACTGTGCACAGTTCTCATTTTGAAAACTTTGGAGGATCATAACTTTCTCATACGACCTCGTATCGAGGTGACTCTTTTTTTGAAAGTGCATGATTTTTTGAATAGATTGCAGTGGTGCTATTTGTTTCTTTGATTATTGTGCCCAAGTGTCACTTTTAGCATATGCTCTTCATGAGGAGGCCCTGTCGATTTTTCTTCCATAACTTGAGCATACGGACATATTTTTTCAATCCAAAAAATGTCAGAAAGTTGGTTCTGAGATAGAGATGATGGTGTAGGTTTTTTTGATGTTTGCTACAGTTTGGTTGTCTATTTTGGTAGTCAAAGCTAGATGTTCTATTTTGCCTTTTGGGAGCCATATCTTGCTCATTCAGACTCTTTTCTAGGCTCGCCACATATCGTTGAAAAGCTGGTTCTATGAGTTATTCAGTTGCAGAGATCTTTTATCCAGATTCTTCTCTAGGTTCTTTCTCCTTCGAGTTTTGCACTTTCAGACTCTGGCGGATTACTTGGATTCTATAGGTCCTGGAATCTCTTCTTCTGTTCTTTTGGCTCACTCTTCTTTCTGACTTCTAAGCATTGTATGCTTCTATTCTTTTGCATTTTTTTTTTGTAAACGCATTGAGATAAAGTGTCTTCTTTTGCATATCTTGGATCTTGTACACCTTGTGTTTGTTTGTACTCGCACTCAGTTATAAAGTGCCATGGGGGGTCATGATGTTTTGCCATTTTGTGCTCATCCACCTTTGTCAAGTGAATTTTTCTTCCACGACATTAGCCCATGCAGTGTGTCGGTGACACCGCCCTTTATCATGTGCTTGTACTTCTATTGCACTATTGGTGTTCTTGATTCTTCTTCTTGCAGATATTTTTGGCATTGCATTTCAGTGTTCTTTTCACCCCTCTCCCTGTTCAGCATTATGGGGGGGGGGTTCACCTGTTGGCTCTAGTGCTTCCTTGGTTCGGTTGAGTGATCTATGTATTCAATTTTTGTTCCTATGTACTAGGTGGATGCAGTGGCTAGGCACCTATGCATTTCGGTGAGATGGTTCATCTACTATATAGACACTCATTCATTCCTACTTTTGGAGGTCACCTCTTCGATTAATCAACTCTTCAGACTTTGTCTTCTCTACCTGGTCATGCACTATTTCGGTGGGGGTTCCGGCAGTTTCTTCTGACAGTGTTTGCAGCTTCATGCTTCGGAGATGCTTCATGCTCTTTTTTGTTCCTCTCTTTGAGACATTTCCTAGATTGGAGGCTTAGTTTCCTTCATCTAGTTCTTTTTCTTGTATTTGGGTACCTGATCAAGCTTTGTTGCCGGGACCCATTTTCCTGCTTTCATAGCTTTGCTAGGTTAGCTTCCTCCCAAGCTTCACTTATGGGGGGTGTTAGTGTAGTTTTTTATTTTTCCTATTTTGCTAGGTTTTTCCTACACTTTTAATAATCTCGCTTAGGTTAATAAAGCATGTCTTATTAGGTGAATGGTTGTGAGGTGTCACCTTCCTACATGTGAGCATCCATTAGCTATCTTGGAAAGATACTTTGCTATCTTTAGTCCGATAGATGGTTGCTCCTCATTGGTTGGTGTTGTCACCTCTTCCCTCTTCCTAGCCTATATAAGCATGCTACCTGGCTTGTATTTGGGTCTCTTATTTTTTGCATCCTCTTAATGCTATTTTGCTTCCAGCATTTGCATTACTCTCTTGGAGACTAACTCTATGATGCTATTTTGATTTTGTATCATTTGCATTCATAGTTTAGATATTTATTCTTTGCACTAATTTTCTGAGTTATTAATCTTATCAGATTCTAACAGTCCTAGCACCCTTAGGGACATATTAGAATTATTTATTTGGGTTGAAGGCGATTATAGGGTGACCTATGACCCAGTTCAACACATTCTATGATGACATATGTTCCTAGGGGTCCTAAGACCCCTAGGGACATATTAGAATCATTCATATGGGTAAAAAAAATATGTCCCAAGGGGTCCTAGGACACCTAGGGACATATTAGAATCATTCATATGGGTTGAAAGTGGTCATAGGGTGACCTATGACTCCCCTCGACCCATTCCATGATGACATATGTCCTTAGGGGTCCTAGGACCCCTTAGAACATATTATAATCATTCATATGGGTCGAAGGGGGTCAAAGGGTGACCTATGAACACTTTCAACCCATTCCATGACTACATATGTCCCTAGGTGTCCTAGGACCCCTAGGGAGATATTAAAATTGTTCATATTGGTCGAAGGGGGTTATAGGGTGACCTATGACCCCATTCGACCCATTTCATGATGACATATGTCCTTAGGTGTCCTAAGACCCCTAGGGACATATTAAAATCATTCATATGGGTTGAAGGGGGTCATAGGGTGACCTATAACCTCCTTTGAACTATTGCATGACAACATATGTACCTAGGGGTCCTAGGACCCCTAGGGACATATTAGAATCATTCATATGGGTTGAAAGGGGTCATAGGGTGACCTATGACCTCCTTCAATCTATTATATGATTACATGTCCCTAAGGGTTCAAGCACCCTTGGGGACATATTAGAATTATTCATATGGGTTGAAGGGGGTCTTAAGGTGACCTATGACCCCCTTCAACACATTCCATGATGAGATATGTCCCTAGAGATCCTAGGAACCCTAGGGACATATTAGAATCATTCATATGAGTTGAAGGGGGTCATAGGGTGATCTATGACGCCTTTTGACACATTGCATGAAGACATATGTGCCTATGGGTTATAGGAACCCTAGGGACATATTATAATGGTTCATATGGGTCACAGTGGGTCATAGGGTGACATATGACCCCCTTCAACACATTCCATAATAACATACGTCCCTAGAGGTCCCAGGACGCCCAGGGACATATTAGAATCATTCATATAGATTGAAGGGGGTAATAGGGCGACCTATGACCCCTTTCGACCCATTCCATGATGACATATGTCCCTAGTGGTCCTAGCACCCGTAAAGACATATTAGAATCATTCATATGGGCCGAATGGGGTTATAGTATGACCTATGATACATTTCGACCCATTTCATCATGACATATGTCCTTAGGGGATCTATGACCCCTAGGGACATTTTAGAATTGTTCATATGGGTCAAAGGGGTTCATAGGGTGACCTATGACCACCTTCGACCCATTCTATGATGACATATGTCCCTAGGGGTCCTAGGACACCTAGGGACATATTGAAAATGTTCATATGAGTTGAAGGGGGTCACAGGGTGACCTATAACCACTTTTGACACATTACATGACAACATATGTCCCTAGTGGTCCTAGCACCCTTCGGGACATATTAGAATCATTCATATGGGTCGAAGGAGGTCATAGGATGACGTATGACCTATTTCAACCCATTTCATGATGACATATGTCCTTAGAAGTCCTAGAACTCCTAAGGACATATTAGAATCGTTCATATGGATCGAAGGGGGTCATAGGGTGACCAATGACCCCTTTTGTCTCATTCCATGATGACATATGTCTCTACGGGTCCTAGGACCCCTAAGGACATATTAGAATTATTTATTTGGGTCAAAGGCGTCACAGGGTGACCTATGACCCACTTCAACACATTTCATGCTGACATATGTACCTGGGAGTCCTAAGACCCCTAGAGACATATTAGAATCATTCATATGGGTCGAAGAAATATGTCCCAAAGGGTCCTAGGATAGCTAGGGACATATTACAATCACTCATGTGGGGTGAAGGGGGTCATAGCTTGACCTATGAGCCCCCTCGACCCAGTCAATGATGACATATGTCCCTTCGTGTCCTAGAACCCCTAGCAACATATTAAAATCGTTCAAATGGGTTGAAGGGGGTCATAGGGTGACATATGACTGCTTTCAACCCATTCCATAACTACATATGTCCCTAGGTGTCCTAGGACCCCTAGGGAGATATTAGAATTATTCATATTGGTCGAAGGGGGTCATAGGGTGTCTTATGAAACCATTCGACCCATTCCATGATGACATATGTCCCTAGGGGTCCTAGGACCCTTAGGGACATATTAAAATCATTCATATCGGTTGAACCCTATTAACCCTTTCAAACTTTTACATGATGACATATGTATCTAGGGGTCCTAGGACCCCTAGGGACATATTAGAATCATTCATATGGGTTGAAGTGGGTCATAGGGTAACCTATGACCCCCTTTGATCTATTACATGAATACATTAGAATCATTCATTTAGGTCGAATGGGGCTTTAGGGTGGCTTATGACCCCCTTCGACACATTCCATGATGAGATATGTCCCTAGGGATCCTAAGACCCCTAGGGACATATTAGAATCATTCATATGGGTGGAAAGGGGCCATAGGGTGACCTGTGACCCCTTTTGACCCATTTCATGACAACATATGTCCCTAAGGGTTCTAAGACCCCAAGGGACATATTATAATCGTTCATATGGTCGTAGGGGGTCATAGGGTGACATATGACCCCCTTCAACACATTTCATAATGACATATGTCTTTGTAGGTCCTATGAGCCCTAGGGACATATCAGAATCATTCATATAAGTCGAAGGGGGTCATAGGGTGACCTATGATTCCTTTCGACCCATTTCATGAGGACATATGTCCTTAGTGGTCTTAGCACCCCTACAAACATATTATAATCATTCATATGGTTCGAAGGATGTCATAGGGTTACCTATGACCCATTTTAACCCATTTCATAACGACATATGTCCCTAGGGGTCCTAAGACCCCTAGGGACATATTAGAGTCATTCATATGGGTCAAAGGGGGTCATAGGTGACCTATGACCACCTTCAACCCATTATATGATGACATATGTCCCTAGGGGTCCTAAAACCCCTAAGGACATATTAGAATTGTTCATATGGGTTAAAGGGGGTCATAGGGTGACCTATGACCTCGTTCGACCCATTACATGACAACATATGTCCTTAGTGGTCCTAGCACCCCTAAGGACATATTAGAATCATTCATATGGGTTGAAGGGGGTCATAGGGTGACCTATGACCCATTTTGACCCATTTCATTATGACATATGTCCCTAGGGGTCCTAGGATCCCTAGGGACATATTAGAATGATTTATATGGGTCAAAGGGGGTCACAGGGTGACCTATGACCCCCTTCGACACATTCTATGATGACATATGTCCCTATAGGTCCTAGTGCCCCTAGTGACATATTAGAATCATTTGTATGGGTCGAAGACATATCTCCCAAGGTGTCCTAGGACACCTAAGGACATATTGGAATCATTCATATCAGTTGAAGGGGTTCATAGGGTGACTTGTGACCCCTCTCGACCCATTCCATGATGACATATGTCCAAAGGGGTCTTAGGACCCTTAGAAAAATATTAGAATCATTCATATGGGTCAAAGGGGGTCATAGGGTAACCTATGACTGCTTTCAACCCATTCCATGATGACATATGTCTCTAGGGGGTCCTAGGACCACTAGGGACATATTAGAATCGTTCATATAGGTCAAAGGGGGTCATAGGGTGAACTATGACCCCCTTCAAACTATTACATGATGACATATGTCTCTAGGGGTCTTAGGACCCCTAGGGACATATTAGAATCGTTCGTATGGGTCGAAGAAGGTAATAGGGTGACCTATGACCCGCTTCAACCCATTACATGATGACATGTGTCACTAGGGGTCATAGGACCCTTAGAAAAATATTAGAATCATTCATATGGGTCAAAGGGGGTCTTTGGGTGACCTATGACCCCCTTTGACACATTACATGATGACATATGTACCTAGGGTTCCTTGGACCCCTAAGGACATATTAGAATCATTCATATGGGTTGAAAGTGGTTATAGGGTGACCTATGACCCCTTTCGACCCATTGCATGATGATATATTTCCTTAGGAGTTCTAGTACCCCTGTGGACATATTATGACCCCCTTCAACACATTCCATGACGACATATGTGCCTAGGGTGCTAGGACCCCTAGTGACATATTAAAATCATTCATATGGTTCGAAGGGGGTCATAGGGTGACCTATGATATCTTTTGACCCATTCCATGATGACATATGTCCCTAGGGGTCCTAGGACCCCTAAGGACATATTAGAATCATTCATATGGGTCAAAGGGGGTCATAAGTCACCCTATGACCCTTTTTGACCCATTCCATAATAACATATGTCCCTAGTGTTCCTAAGAACCATAAGAACATATTAGAATAATTCATATGAGTCAAAGAGTGTCATAGGGTGACTTATGACCCCCTTCAACCCATTCCATGACAACATATGTCCCTATGGGTCCTAGGACCCCTAGGGAAATAATAGAATCATTCGTATAGGTCGAAGGTAGTCACAGGGTGACCTATGACCCCCTTCAGCCCATTACATGATGAAATATGTCCCTAGGGGTCCTAGGACCCCTAGGGACATCTTACATTCATTCATATGGGTCACCCTATGACCCCCTTTGACACATTCCATGATGACATATGTCCCTCGGGGTCCTAGGACCCATTGGGACATATTGGAATCATTCATATGTGTTGAAGGGGATCGTAGGGTGACCTATGACACCTTTCGACCCATTCCATGACAAAATATGTCCCTAGGGATCCTAGGACCCCTACGGACATATTAGAATCATTCATATGGGTCGAAAGGGGTCATAGGGTGACCTATGACCCCTTTCAACCCATTAAATGATGACATATGCCTTGAAGGGTCTTGGGATCCCTAGGGACATATTAGAATCGTTCATATGGGTCGAAGGGGGTCATAGGTCCTTTCGACCCATTCCATGATGACATATGTCCCTAGGTGTCTTAGGACCCCTAAGGATATATTAGAATCAATTATATGGGTCGAAGGGGGTCATAGTGTGACCTATGACCTCCTTTGAGACATTCCATAATGACATGTCCCTGGGGTTCTTACAACCCTTAGGGATATATTGGAATCGTTCATATGTGTTGAAGTGGGTCATAGGTTACCCTTCCACCCATTACATGATGATATATGTCCTTAGAGGTTCTAAGACCCCTAGGGACATATTAGAATCGTTCATATGGGTCGAAAGGTGTCATAGGGTGACCTAGGACCCCCTTCGACACATTTCATGATGACATATGTCCTTAGGGTCCTAAGACCCATAGAGATATATTAGAATCATTCATATCGGTCGAATGGGGTCATAAGGTGACCTACGACCCCCTTTGACACATTCCATAATGACATATGTCCGTAGGGGTCCTAGGACCCCTACGGACATATGTCATCA
This sequence comes from Cupressus sempervirens, assembly GCA_028749045.1. Classification (NCBI taxonomy): domain Eukaryota; kingdom Viridiplantae; phylum Streptophyta; class Pinopsida; order Cupressales; family Cupressaceae; genus Cupressus; species Cupressus sempervirens. The sequence goes on along the minus strand of CM053791.1, from coordinate 263,429,748 downwards.
TAGAATGTGTCAAAGGGGGTCCTACCCCTAGGGACATATTAGAATCGTTCATATGGGTCGAAGGGGGTCATAAGGTGACCTATAACTCCTTTCAACTCATTACATGAAGACATATGTTCCTAGGGGTCCTAGTATACCTAGGGACATATTAGAATCGTTCATATTGGTTGAAGGTTTGACCTATTCCATGACGACATATGTGCGTAGGCATCCTAGGACCCCTAGGGACATGTTAGAATCATTCATATGGATCAAATGGCATCATAGGGTTATGTGTGACCCCCTTTGACACATTCCATGATGACCTATGTCCCTAGGGGGTCCTAGGACCCCTAGGGACATGCTAGAATAATCCATATAGGTTAAAGTTGTCATAGGGTGGCCTATGACCCCTTTCGACCCATTCCATGACTTCATATGTCCCTATGGGCCCTTGGACCCCTAGGGACATATTAGAATCGTTCATATGGGTCAAAGGGGGTCAAAGGGTGACATATTACCTCTTTCCACCCATTACATGATGACATATGTCCCTAGGGGTCACATTAAAATCATTCATATGGGTCGAAGGGGGTCATAGGGTGACCTATGACCTGCTTCAACACATTCCATGATGACATATGTCCCTAGTGGTCGTAGGAACCCTAGGGACATATTATTATCATTCATATGGGTGGATGGAGGTCATAGGTTGACCTATGACCCCTTTCAACCCATTCCATGATGACATATGTCCCTAGGGGTCCTAGGACCCCTAGGGACATATTAGAATCGTTCATATGGATTGAAAGAGGTCATAGGTCACATGACGACATATTTCCCGAGGGATCCTAGGACCCCTAGGGACATATTAGAATCATTCATATGGGTCGAAGGGGGTCATAGGGTGACCTATGACCCCTTTTGACCGGTTCCATGATCACATATGTCCCTAGGGGTCCTAGGACCTAGGACTCCTATGGACATATTAGAATTATTCATATGGGTCATAGGGGGTCATAGGGTGACCATGACCCCTTTCGACTGATTCCATGATGACATATATCCCTAGGGGTCCTAGGACCCCTAGGGACATGTTAGAATTGTTCATATGGGTCGAACCCTTCGACTCATTCCATGACAACATATGTCCCTAGGGGTCGTAAAACCCTTAGGGACATAGTAGAATCATTCATATAGGTCGAATGGGTTCATAGGTTGACCTATGACCTTCTTCGACACATTCCATGACGACATATGTCCTTATGAGTTTTAAGACCCCTAGGGACATATTAGAGTCATTCATATGAGTCGAAGGGTGTCATAGGGTGACCTATGACTCCTTTTGAGCCATTTCATGATCACATATCTCCCTAGGGCTCTTAGGACCCCTAGGGACATATTAGAATCATTCATATGGGTTGAAGTGGGTCATAGGGTGACCTATTACACCTTTTGACCTATTTCATGACTATATATGTCCTTAGGGGTCCTTGGATCTCTAGACATGTATTAGAATTGTTCATATGGGTCGAATGGGGTCATAGGGTGACCTGTGACATCGTTGGACCCATTGCATGATGACATATGTCCCTAGGGGTCTTAGGACCCCTAGGGACATATTAGAATCATTCATATGGGTTGAAGGATGTCATAGGGTGACCTATGACCCCTTTCGACACATTACATGACAATGTATATCCCTAGGACCCCTAGGGACCCATTGTGAATGCATCAAAATGGGTCACTAGGGGCCCTAGGGACATAGGTTGTCATGAAATGCATTGAGATGATGCGTTTTATGACAATATTATATTTAATAATTATATAATATTTTATATTTTAATATAATAATAATATATTTTAATATATAATAATTTAGTCATATAATACTACTATATATATGTAATAATAATAATATGTATCATATATATCACTATATTATATTTAGTTATAATAATAATAATTATATTTATAACTATATTATATTTAATAATAATAATCATACATATTACTATAATATAATAATATATAATAATAAAATTAATGTCCACATTTTCCTGAAATAAATTTCCCTCTAAAATAGTCTAAAGTTTCCCTCTTAAATTTCTTTCCCTCCAAATTTAAAATTTAAAAATATCCCCCCTCTCAAATTTCCCTCCAAATTGTTGTGGAAAATTGCCGGGCCTGATCAAATATCCAATTAGGCCTTATATTTACCAAGCCTATTCAGTCCACCCAAAAAATGTGTTTTAGAAGGGTATCAATGACACTTAGAATTCGGGTAGCCATCTGACAATGTTATTTTGATCGAAATTGAATGTAATGAAAAGGGTTTTTTTTTATATCACTCTCGAGATTCCATCAATATAATTGTTGTCAAATTCTAAGTTCAATAAGTATTTATGAGTTAATTTTAAATGAAGATTATTGTAAAGTGTTGATTGACATACTGATTGAAAAATAGCTATAATTTTCAAATGGTATAACATTTTTTAAATCCAAAAGTTGTGTCATATTCTATGCTTCGCCTAGTATAAGAAAAATAAAACAAAATAAAATTTGGTAAAATTTTCTATTAGTTAAGGTGGTTAGACACGAGAGTTTTTTTTTCTGAAAAAGTTTTAATAGAAAATTCATATTTAATTATTTATTTGGCATAAAAATACCTAAAAATATGCGTCACATCTGGGCATGAGTCTACTTTTTATATCTATAATTATATTAAAAAAAATTATCATTTGGTTTTGATTAAGGTGGTCAGACATACACCTACTTTTTATTTTTTCCCTAAAATTTTTGTAGTACTACATTAAAATCCAAACTTTTGACCAATCAAATTTTTTTTTCTCTAGATAAGGCCTAGTAGCTTATAAACTACATTCAATTTCCTATAGATTATTTTGTTACAACTTTTTGATATAAAGTCCATAACCACTTTAAAATTATGTGTCAAGTTGACATAACCCTGATTTGCTAATTTTTCACTACCACTTAAGGCCATAGTTTGGTACACCATGATCTTACACATACCCTAGTCTATTTTACTTTTTAAATAACGTGTGTGTGTGTGTGTGTGTGTGCGTGTGTGTGTGCGTGTGTGTGTGCGTGCGCGTGTGTGTATACGCATTAGAAATAATCATACTTCAAGAGTTGAAACAAAATTTCAATTCAAAACATAAATTATTACATATAGCAAAAAATTTATCATTTGCAATTTATGTCATTGTCATATTGATTTATGATATTCTTGTTCATGTTTAAAGTCTGCCTTCTATGTTATGCATCTAAACATTTATCATAAATTATTATTACAAACATATAATAAATCTGAAACTTAAAACAATACATTACATTAATTCCAAGGTTTAGTTATGATGTAGAGCCTAATAGGATTCTCAAGGTTTCATTAATTTCATATGTTAGATTTGCCATCATAGAATACCAATTGTAATGGGCACTCACATGTATTCCAATGCATATATTTTCTTATATGCACAATTGGTCAATACTGTACCTTATAGAAGATATAATTTTATAGGTAGAATGATGTAAAGGTTAGGGTACAATAAACACAATGCTGATGTCAATCCAACAAGATAGATTATACACCCAAACTTCTACACCTTGACACAATAATAACACTAAGAGATCATCATTAATCCATACAAATTTACACTAGCAAACTTGGCTTCACACCCATGAATGGTGGATTCTCACAAATAAGGTTGATCAACATGTTAAAGGGTTCATTCCAACACTAAAACCAAGGAACCATGGCCAAATAGCAACCCAAACATGAATTTCATAACTTTGTCCTCATAATGCAACATCTAGGCTACTAGCCCTTCCAAAGACAAATTAGGCAAAAAGTACCATATATTCCAAAAGACCTCAAGAACTAATTAGCATCACAAGTACCCTTTATTGAGTTTATTATATCCCCAAAAAGGCAAGTGCTGAAGCCATTTAAAAGCCTTCCAAAATTGGACTATTATATAGGCCTAATTGCCCCAATTAGGTCACCTTAACAAAGGAAGTACCAATAATCTAGTGAGAAAGACCAAACCAATGAAACCAACAATTAGGTTAGGGCAAGGGAAGGTAGATTCCAAAGTTTCACTTACTGGTTCAAAACTCGAGGCATGCAAATTAACAAATTTCATAATGTAGCAGAGTTGTCACATGGTAATGCCAACTCATTTGTACAAATTATATAAAGTAGATCAAATGCATAAGACAATCTTGTCAAAACTTAAGAGACAAGGAAACAATCAAACCTCCTATAGAATTGAGTCCTTATCAATCCAAAATCATGACAAGAGGAACATCATTAACGAAACAAAAAACAAAAAGGGGTATGATTTCCTTAGTAATATTTGTGTGTTTCAATATGAACTAGACAAAGGATATAATTGAATGGTTTAGGAGGTTTTTTTGGCATGCTAGTCAATCCTATTAAAAAATATTGTGCTTCTTCTCACAGATTTTCCTATTTGTGTATGTGTGCACCTCATAAATCAATCAATCTATGACCATGGAGATTAGATATCTATGTATATGCTAGGATAGGTAAAATGGTTTAGCAAATTGTGTTATTAATAAGTAGGCTTAGATCTTTTTTCACAAGTATCGCCTCGTGGTTTGACTCACAAGCTTTCCAAAGAATCTTATTATGTGATTTTCCACCATATTTTATCAAGTGGAAATTTGATGTGACAACAAGGTTTGAATAATGAAGAATCTTCCTCTTTGTTTGCCAATCCTCGAATAACCACAAGTTAGGGTTCTTCATAGAATATCGTCTAAGCCATGTGCCGGTTACAACCACCAAACCAACATGGTACTCTAAACCTTCACCATCTATAACCAAGTGATCCAATTTTTGTTTGGATTGTACACAATGGCACAAATAATAATTTGTCCCTTGTTCATTGTCTTCAGGTGCAATAACAACAAAAACATGGCCTATAGTGACAAATGTACAAAATGTGGTCATTAATTCAAAAAATACTTAGGTAAAAGTTATAAAGTTACATATTGAAATTACAAACATATATAAATATATATATATTACAAAGTTGCACTAGATCAGAAAAGTGGTCAAAATCAATAGACGAATCCATCTATACTGTTTCCAGTACTTGTGGGGGACGATAGGTGTCAATTGAGTCCAAAACCCATATTTTCCATTTGTCCACCCATTCAGTTGACTCATAGTAATTTCAATTTTCCTCTGCACATGATGGACAATAGCATGCCATTTTTCGTGTGTGGATACTCCATGAACCTACATTAGAGCTTCTAAAAGAGTGCAACTCACTGGATCCTATTAGTGTGCAACAATCTTGATATGATGCAATGTTATTATTAGCTATCAACCAAAAAAATCTATGCACCATAGAATCGCCTTCCTTACTTGGACCCATTGTAGTGTTACACCACTGGATGATGGATTTTGCATCTATCAATATTGCTCCATCTTTGTACTTTAGTTCTTCATGAGCGAAGGCTCTTTTGATGCATGTGCCTGCACCATCGTGCTCTCGCTTTTCATGACTAGCCTTTGTAAAATTCCACATATATTAAATTCTACACAACCTGTGCATCCTAATCAACTAATAGAACATCAGTGCATTCTTGAATTGAGATGTGCGATTGTCTGACCAAATAATGTGCTGATGATATGTGATGCCCCTGTTAGCCAAATCTCCATAAAATAGTTGAAAACCCCCTGTAGAAACTCCAAAGAATGTGATCGATCATCGCTGATGTAAAAATGGTACTCCCTCAAAATCTTCCTATCATCCTCTATACTTGTAGATGAATGCATGAATGCTATGTGAACAAATGTGGAAACCTATTGAGAAGTATAATAATTTTTTTGCACCTCATTTTGTGGTTGTAGTGTGTAGTTCTCTACGAAGTCTACAACTAAAACAATGGTATCTAGTGGAAATGTATACTTCCACAACTTGAATCGCAAATCTAGCCATCGAGCTCTATGTGTCTTGTAAAGCAGAGAATGGATGAAATGGGACCCAAACTTTATTTTTTACCATTTTTGGGTGATTTGACATAGTGCGTACACACTATAGCACGTATGCCCTATAAAGCACGTATGCACTATAGTGCGTATGCACTATGTCAAAACACATCTCTCCTTATCCCACCATCCCCCTCCCCTACTCTCTCTCTCTCTCTCTCTCTCTCCCCTCTCCCATCCCCTAATCTCTCTCTCACTCTCCCTCTCCCACCGCCTACTATCTCTCTCCTTCTCCCACCACATACTCTCTCTCACCCTCTCTCCTCTCCCATCCCCTACTCTCTAGATCTCTCACACACTCCCATCCCCCCTCTCTCTCTCCCTCTCCCACTTCATCTCCCACTACCTACTATCTCTCTCTCTCTCTCTCTCTCTCACTCTCTCTCCCTCTCTACTCTCTCTCTCCCATCCCCTACTCTCTCTATCTCCCATCCCCCTACTCTCTCTCACACTCTCTCCCATCCCCTAGTCTCACTCTCTCTCTCCCATCCTATTCTCTCTCTCTACCACCTCCTACTCTCTCTCACACTCTCTCCCATCCTCTACTCTCTCTTACACACACTCCCATCCCCCTCTCTCTCCTTCTCCAACTCCCTCTCCCACCACCTACTCTCTCTCTCTCTCTCTCACTCACTCTCACTCTCTTCCTCTCTACTCTCTCTATGCCACCCCTACTCTCTCTCACATTTTTACACTCTCTCCCATCCCCTACTCTCTCTTATACGCATTTCCATCCTCCCTCTCTCCCTCTCCCACTCCCTCTCCCATCACCTACTCTCTCTCTCTCTCCCCCCTCTCCAATTCCCTACTCTCTCTCTTTCACACACATGCACTCCCATCCTCCTCTCTCTTGTTTTCCCTCTCCCACTCCGTCTCTTGTCGCCTACTCTCTCCCCCCCATCCCCTACTCTCAATCTCTCTCTCTCTCCCATCCTATAAACTCTCTCTCTCTCTCTCTCTCTCTCTCTCTCTCTCTCTCTCTCTCTCTCTCTCTCTCTCTCTCTCTCCTCTCCCCCCCCCCCCATCCCCTACTCTCAATCTCTCTCTTCCACCCTATACTCTCTCTAACACCCCTACTCTCTCTCTCTCTCTCTCCATCTCTCTCTCTCCCATCCCCTACTCTCTCTCTGTCTCTCACTCTCTCTCACACCACTTACTCTCTCTCTCTCCCTCTCCCACCACCTACTCTCTCTCACCCTCTCTCCTCTCCCATCCCCTACTCTCTAGATCTCTCACACACACTCCCATCCCCCCCCTCTCTCTCTCCCTCTCCCACTGCCTCTCCCACTACCTATTATCTCTCTCTCAATCTCTCTCTCTACCTCTCTACTCTCTCTCCCATCCCCTACTATCACTCTCTCTCCCATCCCCTACTCTCTCTCTTATAAACACTCCCACCTCTTGTCTCTCTCCCTCTCCCACTCCCTCTCCCATCACCTAGACTCCCTCTCCCATCCGCTACTCTCTCTCTACTCTATCTCTCCCCTCTCCCATCACCCCACTCTCTCTCTCACTCCCACTCTCACTCTCACTCTCTCTCACTCTCACTCTCTTCCTCTTTACTCTCTCTTTTCCACCCCCTACTCTCTCTCACATTTTCACACTCTCTCCCATCCCCTACTCTCTCTCTCCCATCCCTTACTCTCTCTCTCCCCCCTCTCGCATTCCTTACTCTCTCTTTCACACATATGCACTCCCATCCTCCTCTCTTTCTCTCCCTCTCCCACTCTGTCTCCCACTACCTACTCTCTCTCTCTCCCCCGTACCCTACTCTCAATCTCTCTCTCTCCCATCCTATACTCTCTCTCCAACTTGTACTCTCTCTGCCACCCCTACTCTCTCTCTCACACTTCCTCTCTCTCTCTCTCTCCTATCCCCTACTCTCTCTCTCCCTCTCTCACTGCCTACCTCTCTCTCTCTCTCTCTCTCTCTCTCTCTCTCTCTTACACACATTCCCATTCCCCTCTCTCTCTCTCTCATTGCCTACACACTCTCTCTCTCATCCCCTACTTTGTCTCTCTTACACACACTCCCATTCCCCCTCTCTCTTCCACTACCTATTGTCTCTCTCACTCTCTCCCTCTCTACTCTCTCTCTCTCATCCCCTACTCTCACTCTCTCTTTGTCCCCCTACTCTCTCTCACACTCTCACACTCTCACCCATCCCCTACTCTCTCTCTTACATACACTCCCATCCCCCCTCTCTCTCCCTCTCCCACTCCCTCTCTCATTGCCTACTCTCTTTCTCTCCCATCTCCTACTCTCTCTCTCTATATCTCTCCCCTCTCCCATTTCCTACTCTCTCTCTTTCACACACACACCCATCCCCCCTCTCTCTCTTCGCCCATCCCCTACTTTGTCTCTCACTCACTCTCCCTCTCCCACTCCCTCTCCCACTGCCTACTCTCTCTCTCTCTCTCTCTCTCTCTCTCTCTCTCTCTCTCTCTCTACTCTCTCTCTGCCACCCCCTACTCTTTCTCACATTTTCACTCTCTCCCATCCCCTACTCTCTCTCTCTTACACACATTTCCATCTCCCCTCTCTCTCCCTCTCCCACTCCCTCTCCCACCACCTACTCTCTCTCCCATCCCCTACTCTCTCTCCCCCCTCTCTCATTCCCTACTCTCTCTTTCACACATGTGCACTCCCATCCTCCTCTCTCTTGCTCTCTCTCTCCCACTCTGTCTTGCACTACCTACTCTCTCTCTCTTTCCATCCCCTACTCTCAATCTCTCTCTCCCATCCTCTACTCTCTCTCTCTCTCTCTGGCATCCCCTACTCTCAATCTCTCTCTCCCCTCTCCCATCTCCTCTATACTCTCTCTCTCTCTCTCTCTCTCTCTCTCTCTCTCTCTCTCTCTCTCTCTCTCTCTCTCTCTCTTTCACACACTACCATCCCCCCTCTCTCTCCCTCTCCACTCCCTCTTCCACCACCTACTGTCTCTCTCTCTCACTCTCTCCCTCTCTACTCTCTCTCCTTATCCCTACTCTCTCTCCCTCTCTCCCCTCTCCCATCCCCTACTTTCTCTCTCTACCACCCCTACTCTCTCTCACTCTCACACTATCTCCCATGCCCTACTCTCTCTCTCTCTCTCTCTCTCTCACACACACACACACACACACACACACACTCCCATACTGCCCCCCCCACCCCCCCCTCTCTCTCTCTCTCTCTCTCTCTCTCTCTCTCTCTCCCTCTCTCACTCCCTCTCCCACTACCTAATCTCTCTCTACCATCCTGTACTCTCTCTGCCACCCCTACTCACTCTCTCACACTTCCTCTCTCTCTCATCCCCTACTCTCAATCTCTCTTCCCCATCCTGTACTCTCTCTCTCTCTCCCCTCTCCCATTCTCTACTTTCTCTCTATCTCTCTCTCTCTCTCTCTCTCACACACCACACACACACACACACACACACACACACACACACACACACACAACCATCCCCCCCTTTCTCTTGCTCTTGCTTTGCATCTCTTCTTCCTTCTTTATGCACTTATTAGGTCTCAATAGTGTGTGCACACTATAGCGTGCACAAGCTAGTGAGACCCAAATTCAAAAGCTTTAAATAGTGCATGCGTTATAGGGTGTACACACTATTCAAAGGTTTGCATTAAAACCAAGCCTAAGGCTTGGTTTTATCTTGGAGATCCAACCTAGAGGTTTGGAGTTTATAAATAGGTCTGAGACGTGTTTTCCTACAAACATACAAAAAATGATTAATTTTTCTTATGTGCTCTCCTTCAAGATTCATCATGGTTTGGCATCGATAAGATCATGTTACATGACATTGTAGGTCTCTGTGTTAGCTATATAACCATACAATTTTTTTTTAATTTGAACTATTTCAAGCCTTTCATCTAGAATTTCTTTTGTATGTCCATTTTTTGTCAAAAACCACCATGTACTAATTGGGTTGCAGATTTTAGCTCATTCATCAAATTTTGCAACAACTTAGTTTTTTAGAAACTAGACTCCATTCTACATACTTTGAAAAAAACAATTTTTGATTTTAGAATAGTTTTCAATTATTTCTAGGGGGAGCACACAGATATTTCATGTTTTTGGGATGCCTCTAGTTAAAAATTGAAAAAAAAATACACATTATAAAATAACCCAAAAATCCTAGGATAAACTAGATAGTGTTAAGTAACTTCTGAATAGAGTGATTAAAGAATTTCAAAAAAAAAAATTTAAAATTTTAGGGGGGCCACACTTTGTATTGTGTTATGTTTTTTTGGAATAAACAGTACCACTTTTTGTGGCCCCATTTTTTGAGGACCTAAAACTAAACCATTTTGAAAAAAATTAGTGGTTTAGAAACTAGATTGAAAGGACTACGACCTTTGTTTTTTGATATCTTAAAATTTTGAGTGTAACTATCATCAAATTCTTGTTGAAGTTTATAAATTTCTAATTTCAAGAAAAAGGTGTCCACTTATACCCGCCTTTTGGTACCACAACTTGGTGCACTTACCCCATAGCAGTAATTCAATAAAGACTAGAAGAATAGCAGTTAATAATCTTAGTATGCATAGAATTTGAGGAAGTTTTAGATGATACACAATAGAAGATATGTTCCTAAGGTTTTCCTAATGACGTGGCTAAGAGGACTAAGTCTAAATCAATGGTGTATAGAAGTTACACTTGATTTACTGGAAGTAGTATAGAAACATAGCATTAATTAACATGAACAAATTTCCACAATCATTCACAGTAGAGAGATGCATATTCGATTGTGTGCCATATTTGTGCATCAACATTTCAAATCACATTTTGTGATCCATCATCAGGATGTGAAGAGCTAGAGAAGAAAGATTTTTCTCCTCTAGCTCTTCACATCCTGATGATGGATCACAGAGTGTGACTCAAAATGTTGATGCAAAAATATGGCACATAATTGAATCCAGAATATGCATCTCTCTAACATAGCATTGGAAAATAGAGTTTTGATGATCTATCACTATCTTTTATCTAAGATGTAATGAAGAGATGAACAATTATATAGTGATAGAGGACAATCGTGTGATGATGCCATTGTGTGCTCAAGACATGGTTTCACACGTGTGAATTTTTGTATAGGTTGTGAGTCGACAGTGCTATTGTAATTGTGAATTAATTAATTATCTTATTTTATTTAATTGGAAAAGCCTCAAGATTCACTCAAGTAATTATTATGAAGATACGATATAAAGGAAAGTTATTTTCCTTATTTGTAATGTGTCAAAAAGAAGAGGACCAAGTGGAATGTAAAGTATTAGTGCGCAGTGTGAGAAGGAACAAAATACTTACTGAATGCATGCAAGAGATCCAAGGGATCATTGATCTTAACCTTGAAGTTGTTTGGGCAGTGGGTCTAGTTGTCTTCCACAACTCCTAACAAGATTAGAATCTTTTAACGGGGATTCAAAGTCTCCTAAAAGGGACTCATATATACTAAATTTTGTAATAGACTCCTATTAGGGTGTATCCTCTAACAAGGAGTATTTATATCAATACATCATCTTGTGGGTACCATCTCCATTGGGGTTTTCCCTCTAATCAAGGATTTCCCTAGTTAACATATCTGGTGTTAATTGTGTATTAGTATCTTGTTGTGGTTTCAATTTATACTACTCACATGGTTAAGTTTTTTTAAGGTTAATGTTTGTGATAATAGTTGGATAACTAATTCACCCCCTCTCTCTCAGTTATATCAGTGAACTATATATTCTAACTCCTTTGCCTCGAAAGTGTGGAGGGAGGTCCTTGCCTTATGGGAGGTCTAGTGGTGTGTTGATGGAGAGCTACAATAGTTCTTTTACTGGGATGGTCTGTCTGCCCACCCTTACCTTAAAAACTTATGGTTTATACTTCCCTCATATGTCTCATGAAAAATATGAAAGGAGTGGAACAATAGATTTTTAGGTCACAAGCCACTACTAGTTTAGGGGTGGCCCAGTAGGTTATCATACTTCTTAAATAATGTAGTGAGATTTGGTGGTGGAAGCCCCCCTCGAACCCTTTGAGAAGAATTGACATGAAATGGGCTTCTACATAGGACATAGGCTTAATAGTGGCACAATTTGACAATTCCAAAGCTATGGCTAGAAAGAAGATGGTGTGGCACCCTCCCCCTTAGTCCTAGATTCAACTCAATTTTGATGGTTCGACCATGATAGATAGTAATACAGTGAGAGGTGTCTTCCATAATAGTATGGGAAATCTGGTAGTTGACTATATTGGAAACTGTGGAGGGTCTCAAACGATGAAGTAGAAGCCTTGGCACTTTTTTGGGGTTTGAGAACTATGTGAACACATGTAATTAACAAGCTTTCCATTGAGGGGAACTTAATATTAATTAAGAAAGTTGTTAAGGGAGAGCTGGAGTAACTGGTAAATCAAGTGATAATTGATGAAATCTACAAGTTGATGGAAGAGTTCCATGAGATCCATGTAGATCACATGTATTGTGAAGGGAATGTTGTGGCAGATGAGCTGGAAAAATTTGGCCATAGTGTCATACGGTTAATTGAATGGGAGGATGTTAGATAATTTCCATCATCAACTCAAGTTATGATGGAAAGGGACTATACTTACCAAAAAGTCACATGAATCATCACAACAAATGACATCCCTTCAATTACCTACGTGGGTGGGAAGGCGAGGCTCTTCATAAAGGGATCATTTGGCAAGATTGCATGAGGATTCACCTTAATGATTTGATTTCCATGAGAATTAATTATTTTCATAAAAGGATGAAGGGTGTGGATTTGCTAAGATTTAAAAAATTGACAAAACAATGTTAATAAAGAAATTTTGTTAAAATTCTTCTCCAACTATAATTGGCATTGGGCATTTATGGATGGAAAGGGACTATTAAGACATGCCAATAAGGGAGGTTTTTTGGTTTTTGGGAAACCCTGCAGACTTCTGATGGCTTTTTTCTACCTTTCCTTTTTAATCTTGGGTACAATTTATTTAACCTACAGTATCTACCAAACCTACAAGAAGCCTATGTTAGAAAATTCTAAGGAGTTGGTGGTTGAATTGGGTGACAAAATGAGCACTAGTGATCATATTGAACCTGTGGGAGTGAAGGCTTGCATCCGTAAGAGAAAAGATATTATGGTTTATCTACAAGAGGGTGGCTTATTATTGTTTATGGAAGGCATGAAAAAATATGATGTGAACATCTCAATGTAGTTCTTCAATTCATGGAATGACAGGAAAGTGACTATTAATGGGATGGGTTTTGACATCATGGAAGAAGTCATTGCAAAGGTTGGAGGGTTTTTCGTGGAAGGTAAGAATTGGTGTAACCAGGTCTAAGTATTCTATGCATTTTTTTCAAGTTTAAGGAGGAACCGATGTGAATGCATGGTGGGTTTTCAAGGGAAGACCTCCGTAAACCCTGGGATGTCATCTTGTTAGTAAATAGTTTTTCCCACATATATTCATATGTAAAAATGGAGCAAAAGCATGTAAACTAACAAATGAATTCCTAGAGAAGAGATTGAGGAATTCTCTACTTGATATTTCTTCACTGAAAACAGGCGCAACTACCTTTATTGCAATGAAATTTTTTGATCTAATAACTCAACAAAAAGACCTTTTTAGGAAAACGATCCACTGAAAATGTTGAATCAACTTATTTTATATCATCAATACAAAATAAACTTTAAATGAAAAGAACCACTCAATTTTAATTATCAAGATGATCCACATATTTGAAAATTAAAATCATCGAGTAGGCAAATTGATAAAACTAATTTCTCATAGCATCTAAGTATGAATTGGCAATTTCAAAGCAAATAACAGACACAGCTAAAAGCTTAAACAATATCTTTAGAAACACTGATTTAAATAGGCAGATAATAGTATCCACTTACAAAGCTTTTAACCATAAATCAAACTGTAGAGTTTCATGGTATCTGCAGAAATTTTGAAATGTTACTTCTAACTTGGAATAAAACCACAAACAAAAATAGTTTTGTCTATCGATCTGCTGGAGAATTCTAACCCCTTCACCATACTAATTATTACATATATATAGGCATGGGGCTGGACCATTGGCAAAATTACCCTGCCAGGAGTTAATTGTCTTTTGCCAAAGTAACTAATAACTGAAATGCAAGAAATATGAAACTGAAAAAGAAAATATAACTAAGCGATTAAGTGTAACCACTTGTCTTGATCAAATAGCACTATCTCCCATTGCCACACCTTTCATCATCTTCCACATTTCATAGGCAATCAAAAAGGCTAAGATAACAGATTAATGTGGCAAACCGATGTAGGCTAACCTTTGCTTCTAGATTTCTTTCATCTTCTTCAATTCGGCAACCTTTTCTTCATGCATTTCCAAATGTTTTAGATTAATGATTAACATAGCCTCTGTATGCGCCATGTTGGAAAAGTCTTGCTTAGTTGGTGCCTTCTTGTCTTGCCACTCCTGAAACTTCTTCTGAACCTCTTTGATTATTTCATTTGATTGGGCAACAAAGTCATCTTCTTTTCCCATGAACTATTTGGCAAACCACTTAAGATCATTTTGAATGATCTGGTGTATGACCCTAAGCTCTTGAAACACTTCTTTAATTTTAGATACTCCTTGTGTCAGTGCCTCATTTCTCCATTCGATGCAATCTTTGATGATGTACAGGGCCTTTTCATCTAGACCAGCTACGGGGCATTCGGCCTAGAATTTTTGTAGGCCAAGCTCCTGCATGTCTTCCAACCACATCACCACTTTTGCCCAGTTGTTCTTCTCTTTTTCATATCCTTCATTACTTGATTCCACCTTTTTACTAATATTTGATATCTCCTTTGAAGTATGATCCAAGTGACCTATGTGCTTTATGGTATCATGTAGCACATCCTAAACCCATTCACCTGCTACTTTAGCTACTACTTTGCACTTAAGCAGATTCTCCAATGATTGCTAATTGGTCACAGAGGATACATCAATAATGGTTGACATCTCACGGATTGGCTTTGCTTCAGGGTGCAAGATAGCATTAATGTATTGCGCCATATTTTTTATTGTTTCCTTCATTTCTTGCTTATCTTGTCCATCTTTCCATACTCTGTGCATGATCTTTTTATTAGAAACTTCAAAGAATTTCATATCTACTTCATGGTTCGCTTTTCCTAAATCAACCTTTGTTATCTAGAAGTCTTGAGGCACTACAAAATCACGAGAGCTTCCATCTGGTGGTGTAGCTATCTCTGCTACCCATCAACCTGAACTTTTATCAAAATTGATTCTTGCTTCAGTCCTTTCTTGTTTCACTTTAGGTGCCTTACCAAGGCACTTACTGACCAGATCGTCAATAGGCATAGATATTGGGACTATGCCCCTTTTCTTCTCCATTGATGTCTCCAGCCATTTAGGCATAGCTTGATCTTTTACAGTAGCAGGGGAACATTTAACCAAGGAGAGATTACTTTCCTGGTTCTCGGTAGACATTGGCAAATTCTGGGATTCAGGTACATTATCCGCCATAGGTAGGTCTTCTGTTGTCTCCAAGTCCACGGTTATGGTGTTCTTACTTTTGACGGTTGACGCCTTCTTTGTGCTTGAGCAGGTTACTCTCTTTCCTTTTGGTGTTTCTTCTTGAACTTGAAGTTGAAGTGTTTCAAGAATTGCTTCAACTTCAACTTCAGCTAGACATGCAACATAATTAGGAACACCTTGGTTAGATTGCTTCCTAGCAACCCTTTTATCTTTGCTTTTTGAAAACTTCCCAGAAAGATCTGGAGTGGCCATGGCCTTTAACTTTATTCACTTGACAGTTCTAGCTATTACATCTTTAGTATGGGAATAGACATCATTTTCTTCCTTCTTTTCCCAATCAATTTCAGGAATGAGCATGCATTCAATCTAGTCAATGTAAAACTGATCAAGCACTTTTTTAGAATCATCATCTTTTATTCCATAAGTATCCAACTCCACATTAAACATAGTGATCTATTTAATGGTCAAGTGAGACCACAGTCTTTTCCTTACCTCGAGTTCATTAAGGTAGTTTGCCCAAAAATCCTCTAATTGTGGGGAGTGAACTAGGGATACCGCATTTTTAACATGGTTTTTGACAAAGCCAATGTAGTCAAAATCTAACCGAGAAATGAAAGGTTTAAAGCATAAGCAGGTTAACAATTTTGCTGACAATATGGCTTCTTTCAGACTAGGGCATTATAGTGTCCAATCTCAATTGGGAAGAATGCCAAAGATGATCTTTTTGAAATTTGAAAAGACTCAATCATAGAAACAAACTGCCTAAACATCTTAGACAACACTATAGAATCTTAACAATAGCGTGGCAGCTTTAAAGGTTCATCAGAAAAACCACCCACTCTGATATATGTAAATCTAGGAAACTGAGTGTAATAGCAACCATAGATTTGCACAACTTTCATAGCTTCTTCTATCATCCTAACATTCTCCCGGCCTCAGAGTTCAAATACCAATTTCCCTAGAAAGACATCATTGACCCTCTTGAACTCTTTGCATACTGTAGCTTCTTGAAGATCACCGTAATACTGGCAAATGGGTATGTCATTAACCCAAGGTGCATGTGGAAGATAGTCCCATTCTTTAGATGCAGCTAGGATGCAAATTATATAAGAAGACAAAAAAAATGGGCCACAGTTGTTAACAACCATTAAACCCCTATGCAGGTTTTCTACTATGAGATTAGACCAATCAATGAATTTAACCCCTTCAACGATCTTCTGTATGAAAAAGTACATCTAAGATTCCTAGTGGAATGCATGCTCATTTCCCTTTATCCTATTCAACAGAAGAACAATGTCCGCAATTTATTTTATAAAATGCTCAATAGTCAATGGCTTAGGCAGTCTAGAACCTCGCTCTACTGGTTTCAAGAGCCAAGACTGGGCTATCTTGTTAGCATAGTTTTTTTTTGTTTTTGGCATACAGGTGCTTAGCTTCTTCAAATGTCCATGGCTCATAAGGTTCCTTGTGGGGAATCCTAAAGGCTGAATGGACACTGGTTCTATTGATTCTAACAATCACTTCCTCTGAGGTTTTCTTGATACATCCAAAAATAGGGTCATAATGGCTTGCACATTCAAGGACAAGTTCTGGATATGTGATAGTAGTGGGAAAAGTGGTGGCTTCTAATAATCCACTATCAACTAATCTCTGATAGATAGGGCTTGACTAGGTATTCTTGGCTTGTTCAATTAACTCAGATAAACTTTTATTTACCATGAATGTGTCACGAATTTCAGGCAGGAAACTGAGCAAAGAAGGTTTCTCTAGCTTAGGCAATTTTGGGTGAAAAAGCTTCATGACTGCTAATAAATATAGGCTTACAATATGGCTTGAAATACCTCAAAACAAAGAAAACATAATTTGAAATGCAAAGGGTTATGAAGATGCACTTACGGTTTAAAAGAGACAAAGCCTGCAACTCACCCTTCTTACCTGATAATACTGGGAATTTCCTCGGAGAAAATGGAATGAGCAAAAAGGGGCTAAAATGAATGCATTTAAGGAATTATTTGTGTGAAAGATCGTGGGAACAAATTTGGAAAGTAAGTGCAATAATTACCTACTCATGTGGCATAGGTTTGAAAAGACATCGTGTGTGCTTTGTTTTAAATACTACATCAAATCTGCACGTAGGCTGCTGTATTAGGTGATCATGACATGAAAATTTTATCCCTCAATCAAATATTGCCGTAGCTAAACATGTACTACCTTAAATCCTTTCATTCATAAATTTGCATGTCTAGGAAATGCTACACTGGGACCCACTTTGATTTGGTTCGAAGATTTAAAACCTGCATACAACTTTCATTAGTGTGCAACATTGACATTGAAGTTGAAGTTGAAGAATTGGGTGACCGAGTTTCAACTTTGACTTCAGCTTAAACTAAGACCAACTTGAGGAAAGAGATTGGAGTTGACACATGAAGACTAATGCAGACCTAAACTTGAAGTTGAGGTAAACTAAAACTTCAAGTTCAACTTCAAGAAAGGAAAAACTTGGGACTAAAAACATATTAGAGTGCAAGAGAAATTATAAGCACTAACACATCTGCTATGCTATTATGAGATAAATTACCCTTGAGGATCACTTTAAGGTACTCTATTATTACCATTTCCCCATTCTTAACCACTTTAGAAACCTGGATCATATTTCCTTTCTGTTTCTTTTATTGCATTCTATGGAAGACTA
The DNA here is from genome assembly GCA_028749045.1 of Cupressus sempervirens. NCBI lineage: Eukaryota > Viridiplantae > Streptophyta > Pinopsida > Cupressales > Cupressaceae > Cupressus > Cupressus sempervirens. Next base: position 263,411,532 of record CM053791.1, on the reverse strand, counting down.
TATCTATAAGGCTAGGAGGAAAAAAAGACAAAGGTAAAACCTTTTATCTCATCCACTAGCGGTTCATGAATAAGTTGTATATCTACCATCTTGCCCAAAACCTACTGCTCCTAGTCAACTCACTAGCTTTTGTCACTCACCAAGTTTCCTTAGAACCTAGCCCTAGCCCCAGCCATAAAAAACCAAGAAAACCCCTATCCTTGAGGTTAAAATTGGCCTCACTGATTTGGATATAGATACTAGGAAGAGTAAGAAGAATGTCCAAAGAACTAGAAAACCTCTCTAGCTAGAAATTTTTTAAGTCCCCCTCAAAGCATGATTCCAACTCTAAATCTACCAAGAGTGATATTAAACCTGCCAAAAGGAAGAGACTGTGCCAGGACATGAAGCATGTTGCCAACCCCCCTAGCCCCTCTCACATTTCTTACACCTTCGAAGCTACCCCACCTAGAAGTAGGCAAGAGAAATCACCTCCCCTAGGAGAGATACTCTTAAAGTTGGGGGAAAAAAGGAAAGTATAGCCATGACCAGAGCCACAAAAGGGCTTGACTAGATAGGGTGGAGCACTCGATGAGGGATCTGGCAGATAATCACATTGGTATCTGCCAAAAATTTAAGACACTGGTGGAATTCTCCACCAAAGTCATGCATTACACGACCAACACCCTTTACTTTCTAGAAGAGGATTGGTTGAAGATGCTCTTGGACAAACCTATGAAAGTGGAGGGTGGACATGAACAAGGATGAGCCCGAGGAGAAGAAGGATGAGGATCCTGGAAAGAAGGAGGGTAGCTAGCCCTAGGTTTAGTTGTTTTCTTTTTTGTTGTTATGCTATTGATTATTATGAGCTAGATACCCTATGGGGTTTTGCATTATATTTTAATGTCAATATGTGGGATTGATAGCAACAAGTTTTTTCTGTGTTGCTAGAATGTTTTTCAATTTTTTTTGTCTACTAGTTTCAGGACTGATGGTATTGTTAATTTGGTTCTGGGTATTATTTTTTTTTTGAAGTTTAAATCTAGTATCAGTTAGATGATTGGGAGGCAACGTTTGATTGACTTTTCAGCCTTTTTGTACTCCAAGGTCAGCCCCCCCATCCTTTTGGCTACTATCTAATACTTCAAAAACAAATTTGTCAAATCAATACAGGTTAGATGAATATACTTCAAGTGCAATCAATTTTATAGGTAGAATGAGAGAAAATGGATGCACTATTAATATTTAATGGGAAAAAGAAATTAGTACTATTAAATTGGGTGAAAAACAAAAAAAAGGCATTTGCTATTATTATGACACACTACAATGGTGGTAATAATGTAGCACCCTTGTATATGATTATTCAGGGTATAAATAGTACCTGAAAGTAATATTTGATTAATGCAGTCAATAAATTTTTAAAAGAAACTATATTTCCTAATTGTTGTCCACTATTATTACTAGCATCAACATGAGTGGCTACATACAATATAGGTGGTTAAATTGTACATTCCAAGTTTAAGATTCAAATAAATGATTTTAGATAGTTAGAAGGAACACATTTGACAAGTTTCCAAGAAGAATTAAGCCAAATAGTATATATAGTAATAGATGAAATGAGCTTTATTGGGGAGGAGTTTCTTGAGAATATAAAGTGCAGACTTCATCAAGCATTTCCTCAGAATTCCAATCTTAATACTACAACAACAAAAATTAATATGCAGATTAAGTTTTTTGTTTGCTAAATTGTTACTAATTATTTGTTACTTTTTTATAGGAATCTTAGTGATTTTGGTTTGTGATCTTGGCCAACTCCCTCCCATAAAAGATAGAGTAAAATGTGACAGTAGGAGATGTGCAAAGCTAAAATGGGAAGACTTCAAGGTTGTGATTACATTAGAAAAAGTTTATAGACAAGATGGAGAGAATTTGAAACAAAATAAATTTCTCTAGTTGCTCAGAAATATTAAAGATGCTCAACCAACAATTTAGGATTAGAAATTACTAATGTCATGAACACCATGCAATATTCCAACAATAATAAATGAAGATTTTGAAAACAATCTTCATTTATTCTCAACAAATGATAATGTTCACAAACAAAACTACATTCTCTTAGAGAATTAGTTGCATGTGTTATTGCTACAAAATTATCAAACTATAGTTTAGTAGATAATAATTGTGCAAATGAACTAGATATTGAATTATTGATTTCAAGGAGAGCAAGAGTTATGATCACATCAAACTTGTGGATAGAAAAAGGTCTTGTAAATGGAGCTTTGGGTTATGCTAAGGAAATAGTCTACAAGCTAGGTAGTACACCACCTGAACTACCCTTATATGTCATGGTAAAATATGATGTGTGCTCTAGCTTTCCATTCAATAATGGACATCCTAAAATAGTACCTGTTAGTGTTGTACAAAGAGGTTCCACCACTCAGATATCATTGAGATTGGCATGGACACTAACAATACATAAATAATAGGGTTTGACACTTGAAAAAGAAACAATTCATATTAGACCAAGAGAGAGAATAGGAATGAGATTTTTTTGCAATTTCTCATTTAAAGTCTCTACAAGGTCTGAGGATGATGTGACCATTTTATTTTGATCATTATGAGAAAATGAAGAAGGGTAAACAATTAGAAAAAACAAAAGCTAAAGAAAGAAAGTTGAAGGCTTTAGAAATAAACTACTTTAGAAATAAACTAATAAAACATCATTATTGTATAGTATAATATGGTCTTTTCTACAACACTTCAATTATATATATTTTTTGTATATAAACGTATGATAAACTTAGGACTTATTATATTTCAATAAATAACAATAAATTTCTTTTGTGGGCAAAAAATAGTAAAAACAATCTTGTTCTACTTCGATGTTCATCCTTCTCATTTCAAATTTTTGTTTTTCTAAAATTTCTTTGTGAAACCTTACAATATTATGAGAAAATAAGAAAAATGTCCAAAAAAAATTGCTATTCAACAGTTTATTGTTCTCATTCAATAAATTGTTATATTATTGCCAATAATATTTTTAAAGTTATTAAGCTATTAGAAATCAATATGACTAAACCCATAATATTTATTAAAATAGATAGAATATATAATTTGTCTCTTTTGTTAGTTTTTTTGGTTTCTAGATATTAGAAGGGAATAAAAATGTTGAGACAAAGAATGATTAAAGTTGACGACGCATTTCATCATTTTGATCTTCAAACAATACACGTTGAGGAAAGAACAAATTATTTGATTTCTAAAATGAATCTTTTAGAAGCAGATTTATTGAAATTTTATCCATCAACACTTCAAAATTTTGGTCACTTCTACTCAGATCCTAATTTTTCACAATTGGTTTGTTGTGAAGACTGTGATCCCATAGAGCTTTACTTTGCTCCTAGAGAGGTTTTAATTGAGAAATCTCCTCATCCAATGTAGTCTATAGAAAATGGTACTATCTAGTTAGATAAAGTTCTTTGATCTCCACAAACTAGTACTCAGTGTCTATCAAATTATCATTATTATGGTCAAATTTCTAGATTGTAGTTTGGTGTATTACAAAACACCCCATGGAATCAAGTTATGTTATGGACCTCAAGGGGTTTTCCCTACTCTTCCAATATATGAAAGAATAATGAAGGTTTTTGAAGAGAAAATACCAACATGGACTCAAACTATTTACGATTTTAAAAGAATAAGGCGATGAATTACAAGCACATGGTATTTGCGACATAGAACTTATGAACATCTCTATTGGTTTGAAATTTTAGATCTTATAGATTCTAATTTATTCCAATGAAACGTTGTTTGATGTGATGATGATAGTGATTCTAATTATAAACTTAATTATTTATTTCTTTCCTAAAACAATGTAAATTTAATGTTACTATAAAACTAGTGAATTTTATAACTTTTTATATAAGAGTTATATATGAAGTTTAAAAAAAAAAATCATTATGATTTACATTCACATATGTTATATGTCAAATTCACTTTTGGAAATATATATATATATATATATATATATAGTGTAACAATTTGAGAATTGGAAAGTTTAAAGAATTTTTCTTTCACATTACATAAATGTTTCCAATTATTTTATAATTTAGTATTAATTATTGAAAATTTCATATGTTTTATGTTTGCTATTTTGTGTCCTAAAAATTCTAATATGTTTCAACAAAACATTGTTCATTGTGATGATGATAGTGATTTTAATTAGAATTTTTGAATCTTTTTCCTTTTCTAAAATAATATAATTATGGTTTTTAAAAAAGTCATTAATTTTTTTGATTATTTACATAGGAATTATATATTTACTTGAAATAGTTTTAATTTATATTTTGAATTGATATATATTATACATCAAATATATTTTTTCAAATATATAATTTACATTTTTTTTCATCTAACAATTTGTAAATTGACAAATAAGGGAGACCCCTAATACATTTCAAAGAATATATTCATTGGATTTTTTGATATTTGGATTATATCTTTATTTTCCTCCTAAATTGGTGATTAATGATAAAATTTCATTCTTTTTTTAAATATTCACATGATTAGAAAAGATGACTGAATCTGAGATTATCGCACCAAGTCCCATTGTTTCTATGAACTCAGATGGCTTCCCTCAAACAAAAATTGATAAATGTAAAAATTGTGTATTGCAATGTTGTTACCAAATGATTCAACATTTTGAAACTACAACATTTCAATAGATTATGTTTTCAATAATTATATTTTGTGAATTCAAATTGTTTTGGATAAGGTAAAGGAGATGTGTAATCAAGTATCTTGATTTCTAGAATATATGGAAGAAGTCCAACATGATCATAATGAAAATGAAGGCTGGAACACTATTCACATTGGTAATTATTTCATTAGGTCATGAAATCATAACAATTAGTCTCTGTTGTTAGTAAAAAAAATTTGAACTTGTTGACGATTTTATTTAAAACTGGCATAGAAACTTAACAGAAAAGGACATTGTATATATATAATCATTGAATTTTATGTTTTGTATTCTATGTTAAATTTTCATATAGCTTCAATTGGAATCATATATGTGTTTTCTTATACACCATGATCAATATTCTTTTTGGTTGAAAGTACTATATTAAATAATATAATTTATTTTTATAAAACATAAAAATAAGTATATTATTCTTTATAAAAATATATATCATATCTAGAATTAAAATTTGGTTATGCAATAATATTAAAAAAATACAGCAATAAGTGTTTTTTTAGTGTACTGAAGAAGTAATTTTTATTGATTTGTATTTACTAAAATTATGAATTGTTAAAATCTTTTATGTGATTGCAAAATTTTTTTCAAACAAATGAAATAATATTTATCTTATTTTATTGTCCTTTAATCTTGAAAACTTTGGTTGTGTTAGCATGCCAATAAAAAAAATAGAAATGAATTTAAATTTAATATTTTTAAAAATGTCCTATGTGAATATATAAGCGTTTTATATAATATATATGTAACTACATACATTTTTAAATTATTATGTCAACTTATAATTTAATCATAAACATAAACAAAGGCCAATATTAAAATAAATAAAATCATGATGTTATACTTATTTTAACACTCACCCCACTTCTATAATATCCATTTTTAAGTTATAATTGTTTTGATAGAAACTTTATAGATACTATTATATATCACATAAATTTTGTTGAGTAGGTACCATTATATAATTAAACAAATATATGTGAAATGTATATTATATTAAATTACACAAAAATCACAACTATACAGATTGTTGAAGGAATCTTACAGAAACTATCAATCAAATACAAATTAAAAACTCTCTTTTTTAATGTAGCTTCTCCTAACAAATATATCATTGTAGGAAACCTTAAATAGTATCTCTTTTACTGGCAGAATCTTAACCCTAAGTATAAATGTTAACTAAGAATTAGCCTATAATGTAATATACTCTTTCAAAAAAATTATTTTTTAATTTAGTTATAAAATTTAAAGCCTTCAAATTCAATGTCTTTACAACCTATTCTCAAATATTGGGATCATCTCCACTCTTTTAAATTACTAATTTGCAAGAATATATTCCATTATAAAATATAATTTGGAAGCATACTCCCATTTATATTATTCATACATTTTCCCCCCTAACTATAAATATCAAAATTTAGTGCAATTGTATAATCTCATTTAGTGGAAGTGTATAATTTTAGAAATTCATACCCTCCACTATTTTTCAATTGTAATTCTAAATATATTTAGTCATTAAAGATAATTGAACTATATTCTAGTAGACAAACACAAATATTGCAATAAATTTTAGATACATCATATCATAAATTTCATTAAATTTTTTAAAAAAATTATTCATTTTAAAAAATTGTATATAAAAAAAAACACAACACTAATTGAAGATATTTGTTAATCAGGAATGAGTAACTATAATATGAAATAATATTCATTAAAATAATTAAGCAATAACCCTAAGTTCAAGCACTAATTGAATAATAAGCTAATTTAAACACTCACCCTAACCATATTTGAATATTATTGTACCAAATGAAACCTTAACCCACATATTAAAAATCTAATATAATCTAAAACACTATTAAAAAAATTCTAAATATATTATAGATATGAATACAAAGTTAAATTGTGATTTCCTTTGGATAAAACCTTGATATCTCTTGTGTGAATTGTGCAACATGGAGTGGAAAAAAAACGTCCCTATAACACCATTTTTATGAGTCAATTGAATTTAAAATAAATAACATTTCTATTGCACAACATTGAAAACTTTCAATTAAAATCATTAAAATAAACAATTTTGATTGGTTCATGTTAATTCACTAGTTGGACAAAAATGATTTTCAAATTAATTTTGAATTGAAGATTTCTTATATCTTATGAATTTGCTAATTGACATAAATCTTGTTTAGAAATATTATTATCTTATAATCAAAATTAAATTAAAAACATTATTATTGCATTTATAATAAAAAGTTAGAATACAAATCAAATGAGGTTTGTAGATTTGTTTGAATTAGATGTATTAATTTCTACTTAGAAGTAGATGTCATTAATTTCTACTTAACCATCAATATAATTTAATTACTTGTCAATGTTGCTAGTGATATTTAGTCTGCTGTTATTTGCATTAATTCTGTTACGTGTATTAGTATGATCCTAAGGTTTTATTGAAATCAAATGATTGTATTTGTATTTATTAATAACAAACATACACAAGAAATCTAGAAATCAAGTAAGCCATCTCACCAGATGCTCTAAAATAAAACAAAGTCAATTTCTTTTTTTCCAATTCACAAAAATATAGTGATTTTTTTTCAACTACAAGTTATGCACATAATGAAGATCACATAATGAAGATCAGATGTTGAAATTTAAAAAAAAAATCATGATATTTTGAATTTTTTGAAACTTGGTCTTGTACAGTTTGTAGGAGGGCATCGCCCTCCCTTTCTGTATTCATTGATACTGCTTTAATAGCTATGTCTTTTTTTAATAGACTAACTATAATACCATCTCTCACCAAGCCTCTTCTAGCACTTGAAGTTCAGCAGACGTCAAAGGCTTGATGTGAAGCTTTGGTAAGGTCGGAGGAGGTCTGGATAACAAAAGGGGCCATTTGATGTCTTGGAAGAATGCATGCTTCTTTATCTCAGTTGCTCCACGTTTACGACCAATGCGTTTGTCAGGCTCTTTAACCAACAAAGCTCTTATTAAATCCTTGGCCTCCTGGCTTACACGAGGAAGTGGAGGAAAACACAAGTCTCCATCAATTATATTACTGATGGTATCAACTGTGTCCCACCCAATGAAAGGAGTGCTGCCATAGAGAAGCTCATATAAAAACACTCCCAACGTCCACCAGTCCACTGCATTTCCATGTCCCTTTTCTTCAACTATCTCAGGTGCCAAATACTCCCTTGTTCCCACTATTGAATTTGAACGCCCTCTCCACGGCTCTGCAATGAAGTCAATTCCATGCTTCTTTCTTTCTTCTCCTTTGCTTAGGAAATGTGGAACAAACCGGGGCCTGGAGCATTTCTTGCACGGCCTTAAATCAATTGTGTCAGCACTCTTCTTCTTGTGGCTACAAGAGCTCTCAAGCTTAGCCCTCACATGAAATGATTGAGACAGATCGAAGTCTGTGAGCATAAGGTGACCATCTTCTCTCACAAGCACATTCTCTGGCTTTAGGTCTCTGTACACTATTCCCAGCGAATGAAGGTATTCTAGTGCTAATAGAATCTCCGCACAATAAAACCTACATCAGTCACAAAACCTTATGTTAGATACAAAGAAGCCAATTTATTATCACACATAGATCTATATCAGGTATCTACTATTTACAGGGATTTATGGGTGTTTAACTGATATAGAATCTCCTCACAAGTCGCAAAACCCTAGACTGTAATTCAAGATAGCTTGTTGTGCAATGAGTACTGAAGATGGGCCATTTGTTAACATAGATATTTCTATCATTTATACCAATTCTTGTTAAATCAAATAACTGTCTCGCAATCGTATCAACAAACTAATAAAAACTTAATTCAAGAAATCTTCGTCTTAGATAGATATTTCAGGTACCTAAAATAATTCTTGTTGAATCAAATAAAGAGATAATAATGTACTTCTCACAGTAAAACCTAAAACAGTCACAAAACCCTAATTCAAAGCATCGCCATATCCAAGAAGTGAAATTAGAGAACCCCAACCAAGACATCCTCATATCTACAAACTCAGAAAACCCTACATTTAAAACACAGTCATATGAAAAAACCGATGTTACAAAACCCTAATTCAAGAAATAGTGTACAAAACCCCAACTCAAAACATCTTCATATCCACAAACTCAGAAAACCCTAAATTCAAAACATAGTCATATCCAAAAACCCATGTTACAAAACCCTGAATTCAAGAGTCATATTCTAAAACCGAAGTTTCAAAACCCTAATTCAAGACATCTTCAAATCCACCAACCGAAAATGGACCATTATAGATGATAGATATCCAAGTAATTACATCTATACTTAAAAGAGATAGTGATAGTGATGTACTTGGCAATTTGTTCGGGAAAGAAACCTTCTTTGTGTTTCAACCGAAGTGAATTCAAATCTCCAGCCGGGCAATACTCCGTTACAAAATAAGATTTCCCCGCCTTTTCGCAATGGAAGTACAAAGTGGGGAGAAGCGGATGATCCAGCATTTGTAGCAGCTGTATCTCATTCTTCACCCCTCTCACATTACCATCGCCAATCTCCTCAACTTTCACTGCAAAATATGTTTTTGTGCCTCTCAACTCAGCAAGAAACACATTTCCTCCGCCGCCACCACCAATTTTCTTCATCTTTCTGAAGTGGGAAAGTTGTAAATTCCCATCGCGCTTCTTGATTGAATCGATGGCGTCCCAGTGTGGAGAGTTGCACGTGTGATGGCATTTGCTGCGACTGTTGTCACTGGTGCTGCCATGGTAGCAATCTCTGATCTCATATAATTTACTTGCATTTTCTACTTCAGTTTCATAAGAAGCAGATTGATCATTACAAGTGGGGAGATTTTCCTTCTCCGGGGGCTTTTCAACTGTACTTTTACAGTGAAATAGTTTGATCTTGAGGATTATCTCTGCCACTACCTTCTCAAATGATGATTTCACATGTTGATCAGATGTCGCCATTGCTAGCCCTCGCTCTAAAATTAATACACTTTGAAATTTTATGTTTTGAACCTTGAGTCTTAAATTTATATACCTTAATCGAAATAGTGTGTACACTTAATCGAGTCGTCCGAGTGTGAAGTTCTAAAATTAATTGGAAGTCAGACAAGGCCCAAGTTTTAAAGCCCTTAGTCTTTATATAAACATCTTCCACATTAAAAGAGTATTTGCGAAGAGATGTTTGGTATGTCTTAACTTTTGAAGAACAATTACTAATACATAACATCACAAAGCTGTGCTTAAGTAACACATTCACTCTAAAATTTAGACAATAGACAAAGATGTAATAAATTCATTATGCTTTTAATTTAATATAAATAAACTTAATTACTTGAAAAGTTGTTGTATTGGTTCTCAACATAATGATGTTGGTAAGTTATGCAAGGTCCCTATCATAAAGATAAGATCTTATATTGAAAATTATATATTTTACATATTATATTATGGAGATAGTTCAACAATATTTATTCTCTATATATTTATTAATGAAATCAAAAGTAGCATACCAAAGGCAATCTCTAAGATAACAATATACATACTTAGAATAAAAAAAATATAAAGGGACCTCAAAATATTAAGCTTTATGAATGTAAAAGTGTTTTAAAATGATCTAAGAGAGAGAGTAAAGGTGACATATACATTTTATGAAGTGATGAACATCCTGCATAGCAAAGGATCTATATAAATTAAAATATTCTTCCTGATAATAGAGAAATACAAGTACCTTCATGTAACACACAAAATAAATGAATGTATCTTCAATATGACAGTATGACACTTTAAATGGAACCAAATAGAAAATAAGGTATATTAAGATGGCATTCACAAAAACTAAGAAGTTTTAGGTGTTTGGGGCTCGAATCCCCTATTTTTGTCTCTTTTGTCTAGCATCTATTTTGTTGTTGATTTCATTCTCTCTTTATTTCTCTTTATTTTTGTTATTTTTTCCTCTTACTTTAGTTTTTGGTCTTGCAAAATATATTTATTTTTAATATAAGCATACACAAATTTTTTTTGTAAAGATTGTTTAACTAAATTATTTTATTATGTTTGTTCTATATTAACTCTGTCTTTCTTTTTAAAGGCTAATTATAATTAAATATAAAAATAATAGATCTAAATTATCATTACAATAAATACCTATATAGAAATATATTTTTTACAAATAAAATGAAGAAGAAACCACATAGCAATAATATACACAATCAAAAAATAAAGAAAAATATGAAGGAACAAGGAATCATAAAAACCTTTAATGATAACTTCTATCAGCAATACAACCTATTCCATTACACCATCTCCTATATTGGAAAGGTAAGATTATACTCAGATGACTCAAGTAAAGGTATCTAAAGTTTGACATAATAGTGTAGCATCCTAGAGGATTAATATAGTAGGATTTTATTCACAATTATGATCAATTTGGTGGATTTAGTTTTTAATTTTTATTTTAAGATGATGACTACTTAATAGGTAAACGTTCAAAGTTGTGTTGCATTTAAGGCTAAATTGATGTGGACATGAACAAATTTGACTTACCTAATTTTTCTTAAAGATGTCAAGTAGAAGGTATATGCCATCCATGTGGCATCAATGTGGAAAAGGGGTTCAGTCAAAATAGGTCTATGAAATAGAAATTAAGTAAATATAGTTCAAATATATCTAATAAATGAAGAATTGATACACATTTATACATGAGATTTTAGCAAAACTTGGTTTGGCTGAACCAATTTTGGCTAAACTAATTATGTCCAAAATTGTTAGAAATACAATAGGGAAGTAAACTCTAAGAGGGGTTGGCACTTAAAAATTTTAACATAAAAAACATTCACCACACATCCATCTCAAAATCTATGCATATAAACTGAAATACCAAATTAGGCATATACATCCATAATATGAAAGTAAAATATTCAATCACATATATGACACAAGATATTTGATTACCTAGAAACCCTCCAAGGAGAAGGTAAAATTGGGGTGGGGATGACACCCAAAAATCTTCACTACTACACTATTAAAGTGTATCCAATGAAGGTTACAATGTTTTGATCATGAGACATGATCTACCTTATGCAAGATTTGCCTTGTTAAAGGCTTACAAAGATTGTTAGGTCTAACCCTGTTAAAGAATTTTTACACCCTATTAGAAGTGTGCTTGATTAAAGGAATTCAACTTACAATGAAGTAAGGACCCTGTTAAAGGATTCACAATAGCCTGTTAAGACTACTCTATTAAGAGATTTAACTGATTCACCTGTTAGGATGTCTCAACAATGATCCTTCAGTTAGCACTGTGTTGCTTGATGACAGATCACCTCTTTATTGATGTGTACTTAATCCTTTCTAACTAGATGTATCTCTATTGTTTTTAAGTTCCTTTCCTCTATTCTCCTCTAATTGATTCTGCTATGTATCTCAATTCACAATTCCTTAGTCACCATGAAAGCATTGTTTGCACATGAAGACCTTCTATTTTCTCCTTCCACACACATAAAATATTTAGGGTTTTTACTCCTTAAGAAGACCTAGGTGACTTAGGGTTAGGTATGAATCAAAGATTGTAATTCATCCATCTAGCCCTTTAAACCTTCCCCTTTTCTGATTGGATGCATGTACTACATAGGGATTCACAATAAAGATTCATTCTTATCATCTAAGATCGTAAAATAATCCTTAAGTTGGCTCCAAAATGATTTGCATAGAAGTTTGTGTCATTATAAACATCTATGTCAAAACTGTATAACTCAGCATCTAAAGTCCCTCATGCTTGGCATCAACTATAACTTCAATGTTGTAACTCAACCTCTAAATGACTTGGGATCCATTGATCACTTAGCATCTGAATGAATTGACACTTACTATCTGATTGACACTTGAGTGATTCGGTACTTGCTACTTACTCGACACTTGACTCACTCGACACATACTATTGCTTGACACTTGAGTGACATGGCATGCACTATCTGATATGTTATGCTCAACATGTATTACTTTTTTTGCATGAACCAAGTAAATAATTTATAGATGAATAAAGTATATGGAGACTCAATTGTCAAAACCAATATGAGATTAACAATCTCTCCCTTTGACATGAGTGACAAAAATGCTTGGTCATGCATGAATGATCTTCACTTATGAGCATAACTCAAATATCCAATATCTCTATTCAATTTAGATACAAAATTTTAAAATTTCAAAAAATTTCAAAACATGTCTCACCCATCATACCTCAAAATTAAATAACTCCCCTTGAGTTGATTGTGTTGTTCTTCTATCTAAACCAAAATCATTTCTCCTATTGAGTAGATGTGCATAATTTGAACTATATACTCTGCCTCTATTATTTCCTCCCTCAAAAATATTATCTTCTTCATTATCTCACATGTCTCCCCCTTTCTTATTTCTCACCTTTTCTTATTCTCCCCTTTTTTGAGACTTATGTCAAAGGGTTATACACTTATAGTGTGTTTATCCAAAAAAAATTTATGGATCTCAAGCATAATCTTCAAAGCAACATCCCAATTATCACAAGCTGCCTCCAATGATTTGATTTGGATGGCCAACTTAGCAACAAGGTGTACTAAGCCTTCATGAGTAGAAAGATGCAGATCTTTCTTCATGAGTGTTTTAGCAAAGGCTAGCTCCTTGTAAAATATCTCCATATGTGGAGTTAGCATAGGCTAGATGTTGATCAGTTTAGCCTTAATGTTTGCTTCATCTACATGTAAGACTACTAACTAACTCTTGGAGTTCATGAGATTGCTGAAATGTTTCTCACTTTGGGCTGGAGACCTTGGAAGAGTTATGCTAGTTGATTGCATATGACTCTCCAAATTGATTATGTGGTTCCTGACTTCCAATGTGAAGAGTGTTGGATTGCACAATTTGGTGTACAAGGAGAAAATTTTCTCTAGTACCTTCTTCACATGGTCAATTTTGGTTGCTAACTCAACCTATGATAATCCAATAGCACTTGATATCTTTTCATTGACCTTATTCTGAAATTTTCTTTTAGACCATTCAAGTAACTTCACATTTGAATCTAGGTCTACATCATTTACCTTCTCAACTAGGTTGGCTAACTGTTCTATGATTGGCTTGTTTTCTTTCAGAGTTGGTAGGATAAATGCATCAAGACAAATTTCCTTGATATCTAACAAGGCTTGCTTCTACCTATGCTCCTAGGTGAGTAGTTCTTGATTTTTCTTCTTTGCAAGAGCATCCTATAACATACTCATCTATTCAATAGTGGTAGTTGTAAAATCAAACTTGAAAAACTCAATCACTTCATCCAAGTTCTCATCACCAATTGATGTAACTTCATTGAACTTGGATGTGCTTAGACTTGGCCTTGATGATTGTATGGGTATAGCTTCTATACTTGGCCTATGAAGAACTTGACTGGGAGGAGTAGCAGTTCCTAGTAAAGTCACCATTGTTTGTATTTCTAGTTGCTGCTTAGGATAGTAATCAAATCTGACTCTTCAGTCCTATCCTTTTCTTTCTCTACAGTCTTGGTTGCATCATGATCTTGTGCTTTAGATGTAGGAGTATCTACCTCACTTGTTGGAACTTGTGTTGTATCCTATGCATCTATAACATATTTTGGTATTGACACATTGTGTACCAATTTACTGATATAGGTCATGGATGGCTCTTTCTTTTGATACACTACAAGGGGTAATATAGGTTGTATCAAGGTGAATTGATGAGGGGTGGTAGATGTTTCTTGAGTCTGAATTTCCTCCCCTACAGATGCCTTATCTGCCTTTTCAATCTCATCAACACTTACCAATACATGATGCTCACATAGTTTTTCCTAGGTAGTGGATTCTACCAGTATCTTCTTCAAGTCTTCCTCTATAACGCAATTGATGTTCTAAGTGATAATATCAGAAATATCCTTAATCTTTATAGTATCAATATTTGTATTTAGCTCATGTTGAGGACTAACACTCGACATTAGAGTATCTTGTACACTCTGTTCTATCTACTACTCATCCTTAGCTATAGCCTATGTATCTTCATGTGTCTCAGTGCCTTCCTCTTGTGCAACTATCTTAGTGTCAATTGTAGTAACCTTAGTTACTTGTTGGTGTTCATCTTTGTCCTCACCTCCCTCAATAGGTGTCTTCTCTATTGCCTTGGGTGTTGTCAAACCATATAATGATTTCCAAATTTGAGTTTTCTTCTATACAACATCTTCAATATCATTTTTTAGTATGCTAAATGCTCTATATTTCAATGCAAATTTCCTTGCATGCTTCTTTATTGGCTTTGTCATTGTGGCCCTATCCAATTATAGCATCACTTGGTCAAGTGTAGTCTCTATTGATTTGTCTTTCTGTATTGAGACTATATTGCCACTTTTTCTCAACTCTATCATATATATCTTTTGGTAATGAGTTGGCAATCTCAATTGGAATCGACTATTATCATCATGACATTTATCGACTCCTCTACTTGGTTCATCTCAACTTTTCCAAGTTTACCAAACTCAATATGTGTAAGACCAAATAAATTGACATTATTCCTTATTTTTTCACACATATTGTCTAAATCTAAGGAGGAACTATGACTTACCACTTTGAATTGGCTATTCTCATCAAATTTAGTCCTGTCTTCAATAAATTCAGCTAAATCTATATACTTTCTCCTTAGTCTCTTCTCAGACTTTGCTTCATTAGTAGCTAATCTAGCTATTTTTTCTTTTGTCTTTAATACTTCTTGGGCCTTCTTGGTGGTAGCTCTTGCATTGGTTCGAGTAGCTTAAACTATAGGCTAAGGTTTTACAACCTTTCTTGGTTTTCTAACTGTTGGGATTTTTTCTTTCCTTTCCTTTGTCTTAGGTGCTTCACTGGCTTCTTCTCCCTCAACACCTTCTTCAATTTCTACCTCTCTTTTTTGGTCTTCACCTTGACCTTGAGTTAAGACTAGAGGTGCTTTGGCAGTAACATTTTATTCTTCTTCTTCATCATCTTCTTCATTTTCTTCTGCCCCTTCACCAAATTTCTCTTTGAGTTTCTTGACAATTTTATTCTTTTTTTCTCATGACTAAGGCTATCTTCAAATCCATCATTATTTTAGATTTAGCCACATCATAATTCCCAAAGGAAGTAGCCTTGGTATCTACATCTTTTGCAAGTAATGTTGTGATTGCTACAGAGGCCTCATCCACATTGATCTCATAGCCTAGTGGCCTTAGCCACCTTACCCTAGGAACTGTAGCCTAAAAATATGTAAAATTAGTATCAACTAAGAAGTAAACATTATTGAAATGTTATTCCACTAGTGAAACTAGTATCCTTAGTCTTTTCTTCATTTTCTTCTTGAAATCTTCAAAGTAGCACGTCGTTATAGACTTAAAATTCTCTCCAAGCTACTCAATAAACTTAATAATTTCTAGTGCAATGGATATGTTTTTCTTTCATCCAACTTTAACAAATGTGGGAAATGTATTTTGTACATAAAAGAACATATATACAAGAATTGAACCAAATTTGCATTGTGCACTCTTGGTCTTCCTTATTGCTCCCAAATTTTTTTATCAATTATTGCAATTGCAACTCAACAAGGTCATATATATGATCCTTCTTAACTATCTTGTAGCCCATGTCAATAGCAATACATGGTACACTATTGAGCCTATTATATTGATAAAATTTGTGTGCTATAATCTTCACTGCATTAACAATTAGAGGATCTGAGATAGTTTCAATTTTCATAGCTCATTTGTTCCACACAACCCTTTTATTTTTCTCAATAACTTCCTTAGCTTCATTCCTCATAGTTTTAGGTAGGTCAAGGGTTGGATACCCTATCACTCTATGTATAATCATCATGGTGATCTTTACCTATCCATTTTCCAACCATATAGAATTATCATGAATTCTGCTTAGAACTATCTTTATCCATTCATGTTTGAGGACATTAGAGAAATCCAGGGTATAGGTTAACCCTTTGGTCTCTACAATTTTGAATTCATCTTTCAATGCTCCATTTTCACATAATTTCCCATAGGTTTCCCTAATCTCCATGTCACCTATGCTACCCACCTTACATCCTGAATCATCAAAAATCAAGGTGGTATTATCAATAATATACCAGATGGGCCTTACTTGTAAGAAATGTCAAGAATGGCTCTAAAGTTTTGTTGTTTTATCTCATTTCTTATCAATTGTACATTCAAAACTTCCTTCCCTTCTTTAACCTTAGTTTTTGAATAATTGGAGGTCATTATGAGAACTTAGGGTTTACAATTTAATTCAAACTATGTAGCTTAGCACATGATAAATACCTTTGTAAATTTGCTAAGATGATGTCAAACAATTGTTTAATCTTGTTTGCAAATGCTTGGAATGATCTCTTCAGTTTGCCTTCAGCTCTTCGTGATCTACTTCAAATTTGAATGTTTTCAAATGAGTAGAAATTGATTATATAGACCTTAGAATCTTGCATTTAATGCTAAGTTCTCACACAACTGTAAGCTCAACTTTAATAGAAATTTTGACTCACTCAAATTCCATGAAGTTCCCTTTATGCTCAACAAATACTGTGAGCTTGGTCAACACAATCACTATTGATAGCTCAACATCAACTGATATTTCACTCAGTAACTAAAGTGAAACTTTGCATGCTCAATAGTAAAATGAAAAGCTGACAAAACTTAAAGATTTCTCTTAGTTTATAATCAACAACTTGCATCTTTCTTCATGTGTATATAATATTTTCAAAACTAAAACCTTGGAATTGATGTATACCATGCCTTTGAAATATTAATCACAACATACCTCTTGATTGCTTAATTGGAAGTGGTGTGATCACTTGACCCATTAGGTGAAGTGACCTCATTTGAGCTTGATGTGTTGCACTATTCCTTTCTCTTCCATGTCTTGTTCATCTCATCTTTGATATTCTCAACATCTACATTTCCTTTGCCTTTGTTGAACTCATTGCTAGCTACCTTTGACCTTGTTGGACAATACCTACTTATGTGACCAGCCTTCAAATAGCTAAAACATGTGGTTTGACTCAACCATCTTTTGTAGCCACTTCTGAAATATGTTCTTATGCAATTTTTAGCAACATGTCCATACTCTTGACAATAGTGACAAGTATACCTAGTATTATAATCCCAATTATAAGAATTTCTATTGTTCTTTACCTTTGTCTGCTTGTTTGATGATCATTTAGCCTTAGATCTGCACTCATATGCTCTATGTCCATACTTCAAATCTTGGTGTGCTTATGGTTTTGGTTCTACACTCATGTGCCTAATGTCCTTCTTTGTTGCATTTGTGGCAGTGATGCATGAATTTTTGCTTAGGATTCTAATTTTCAATCTCTCTCTTGTAGATATTAGCATTATGACCTATCTTACCACAATTATGACAAGTAGGTTTGGAGTTCTTACCTTTGTTACTTCTTTCTTCACCACTTTTGGATGATTCTCCTTCTTCAATAATAGTGTAGCCTAATCCAATAGTATCACTGTTGGATCTAGGGGATCTCACCAATTGCTCAAAGTACTTGATAGCTTCACTAGGTTTGTTGAAACTTTTAGCTAACTCTTTTTCTCTTTTTAGATCATTTCTTAGTTGTTCATTTTGCAACTTCAATTTTGAGATCTCAATATCCTTTGCATTCAGTTCATGATTTGCAATCATCATTTGACTCAATGTTTCCAATTGCATGTTAGCAATCCTATTTACTTATGATGTTTTCTCTTCTAGTTTATTCATCAAAATCCTTTTCTCATCTTTAATCATGATTTTTTCTTCCATGGCTTTTTTTTTTTTTTTTTTTTTTCTGTTCAATGACTTCACAAAGAAATATTGATTGGACTTCTTTTTCTATCTTGAGATTTTGACCTCTTCAGTTAGGGTTCCATTCTTTTCCTCAAAATCTACAACTACGATATCAAATTCACTTGTGTTTCCATTTGCAAATAATTTAGTAGTGTCAATCTCTTATTAATGTGTGTCATTCTCTTCAATAGCTATGTCCTTCCTTCTTTTTAATGATCGTTTTACCTTATTTCTTACTTCATTCATCTAATGTAGGGCAAGTTGTATTTCAATCTTTTGATTCTCAATGGTCTTCCCGACTTGTAGATTTCCATTTACAAGATCTTTCCTCAAAGATACAAAGCTTTACTTCTAGAGAACTCTTTCTCTAATACTAATTGTTGGAAATACAATAGGGAAGTAAACTCTAGGGGGGTGAGGATCAACACTTAAAACTTTTAACCTCAAAATAATTTACCACACATCCATCTCACAATCTATGCATATAAACTGAAATATCAAATTAAGCATGTACATCCATAGTATGAAAATAAAACATTCAAACATATATGACACAAGATATTTGATTACCCAAAAACCCTCCAAGGAGAAGGTAAAACTGGGGTGGGGATGACACCCACAAATCTTCACTACTTCATTAATAAAGTGTATCCAATGAAGGTTACAATGTTTTGATCATGAGATATGATCTACCCTATGAAAGGTATGCCTTGTTAAAAGCTTACAAAGACTATTGGGTCTCACCCTATTAAATGATTTCTACACCCTAATAGAAGTGTGCTTGATTAAAGGATTTCAACTTACAATGAAGTAAGCACCCTGTTAAAGGATTTACAATAGCTTGTTAAGACTACTTTGTTAAGAGATTTAACTAATTCACCTATTAGAATGTCTTAGCAATGATCTTTTGGTTAGCACTATGTTGCTTGATAATAGATTGGCTCTTTACTGATGTGTACTTGATCCTTTCTGATTAGATGTATCTTTGTTGTCTTCTAATTCCTTTCCTCTATTTTCCTCTAACTGATTCTACTATGTATCTCAATTTACAATTCCTTAGTCACCATGAAAGCCCTATTTGTGCATGCAAACCTTCTATTTTCTCCTTAAACACACATAAAATGTTAAGGGTTCATCCTCCTTAAGAAGACCTGGGTGACTTAGGGTAAGGTATGTATCAATGATTGTAATTCATCTATCTAACTACTTAAACCTTCCCTTTTTCTAATTGGATGCATGTAGTATATAGGGATTCACAATAAAGATTTATTCTTATCATCTAAGATCATAAAACAATCCTTAAGTCAGCTCCAAAATTGTTTAGATAGAAGTTTGTGCCATTACAAACATCTGTGTCAAAATTGTATAACTAGACATTTGAAGTCCCTGATGCTTGGCATCAACTACAAATTCAATGTTTTAACTAGGCCTTTGAATGACTCGGCATCCATTGATCACTCGGCATCTGAATGACTTGACACTTAGATTCTACTCAGCACTTGAGTGACTTGACACTTACTAGTTACTCTACCCTTGGCTCACTTGGTACATATAGTTGTTTGGCACTTGAGTGACTTGGCATGCACTTTCTAACATGTTATTCTCAACATGTATTACTTTTTCGACATGAACTAAGTAAATAACTTATAGATGACTAAATTTTATAGACACTCAATTGTCAAAACCAATATGAGATTAGCACAAAACTACCTTTGTGACAACCAAATTATAAAAAAATAGAAAATGGTTAATGTTGTGGCTCCCAAGGGTTTGATGTTTGAACTAAAATATTGATCAAAATTATTCTATCCTAATTGAAATATCATTCTACTTCCTCTTTATAGGGAAATTCTGGAAATGATCAGCATATTGATTTGGAGGGCAATGAATCCCAATGTGATGGGGAAGTATTGTAGGTTCCAAAAGATCTAGTCATATAAGAAAAACATCTAGAGGAAGAATGAGAAAAATGGAAGGAGGCAAAAAAAGAGAGAAGAAAATAATGGAACTCAAAAAATTGGCTAATTGTAGACATTCTAGAAAAAGAGAGTGGGGAGGTGGTAACACAAAATAGGAGGAGGTCCTGGAGGAATTTTAATTCAAATAAAGCCAAATTGGGGATTGTTAGGGAACCTTTGAATATTCAAGTGATGGAGGATATTGATGGCAAAACCCATTATGAGGATCTCATTGATCCTAGTCTAGTTGTGATTTCAAATAATGGTAGGGAAACTGGGCTTAACCTTTTGCACAATGCTAGGACAATTTCTGGTCTATCAAGTGGTTGTTCCATGAAATTGAAGAACTCAAGGGGAGAAAAAGCTAGGAAGGTGACCAAAATAGAGGTAGCGACCAGGGGAACACTGAAGAGGATAGAAGCTAGGATGGAAGCCAACCGCATATCTACGTCCAGGATCATAGGGCCAACCAGGAGGACAAAATTAGAAAGGTTGAAAAAAGAGTCCAAAGGATGGAGCTCTTCCACCACAACCTTGTGAATTAGGTGATTGCCACCTTTAATACCCTGAATGAAAACATTAACAGCCTAGGTAAATCACTGATTAGTGTTGGATTTATTGGAGAAATTCTAGAGAAGGCCAACCTAGAAAACAGGCAGGCTAAGGATCATCCGAAATAGACTAGGGACCAAGGGGATGCCCAGAACAGGGACCAGGTGGAGGCCTAGAACTAGGACCAGGAGGACATGGACAATAGGAAGACTATTTAAGCTACAAAATCCCTGTAGGTTCTTGACAAAGAGAATTGATAGTTAGGTTGTTGTTCTTTCCTAGTGTTGTTGGTTCTTTTTTTAATCTAGTTTTACTGGTTTTTTGTTCTTAGATGTGGACAGGTTTTATGGTTGGCTTTTGTTAAGTTGTTTTGTTTACACTGGACTCTACTAAATACTTCTATTTTTGATATTTTGTAATACTTTTTGGTTTCAGGATCCCTGTAAAACCTGTTTTACTTAATTAAATTTTTTTTTGGTGATTTATTCTTTAGTAGATTGGAGACACTTCTTAACTAGACTTGGCTTTATTCAGAGCTTTTTATTGAGCAAATGGAAGATGCTAAATTTGTAAAACTAAGAGGCTATACTTGTAACCTATGTTTTATATGAAAAACAAATCTAGTTATTTTTCTTCTTATTGCTATTTAAAAAAAAAATTCTCTAGTAGACAAAGTGGAAATCTTTTTTATTAACTATATCAGTATTATTTTTAGTTGTATATTCTGCAAAAGAAGAATCATATGCCTTTTCTTCTAATTCTTGAAAGTCTCTACTAGTATAAGTGTAAAAGTAAAAACCTATGTCACCCTTTTGTAAAGGAAAAGGTTAACAAAAGGCTATCTGTTCAACTTCAATGAAATAAAGCTGGTAATATTATTTAGAGTTTGGTTATGAAGTAAACTAATGAAATGTGTAGAAATGGAAGAAATTTAGGATTCTAATTTTTAATAATTATTTGGAATAATAATACGATATTTTTTGTAGTTTTTGAAAAACACTAAAAATTAGGGATCTAGTTCCCACCACAAAACAATATGGAAATAAAATTATTTCTCTTTGATCTTAGACTATGTTATAAATAACATACATAGCTAGAACAATCAAAAATAAAAAATTTATTTAGACCTATAATTTCTCTTTTATAATGATTCAGATTTCAACTCACCAGATATTAATAGCTTTCATCTCCCACCACTTTTTTCAAACCAAATCTATTCTAACTAGAAGAAAAATTATACATTCTAGAAGAGGTTTCCTTCCTCTAGAAAGTAATATAATTTTAAAACTATTTCCATATGATATAATATCTTTTTCTTTCTAAAAATTAATATCTTTTGGAGTGTTAAAATATGTGCCTCTAGAATTTTTTAATTACAATA
This sequence comes from Cupressus sempervirens, assembly GCA_028749045.1. Taxonomy (NCBI): domain Eukaryota; kingdom Viridiplantae; phylum Streptophyta; class Pinopsida; order Cupressales; family Cupressaceae; genus Cupressus; species Cupressus sempervirens. Next base: position 263,389,112 of record CM053791.1, on the reverse strand, counting down.
TACTATATCTAATTAAAACACTATAAATTTTTTATGAGAATACTATTGACTTTGAGCTCTATAAAATGGTATTTGTATGTTATTAAAAAATATTATAAAAAATAAAAATAGATATTAAAACTTCATTTTTCTGAAACAATTGTATTCCTTTAGTAATTGGATACAAAATAGTATAAACCATGCATTTAATAGACATTTCCAATTGGAAAAGTGTGAGACCATATATAACTTAGCTACAATAAATTTATCTAGATCATATGTTTGAAAAAAAATGATTTTTAGGTAGAAATACTCAAATTTAGCCATTCTGATAAGTCATCCTGAAAGGTGACACAACTTTGTACTTTTACCCATAAATAGATGTATTTTCTTCTTATAGTTGATGAAAATTGTTTTCAGTTGTATTGTTTTACAATAAACAAATTATTTTTATTTTCTAAATAATTAAAATTAATTTCTTCTATATTTTCTCCATCAGAATAAGTAATTTTTTTTCTTTACCAAGTTTCAAACTAATATTGATCTATATTATCTCTCCTAGAATGGTTAGATTCATTTCATTTGTCTAATTGTTATTCAAGTTAGTTTCAACTATATTTTTTATGAGAAAAACTAGTTGCATAATAGTCTTCTAATTCTATCATGGAAAAGTAGGCCTCAAATGAGAATGGTGATGCAAAAGTTCCCCAGCATGAGGTAAGAGGTGTTATTAGAGGTCGCAAGAGAAGAGGGAGTGCTAATGAGAAGATTGATGCAAAAGATTACAAGCTAGCAAATGGTGGTAGAGGCCAAAAGAAGGAAATGATGTCCAACATAGTAAGTTCCTAGATATTATCTATTTATTAAATTTTATAGTAGTATGTACATGATTCTTGATGAAGGTGTATATGGTCTTGTAGAGAAACTAGGTAGGTAACTGGACACACCATTAATAAAATTCACTTGTCTAATAGCAAGTTGTCTTATCTCCATATAACATATTGATCTTTTTATTTCTCAATGACCATGGAGGAGCCATTTGGGGCCAAATGTTATAACACTAGATTTTTTGATTATGGATTAAAACTATTTTGCATACACATCTTGAAGACAGTTAACACACTTGAAGCCAATTAGCTATGTGTCCTAGCCACTGGGATGAAATTTCTTAAAGCAATCTATATTCTTGTAGCTGTCTTTGTATCTTGGGCATTATGACATATTTAAATTGATTCAATGTTTGGTCTATTCAGTACAAACTATTATGGTATTCTTTGTTGCAAAATCATTGATTTTGCTAGTTATATCTTTCAAGAAGTCTAGTTGTTTGCTCTGTGTTTCAACCATTTGAAGAAAATGCATTTGTAGTTTTTGTGAAGGCAGTACAATGTGAGCCCTCATGTCCCTTTTGAGAAATTTATCAACTCTTTTGCAGATACAAATAGTGGCCAATAAGATTGTATTATCTCTTTATCTTCTTTATTTGTGTTTGGTTAGTAGGCAATACAATTGTCATAAATTGCCATTATTATATATCCTTAGATAATTCTACATTCATGTTTTACATCTTTTTTATTTAATACAAACAAATTAACTTGCTCCTTGGAAGACAAGTTAAATGTTTTAACTTCCAGTCGTTTATATAATATGATAATGATAAAATACTCCTTTTTGATAGTAGGAAAATCATCATGGGGGAATTCAACTTTAAAACATGTTCTACACTTGGGCTTAAATCTTTTCATCATGATTGGTATGTATAGTTTTATGGCATCATATATGCTATTGGTCAAGTTTTCACAAAATTGCAATAGATGATGCACCTTTTGGTATAAATTCTTTTTTTATTTTCTGTTTTGAACTTTGTATTTCTAATTTTTTGGTGGATACATAATGAATATTGTTCATCTGAAAAAATTGCACTTTGTATCTGATTTTCATGATTGAAGTTTCTCTTTATATCAACTTTCAATATTTTATGTTTGAGCATGCAGTCAAACTGAAATGATAGAATCTATTATTACAAATCAAAGGAATAATTATATTCTTATTGAAACAATGGAAGTTTTATCTCTATGTTGAGATATTTTGAATGTTTTTAACTCATAGTTCATATGAGGCATGCATTCTAGGACTTTTCTTCATCACATTTGGCCCGAGATACTCTTATATCCTTGTGAGAGTATTATATGGAAAAAATGGAGTGATGGTGAAGCTTCAATGACATTGGGTTACTATTTCCTTTATGTTATACTTCTAGCCATAAATGGTAAAGACATTTAATATATCTTTCTATTTAAATTTGATTTTGTTCATAGTAAAAGATAGTTGAAAAGGTCATTCCTTGTAATATAAAGTTACACCAAAATGCACTCTCCCTTTACTCTATTATTCATTATTTTTTAATTCTCAAGTGAAATCTTATATTTCATGCACTATTGCTTGACCAAAAAGAGAGAGGAACAAACACATTTTCAGAACACAAGCATTTGATATGAGAACATTTACTTGTAGTGGTCTGTGTACTCCATTTCAAAGGATATCATATACAAGAATCGTGCACTAACTTGACTTTTTGTGGGTTGTGCCCTACTTGAAAGTATGAAACAACCTTTAACTCTCCTATATCAATTTTTCCATGGAGATAAGTAACAATACATTGCAAAACTACCCCTAAAAAAGAAAAAACCATTAAGCAACCTTTCTCTATAAAAGAAATTGAGATAATTTTATAATATCTCTGCAAAAACTTTGTCCTTTCAGGATTTCTTTTGCTTGCAATGAGGGTTCATGCATCCATCAAGCATGCATTAAAACCCAAATATGACACCCAGGTGATGAGTAGTGTGCAAATTTGATGGCAGTTTAGTGCAATTATATGTTATTGATCATTCTCCCTTTTCAATTATCTTTGAGTAAGGAGTTGGGATATTTGAGTCCCATATTTGCCACTTCTCAGTCCCATACTTGCCACTTCTCCTAGCCAAATATTATGAGTGAATACATGGAAAAAGACAATAATGGCCTAATTTTATTAAGTGGTCTTGTTGAGGTGCAGGTGGAAAAAAGTGTAGTTTGTTGCTCATATAATGAGTGCCTATCACTAAATACCCAAGGATGCTATAAAAAAATTTGTGGGCTGAGATGTTACAAATATTGAAGACTACTTTGAGCTCCTCTATTGTCACTAATCACTTGGGAAAAATAAGCCATATTTTAGTCAAACACAGGTGCATAGGCAAAGAGCACTTGAAGATAAGAATACACTAAAAAGGATGGTAGAACCATGATTTTATGCCAAGATTGAATGCTAAAAGAATTTAATTACTTGGCATCCTTTTAGATATGAAATGGGTCCCAAAAACCTAGATGATCACCATTTTCATTAATTATATATGGTCATTTAAGTTAATAATCTATAGTGACCACTCAATCTTGACATGCTTATAGATATGAAGTGTTAGCCCTCCTATCAACTTAAATGATCAAATTTTTTATTAAATATGTGTAGATTCATATGAAGGTTCATAGCTTATGATGTTAGATGACCCTTGAATCCATTAGAAAATTAGAATGATTTCTTAAATGAAAGAACAATAAAGTAGAGGGTGAGAAATTACAAATGTTTCCATCTTAATAATTTTGAGATTACCCTTGGATCCAACAGACACAGTAGCTTAAATTATGACTAGGACAAATAAATTGAGATACTAAGTCTTCAATTTTGTTTAGGATTGTGTTGAGAAAAAGAGCCTACACCTTTCTCTATAATTACTACTCATTCATTCTTAATTACTTACTCTAGAACCACATAAGAACTATAGGACCAAATGTGTGAGTTTTATCTTCATAGTTTGGCAGTACCTTACTATTTTAACTAGAATTCTTTAATTCACATAGGAGATGTGAAACTCAAGGATCTTGCATCTTACCTAAGGAAGGAGAAAGAAAGGGGAAAGTTGCTTCATGCATACCAAGAAATGGACAAGTTTGTACATTAGAAAAGAATCAGATGAGCTAGGGAAGGTTGTAGATGAATGGTTTGATTTGATTTACAGAAAGAAAGAGGCTAAAGAGTTTGTCCAATAAAGAGAAGAGGACTATGAAAAGGTTAGACAATTGGTGGCTATAAAACGTATAGGAAAAAAGGAACATTATCAAAACTAATGGCGTGAGCTTACCCAATAATTCAAAAGGGAGAATCCTCACTAAATCTACAACTTCATTGCATTAGAGTCTTGAGAAACCATTTATGTTCCAATTGGCTTCCACTCATGTTTCATCCTCATTCATGTGTCTAGTTCCACATTGGTCAATAGGGAAGTTAGTGGATATGGCCAAGGAAAGAGAACAACATGAGAAGAATATAAGGTAAAAAGGTTTTTGTATGACACAAGATGTCACATAATTGTTTGTGAAGACCTAGGTTATATATGTGATGTGATATATTTTAATCTTAGGGCCCTTTTTCTATTTGAGGACAACTAAAAGTGTAATGGGAGAAGTTAAAAATCCTACAATTGGTACTATTTTAGCTTCTTTATCCTATTCATTACTTCCATCAAACTTTAATGTGTGGACAATTTTTTCACTTAATTATGATATATGTTATATATAATGAATGATTATGGTATGCAATTGTCCATGGTTATTATACTATCATATTGTTATTAATGGTATAATATGAATGGATGTTTGTTTATTAAGAGGGTCCTTGCAACCTATGTGGAAGAAGTTAGAGGACACAGACCAAATGCAATTGCCTGAAAAATTTCCCAACTCTGTCTTGGAAGGAATTAACATCGAAAGGATCTAAATGATTTTTTAGGATGATAATATCATATTTCATTAACTCATGTAGTGATTCTTGCATGTTCCTATATTCTTGTCTGATGATTAAGAGTTCAAACATGATTAAGACAACTAGTAGTTAGTACCTATGGTGGGTACCCCTTTTTTTTTGTGTGGATTCAATCATGTTTGTTCTGGTTTACCTTTGACATATGTGGGTGTGAGGGAACTAAGCATCAATAGGATAAGGTTAACTCACATGCCTACTTATGGTATAGATGAGCTAGCATGCTACGACCCCAACATATAATCTCTCCCTCTCCATGGTCTAGATGTAGGGAATGGGACACCTTGATAGATGGGAACCTCATCCATCTATATCCACCTATAGTGTCATAAATATAGGTTTGTGAAATATCATCTCAAGATGGTGGTAGACCCACCAAAGATTCAAAGATAAATATCCAAACTAATCATTGACTAGGCTGCCATTGGTGATTAATTTAGATATTTTATCTTCCAACAAATGCTTTTTTTAACAAAACAAGTTGGTAAAAATTTCCATCAATGCATCCACCAACATTGGTTGGACTTATAACCAATCTTGGTCAACATTTCTATCAAAGATTTGTCAAAATTTCCACCAATGCATCGACCAACATCAGTGGAATATTTGATCAATCTTGGTCTATATTTCCACCAAAGATTTGTCAAAATTATGACCAATGAATCAACCAACATTGGTGGAACTTTTGACTAATCTTGGTGTAAATTTCCACCAAATATTTGTCAAAATTTGACCAATGCATCAACCAAAATCGGTGGAAATTTTAACCAATACGTCCACGAGGATGCATTAACAAGAGAGGTCAATTTTGACCAAATGAATCATTGCAATTCTAACACCTACAACCTTTCATTGAAATTTCAATGACAAAAGTAGCCACAAACCAATTGGTTGAAATTTAGACCAACCTAAGTCAAAAATTTGAACAGTTTTTGTCAAAAAATGAGTCAAAATGTACTAGTACTCCTTATGACACAACACACACCTACTAACAATTTGAAACCATATTTTTTTAAGGTTGTCATTTATAAATATGCTTCCATGTAGTACCTCCAACCAGAAGGAATTCACCTTTGTGATCATTCTTGGGCTCCAAACATATTTCTAGTCCCTACACTCCTCATGACCAAAGATGATATTAAAAGTAGATTTAACATTGAAATCTCCAGAGGCATTAGAATTTCACATCACCTCATCTTTTGAAGGGAAGGTCAAAACTATATCTTTTCTATCATTCTCTTAAGACCCTAAGATAAAGTATGGTGTGAGAACAACTGGTCAAGATTTATCCACTTCCAATTGTTATCTATATGCAGTTGCATAGGTATATGCCAAGCTAGCTTACATAGGCATTGCTCAAAAGACTAAATTTTGATTGGCCTAGGGTTCACCCAATCTAATTATCCTCTCAAAATGTAATTTTATTCCCATCGCCATCTACCCATATGATACCCTTAGGATTTTTTGGGTATAAATAACATTATTCCAAATGCTTGAACCCAATAGAAGGTCATTATTTCCTAGATTCTACTAAAAATCATTTACCCTCAAATATTTAGCCTTCATAATTCTGTACCATCTTGCCTCGTCCTTGATCAATATTCAACCAATCTTTTCCTTAAGAACTTTATTAAGGTCAACTATTCTCCTCAAATTTATTCATCCCTATTATTTGGGTTTGCAAACCTTCTAGTATGCAAGACTCTTCCTAGACCTCTCTTCAATTCTAGACCATACAAAATTACACGAAATTTTCTCAAGAGTGTCCCCACCTTTCTTAGATATTTTAAATAAAGATAAGATATAAATTGGGATACCTTTTAAGGAGTCCACAAGGATTTGTGACTTACCAACGTTACTTAGAACTTTCCCCTTCCATCCAACAAGCTTATGTAGCATACATTTCAGAATCAAGTTCCAAAATTAGGAAATCGCCTCCTTAATAATAAGGGGTAATTCAAGGTATTTGTGAGGTAGGTTTTCCCATTAAAAACTATGACTCTCTTGTAACCCTATCTTGTAGGCATCAACCAATATTGAAAAAATAGATCTTACTCTTATGATAGTTTATATGTTGAAAGATTAGCATAGTCATCCATGAGCTTCTTCTAGCATCTAGCTTATCTGATTGAAGTAATCCCATAGAGAAAGGTATAATCTAAAAATTATTGGATCATTGTTAAGGGGAGATTGGTGGCAGGACTTTATACTTTTGATCTAACCCATCTCCATCATGGACATAAATCTTCTTTCAAGCACCTCTACCACAATGATGAATAAGTGGTGAGAAAGGGGACTCCCTTATCTCAATCCCTTATTAGAATTAAATAATTTCCATGGGGTTTCATTAAGGAGAAAAAAAAATTGAACATAATTGATAACTTCATTAATTAGGACTAGGGTAAAAGTACAAAGTTGTGTCACCTTTGACTTTTACTTATCAGAACAACTAAGTTTGAGCATTTCTGTCTAAAATCCATCTTTTTTCAAACATATGATCTAGATAAACTCATTCAAGATAAGATATATATGTTATCGCACTTTTCCAATTGTAAATGTATATGGGTCAGTGCAAGAAGTTGGGTCTCACTTTTGGCCAAAAAGTGGAAGTGTTTTTCCTGTTTTTGAAATTTTTTGTCAATTGATGTCAGACTTTGAGGTATTTAGAAATTGAATATATAGAAAATCAAGAAATAAAATTTTTAGTGTTTGAAATCTAGTTTTTGAATATGTAATTTATTTGTGTACCTATATGATGGATTTTTTTTTGGTATGGATCTTTAAAAACCACTTTTTCAAAATGCCTATTTCAGGACCATACCACACTCGTGTATAGACACAATAATTTGACACAGATAAATGAATTTTCACAAATCCTTTTAAAGGGAGTTACCTAATAAACCTAAGATTGATGAAAATATTTTTCTTTAATTTTTTATTGAATATTTTTTTTAATTAATTATTAATTGGCTATAAAGGTAAATTTTAGAACCTCTCGTGTATAGACCACATAATTTGATCAAAATCTCATTTTTTTCAATTTTTTTTTTAAAATCAAAAGAATTGTATGTAGATTGATGACATATAAATTAATTTAAGAAAAATTATAAAATAAAAAAGTTATTAAAGTTTTAGTGAATGTCACTTTTTAACATTTGGGAGATAGTTTTGATTAATAAATAATGGAAAAATAGAAAATAAACTAATAACACTATAAAATTTACATTTTTGGAATCAAAATAGTAAGACCTATAATGGGTTTTTGTCTCATCAAAAAATTCAATGGGAATGACTATAAAAAAATTACGACAGTACCAAAAATTGTCGATTAAATGCCTTAGAAAAAAAAAAGGATCATAAAGGCATTGCTTGGTGGGACCAAGCCTATGCCATGCCTTTCCCCAAGGTAAAAATCCATGCAAAAGTCGGGGGCCATACCAAATTCCTGCTCATGTCTCAAGAATCGAGCACCCGATTTTGTAATTCAAAAATTGGGTGCCTGATTGCTTTCAACCATTGTACCTGATTGTTTAAAAATTGCGTACCGATTCTTTTTGAAATCTGGTACCTGATTTATAAATGGGTACCCAATTTTTAAGCAATTGGGTACCCATTTCTAATGTACCCATTGGGACCCAAAAGCTACCCCACAGACTGAGTTTCAATGATTGAAATGATTGAATAATAGTTTTGATCTGCAACAACGAATTCTGTCATGCTTATTCTATTTTCTTGTCCTCTTATACAATTTGCAAGCTACTGATTCAAATTCAAAATTGGTACAAAAATGGGATCAAAACAAAGAAGAAAGAAGAAATCAAAAGTTCTGATAGATGAGGAGATTGTAGCAAATAAAGAGAATGAAGCACAATGTCAACGAGAGAGAAGACAAAGAATTAGAGACTTGAACAATGTTTCAAAGGAGAAAGACATTGAGGATACCATGATGGATGAAGAGGTCAAACAAGAGAACCCAATACAAGAAAATTTAGATGCACATTCTAATCATGCATTCAATATAGGTGTGTCTCCAAACCCTTGAATTTTCTCTCATGATGAAATTGGTAATTTTTTAGAAGTAGGTTACGATTTAAATGATTTAGATTTTCTTCATGAGAAGCAATTGTCAAACGATCATGCACAAAACACTCCAATTGAAATGCATGCCCCAAAAGCAATACCAATAAAATTTGAAAATGATATTCAAATCCCAAATAATAGTGAAAATAGTAAAGTGTCTAAAAATAAAAATTACATGAATCTAGACATAGAAACACCAACTACTGAACAAACATGTTAGGATGATAGTAAAGTGTCTAAACATAATTTTCATATTCCTAATGAGGTGTTAGATAATCTTGAGGGATTGGTTTCATGGAGACAAATTAGGACACATGCTAATAGATTGTATAGGCATTTTTTTTATAATAAGAAATTTGGGTTCCAATGTAAGCTAATGTTGCAACTAATTAAAATGTCTAAAATGTGAAAAGTAATGAGAAGGTTGGGATTGTATGCAAAACCCAAGAATAAAAATGAGTCTTTAAAACAAGTTGTATCCACCATTGCTAGTGCCTTTGATTTTATCAAAAAGAGAAGTCGGTCCAAAGATAAGAATGCAACACGATGAGCAATAACAACAGCTTTAGTTAACAAATCAACATTTGACAAAAGATTGATTAGCAGCATAAGTGGATATCTTAATATGAATCATAAGACTTTAGAAAGAGTTGTAAAGAGAAGGGTTAACTTTTAATGTGATCCAACAAATATTTTATGGACTTCTAGTGGTAGACTCCCGAGATGTGATATGAAACTTACTAGTGAAGTCAAAAGTTTGATTGAAAATTTTTGGCATGATAATACAAGAGTATCACCTAATTCAAGAGATGTTCTTAAATTGAGAATTGGGTCAAAAATACATGATCCACATCCTAAACACCTTTTGGACATGACTCAAATTGAATTATTTAAAAAAATTGTAGATGGTAAGGTATTAAATATTACCATTAGTCAAAAATCTTTTGAAAAGTGTAAACCATGGTACATAAGGATTAACAAGGAAAGAATCACATGCTGTTGTAAAACTCATATTCAATTTCATTACCATTATGATGTATTTAGATCTATATGTGGTACCATGCATAGTAAGAAATGTTGCAAGAATGTGATATAAAAATACCACCTCAAACTATAAAAGATTTCATATCAGGTTTGTTTTGTCAGCCACCTAATGATCAATACTTTCTTTTCAATGCATGTCTTTCTAGTACATGTAATATGTGCAGCAATCTTTCTTTGTTAGATGAATGTTTGCATGAAAATGCTTTGACTACTTTTGGACAAAAATTAGTTGAGGTAAAAATATTCAAAACTATTGAATATCCATTGAAGGATGGGAAGATTAGAAGAAGGTGTGATCTAGTTACAGATAAAGTTAGTTGTCATGCATTTATGGATGAGTTTAAGAGTGTGATCATACCAAAATATCTTAAACACTCTCAATATTCTAGATGGCTTGATGGACAATTTCGCATATGTAACAATACATTTCCAATTGGTACTATACTTTTAGTTGTTGACTTTGTAGAGAACTACATGCTTGCACTGCAAGAAGAGGTACAACCACAATATTACAATTCAATGCAAGTAACAATTTATGTTCATATAGTTTATAGGCATGCACCTGATAGTATAGAGAAGGATCAAAAATTATTGAGAGAGTACCATTTTTTTATAAGTGACAATAAACTCCATTCATCTGAGTTTTTCCAATATTGTTTCAAGGTCTTTTATGATAATTTAAAAGAGAGACAAATTCAAATGACACAACATTGGATATGGTTAGATAATTGTACAAGACAATTCAATAATGCTAGAATGTTCTATTGATTGACTAGGACACATAGGAAAACTAAAATCCAACATGTGTGGAGTTTTTTTGGGGCTGGACATGGTAAAGGAGAACATGATGGTGCTGGTGCATGCGTAAAGAGAGCCCTTAGTAGAGAGCAATTAAAATTTGAGGAAAAAGCAAAATTCAAAAATGCACATGAGATTGTCAAATGGTGTAACAAATATTTATACATGGGATCAAGTCAGAACTCTACAATCAAATTTTTCTTCTACCTAGTTGAAGAAAATAATATCCCTTCAAGATATGACTGTGATACAATTAGTTGGTCAGCTAAATGGCATTCATTTAGGAGTTCAGATTCTAACACTTGGACTATACGGACTAGGGAGCTTGCTTGTTTTTGTCAATTTTGTCTTGCAGGTGAATGGAAAGAATGTGAGAATATAGAATGGGTTGAATATTGGCAACAAAGATCATTAGCACCTAGTGACATGCATTTTGAAGATGATATAGTAAATGAAGGCCAAAATGTTACTTTTGCATCAGAAGACTATGATCATATTTCAAACCTCATAGAACCTGGTATGCACAATTTAATTAGATTTCTTTGGGATCTCACGCTTCAATTTATATAATTTTCATATGTACACTCATGTGATTAAAGTGTTTCTATACTTTATCTTATCTTGTAGGACATGTTTATGTTGTTATTGCACCTAGTGATAATGATGAACAGATTGAGTATTAGCTAGCTAGATGTGTGGAACCTAAGAAAAAATTGACATGTCATCAAGTAGACGATGATGGTTTTGAGTATCCAATTGGGTTTGTCATTGTAGCTGGCACCTGGCTACGTAGATACCTAACAAGAAGAAATGGTTTGCTAGCATTTGAAGACTACCAAACTGAAAAGAAGATTTTACACTATTTTCATTTGGTTGTGGCAAAAAATATCAAATTAGAAAGATACAAAGGGAGACCCGCCAATAAGGTATTATGGACAATTTCAATGGACAAGCATGAGACAATCATAGATGCATTGGAAAAGAGAGAGGATGTAGATGGTACAGTGGGATGACTACATTTAAATCAAACACATTTAAGTTATTTCATTATTGTAATATTTTAATATATATGTACTTATATAATTTAATTACATGTATGTTTGTGTTGTCAATACCAATTTAGAGAACTTATATACCTCTTATTCAAGTCTCAATTACAATTTATGCAAATTTAAATGTTAAAGTGAATCAAACATCAACATCTTGTGCAATTTCACATAATAAGTACATAAAAATTACACATATATTTACATAGTTCAAATACCTTGAATATTAATTTATGTGTTTATTAACATGTGTTTTTTTTTTACAATTTTATTTTATAGGACCTCATTTGAAGAGATGTGTTGAGCCAATTTTATGTTTTGAGTTCACTAAACTATAAATATATCATTGACATTGTCTTACATATATTGTAAAATATGTTGTACAAACTAATTCAAAAATGAGAGTTTACTTCTATTTGAAAGTTGAAGGTATGCACTTGATAAATTATAAATTAATTGTCAATTTAAGTAATGACCTCCTATTTTGTTCCATTACTTTTACATTCAAGCATGTTTAAATTAATGTTTTTTTGAAGTTTCAAATTACTATTGATTGTAATATTAAAAACAAGTCACTTGTACATGATAATTTAAAGATCATTACTCATTGTATTGATTATATGTTAGATTATTACTCATTGTATTCATTTTATTGATTATATCGTACATTACCAAAAAACACATTAAGATCACTTATGATACATTGTTAGGTAGGTTATCCATACATGTGTGTCTTAAGGGGACATGGGAGTCCTAATAGGTCATAATAATTTCTATATATTTTAATAAGTCTTAATATGTTTACTAGCACATAATAGGTATTATTAGGTGATAATGAGTCTTACATTACCGAACAACACATTAAGATCACTTATGATACATTGTTAAGTATGTTATCCATACATGTGTTTCTTAAGGGAACATAGGAGTCCTAATAGGTCATTATGTTTTTGATAGGTTATGATAGGTATTCATATGTTTACTACCACATAATAGGTCTTATTAGGTAATAATGACTCTTACCTTGCCAAACAACACATTAAGATCACTTATGATACATTGTTAGGTACGTTATCCATACATGTGTGTCTTAAGGGGACATGGGAGTCCTAATAGGTCATAATAATTTCTATACGTTTTAATAAGTCTTAATATGTTTACTAGCATATAATAGGTATTATTAGGTGATAATGAGTCTTACATTACCAAACAACACATTAAGATCACTTATGATGTACATTGTTAGGTATGTTATCCATACATGTGTGTCTTAAGGGGACATATGAGTCCTAATAGGTCATTATGTTTGTTATAGGTTATGGTAGGTATTCATATGTTTACTACCACATAATAGGTCTTATTAGGTAATAATGACTCTTACATTACCAAACAACACATTAAGATCACTTATGATACATTGTTAGGTATACATGTGTGTCTTAAGGGGACATAAGAATCCGAATAGGTCATTATGTCTATTATAGGTTATGATAGGTATTCATATGTTTACTACCACATAATATTTCTTATTAGGTGATAATGAGTCTTACATTATGGAACAACACATTAAGATCTCTTATGATACATTGTTAGGTACGTTGTCCATACATGTGTGTCTTAAGGGGACATAGGAGTCCTAATAGGTCATTATGTCTGTTATAGGTTATGATAGGTATTCATATGTTTACTACCACATAATAGATCTTATTAGGTGATAATGAGTCTTACATTACCAAACAACACATTAAGATCACTTATGATACATTGTTAGGTACGTTATCAATACATTTTTTAATCTAGTAGGTCAATTTTATTTGTATGAATCTCAATGCATAAATTTGATGTGATATTTATCCAATAACACTCTATAAATAGTTAAAATTATTGTTCATCTTGCATATATACTTACAAAATGTGTCATATGTTCATGAATAAAATGTGTCAGAATAAAGAAAATGGTTTGAATATAATTAAAACATGGTGAAACATAATAATATATACTACATACACAAGCATGATAAGAAGTCATAAAAAAATAGTACATGGTCTAACATACATCATAACATGATCTATGAATTGAAAAAATACATGGTCTAACATACAATTTTAACTATCCTAACACAAAGTGTATACATCATAAAAACACAATCTAGAGGTGCCAACAAGACCTAATCTATCTGATCAAATTTCCTCTTTACTCCACTTGAAGAGGACTCAAATGGATCATCATGTGTAATATGAGCCATCTTGTCACATGTCAGACACCCTGTGAGGTAGATGGATAACGTTGTGCAACATGAGGCATGTCTCATCATGTACATGCTTAATTGAAATGGGTCTCAAAATCTAGCTTGCAAATAAATTAAATATTCACTATATAATAAGATAAATACCACATGAGATGGGTGTCCATTAGTAATAGAAGGAGGTGCACTATCAAAACTACCAAATGCAGCAGTGGTGAGGTCCTCTAATTTACAATACATACATTTTTTAAATTTGATTTTAGAGCATAATGAACTATACATTATGTACATAAATCACAATACTGACCTCAAATGTGTTGGAGTTGATGAAAGCCAACCCCAAAGGTGCCCAAGATCACCTGCATGCGAAAACCTATCAAAGAGAAGCCAAGGAGAGGAAGAGCATGGAGCAAGGAAAAAACCCTAAACGGACATGAGAGACAATATGTGCAAACACAAGAAGAAAATGTATTTACAATATGCACAATGCCTTATAAAAAACAATGAGGGAGCCCGTATATAAAGAGCTCATGGAAGCTTGTAGAACAAGCTAGAAAGTGGTAGAAGATAAGGATGACAACTCAGCACATATCCACAAAAGGTGGAACATGCTAGAAGGGAACAGACTCCCGTGTTGTCAACAACTAACCACTACATGCATTAAATACAAAATATTAAATAAATGCATTTACCTAAGTAAGCTTAAGTAATAGAATAAATAATTAATAAATAATTAATTATTTACTCTAACAAAATGACGATGTAGGTACCTCCATCTAGCTAAGTCCTATGCTCTAAGCAACACTCGTGGTGACGCAGTCCTAAAATTATGGATACATAAATGTTTAGTCAAAATTAAATATACATGAATAATTACAAAGTACATAATTTGTACACTACATTTTTTATACACTATAAATGTAACATGTGTGTGTGTGTGTGTATATATATATATATATATATATATATATATATATATATATATATCATACCTGAGTGGTAGCCAATGTCACAGATGTGTCTACAGGTATGCTAGCACAATAATCATAAGATGGAGTCAAAAATAGACTATACCAAGGCCTGTATGGATGAGTATGATATGGCTCCTATTTGTAAAATCAAAACACATAAAATACATATACATGTGAGTCAAAATTGTTCAGATTATAAGTTAATAATAATGTACATACATAAAAATAATACAAATTATTTGTCTTTAGTCAAAATTTCATACCGCATGTATTTGAGGTTTTCTCTCAGTGGTAACTAGAGTAGGACTTGTACTAACATCAATCTATGTAGATGTGGACAATCCCTACAAAATGAGATAAAAAGAACATATGAGCACATGTTATTAAATTCAA
The DNA here is from genome assembly GCA_028749045.1 of Cupressus sempervirens. Lineage (NCBI taxonomy): Eukaryota > Viridiplantae > Streptophyta > Pinopsida > Cupressales > Cupressaceae > Cupressus > Cupressus sempervirens. Next base: position 263,373,697 of record CM053791.1, on the reverse strand, counting down.
CTTTGAATGTATATTTTTACTGTGTAATTCAAAGTGCATATTGTATAAGGGACGCCAACGTCTATAGGTCTCAGAAAAAGACTATACTGCCTCCTAGGAGGAACAATATCATCCATCATCTATTATTTCAAAAGTACAAATTAATGTAGTTAATACAATTACACATGTATGTAGAAAGTAAATAATTATGTGTACTTTATATTTATATTAAAATTAAAATTTTACCTGCTGCTCTTGACTCTCTCCAGGCTCTCCCTACTACATGAGGTCAAAAAATGATGACACATCTATCTCATCATTGCCATCACCATGGGCAATGGATACATCATCATCAAAATCTACACCTTTAGCATAATGGCCATCGTGTGCTGCATCAGGATCACTCTGGGGGCCTGTGCATATGCCTCCACAACTAGTACAAACATGTCCAACTGGAGGAGCATGTACCGCCTGCATCCACTACTGTACTAAATTGCTCAAAAGGGCACTCAAATGGGTAAAAGTAGATGAAACTACTCGATGATGTTGAGGAGCAAGCACAACAGACATAGGAAGACGTACAAGGGGCTCATCTCGCCTACGATTTCTTGTTCTATCACTCAACTTTTCCCTAGACCTATCCTGAGGCATCCCTCTACCAAGCCCTTGAAATGCTTTCATATCAAAATAATTGGGTTTCAAACCCAACTCAAACTCAGCCCATAAATTCCTTAGGAATTACATGGGCACCTCATGGTTAGCGTGTGGTGGATGGTCAAATACCATCCACCACCGCTCCCAAAAATATGTTGCTATATGTGGATGCATACACCACCTAATGGAAATGTGAGGCTTATTATCATTAATTTCTTCACCTATCTTAGGGTTTACAAAATAATATTTAAAATTCCCTTTACCTATATGAAAGTTATAAACCTCTCTATATGATAAGCTATCAGAGTAGAAGGCATGCATGCTTTCCCTCCACGATCTAAATGAATCAATGTCTGAATCAAAATGATGGATGAAGTCAATCACGTCTTGCATGCTATCTGCAAGATGTAGTAGGTGAGGGGGGGTGGGGGTGCCTCTCATGTCGAATAGCCTCTATATCATGCATGAGATCATTGAGGTTACGCCTCATGGTCTCATGGAGCTCATCTGCGGTGGGTGGAGGTGGAGATGGAGATGGAAGGGGTAAAGGCAGGGGTATGGGAGGGGGAGGGGGTGGCGGTGGGTCCATCAAATATAATCTACATATATGTTTAAACAACATAAAACATAAAACATGAAAAAATTACTACTTAATAAAATTTAAATCTAAAATTTATCAACTAGATCTATATAAATGTGCATATCTTTATTAAAATCATATCAATTAAATAAATAAAGTTGAACACTTAAGTCAAATTAAACATTAAATACTGAATTTTTATGTCTAATCATAAAATAATACTCCAAAAAATTATATCTAGGTTAGTTCAAGGTTTCTTTTGTTAAAACAGGAGCCACCAAGCTAATTTTGCTTTCATGTACACTTATTTTGTGACACTGGGGGATTGTATGAACTCATTATGGATTATATGTTCATCTCAGGATGAAAAAAAGTTAAGATTATGACAAGGTTATGGTTTACAATTTTGTTATGTTAATGGTTTTCATGATGGTTAAGCTTAAGATTATTATAATGATTATGGTCCTTTAATGTTAGGGAACTTACCTAGGATTATGGTTTTAGTTAGAATTATATTTAGGTTTCGGATATTTATTATGATCCTATTGTTTATAGGATATATAATAGATGGCATTAGGATGAGAGTTAATGTTACAATTAGAATGAAAGCTTAGAGATAGAATTATGATTTGATTAAAAATTATTTATGATTGTAGTTTGAATCCTAAATATTATCCGCTTTTTAATGCAAACTATAAGCGTAGATCATGTCAGGTAATGAACTAATACATGTGAACCCTATCCCTAACCATATAATAATCCTAATTATAATCATAATCCATAATTCATTACCTTATGAAGCTTTGGCTATCCATTTTATTGCTAGAGCAATCCGTTGAACTTTCTTAAAGTTTTCATTCCAACTTACTAATCTCCTTTCTTTATGTGAACTACTTCTGGTAGCACGATTCTTCATATTTCCTTTTCCATGTAACCACAACATGTTCCTAATAGATTTATATAGAAGACCAAACAGATTTAAATAAAATAAGCAGGAAGAAGAGAAGTACACCCAATATGAGGAGAGAATCTTTTAACATACTTGAATTCTACCAACCAAAGTGAGATAATTAGAGTTCTAGTTGTTGAGTTTTCCAAAGATTTTCTTGTTGATATAAAGACACATTTCATTTATATGTTAGGGTTTACTAAAAATGGAATCCCTAGGTACCTAACCACTTAATTATGACATCTCCATCCAATACCATATTTACTACACAAGGTAGGGGACTCAATATTTAGCCCCAATAAGATAGATGTAGAGACATAAATCTTACTACCCGATACAAAGAAAAGAGGTCCAATTTGATCATTAAATGACTTGTGTTGAACTCTTCTAGTTTAAAAAGAATACAAATATTATCAACAAACTATACATTAGATACTTATTAATTATTTGGAGAGTAGATCCTCTAACTTTTAGAGACAACTAGTTATCTCTAAGGAGATAATGTAATGAGTCAACAACAATAAAAAATAAAGAGGATGCAAGAGGACACCCTTTCATAATTGATCTAGAGAGTCCTAAAAATTATGATCTAACCCCATTAATTTCTTTAGTAAAACCCTGACACCAATCATAAGAGAGGACACCATTTGACATAATATTGGATGGAATCTTGGGCTTGCAACATCATCATAGTGAAACTCCATTCCACCCTTTTGTAGAAATTTTTATAATCAATTACTTGAGAATGCTTACACTCTATCCTAGAAATGTTTCCCTATCCAAAGTCTTCCAATAAGTTATCAAGTTATCCGATATGCATAAATATCCTTAACAAAACACTTTTGTGTAGGGTTAATGATCTTGGGTATGATATATTCTAGTCTAGAGGCTAAGACCTTGGCACGAATTTTGTATGATATGTATTTAGGAGTGTCCTGTCTCTAATTTTTAATGAGATTCTTATCTCCCCTTGAGGATCAATTTTATGAGCCCTCCATTGATTACTTGACCTAGGGATTTTATGAGCCCTCCATTGATCACTTGATCAATTTTATGAGCCCTCCATTGATTACTTGGCATAGGGATTTCTCATTACTAATTTTTTGGATGGAGGAGCTGATTTATGATAGAAATGGGTTTATCAAGGAATAATGCATCTTCAGTCTAGGAATGATGGTTCTCATTTTATCCCTATCTTCTAAATCATTTTGAACTATCATCATCTTCTAACCAAAAAATTTGATAGTAAAATTAGGAAAAAGATCTTACTATATATCACTAGGGGGTGGGTATTTCTTTTTATAGAATAAGGCAATATTTTGTTATGTGGCCTTCCATTCTGCAAAGGCAATAAACATTTAGGCTACCCATATAGGAAAATAGGAAACAAATAGGGGAATCTCCAATCTCCAAAAAAAAACTTTTAGGCACTTCCAACCCAAGATAAATAGAAATTAGTCCACCCTAACATAATTATCTAGTTAGGGATTGGGGTGTTAGAGTGCTTCAATACCCTCCTAATTAGATATTACATGATGAATAATCACTTAGGATATAAAGGTTTAGGCATCCAGTGGAAAGACAAGTTATTCACTTCTTTAGATATATTCTTAGGCATCCAAGGGTGTAGTTCGGGCTCCTACTCACACTGATGTGGACACCTCCACCTCTTGATGGTGAGGAGGGTTACTTAATTAGATTCCTGATTTGTTCAAGTCTCTTCTAATTGTTTTATGATGTATCATTTTGAGACCTTGATATCAATGTTTAATTAGTTTTAGGATTAGGGTTCAATTTTGCTTGTACTATTTGATTAGGTTTACATGCTTAGGTTTCAATTAGGACAAGAGTTAATAAATTGAATTAAGTTTTAAAGTGCTAAATTTGGTTTTAGATATAGAATTATAGTTAGAGCTTTTAGATTAAAAACCAACATTAATTCAAGAAAGTTAGGTTTGAATTTTGTTTTAAAGTATTGAATATATTATTGAGTTCTAGTTTAGGGTGATTTGATTTAGTCCTAAGGTCAACGTTTAACTTGGTTCAATCTTAGGGTAACAGTTCAATTTGGTTAATGGTTGGGGAAAGGATTCAAGGTTTCTACTATTAAGTTGGGATATATAATTAGGTTTATGATCATGGTTTAATTCAATTTCATTTATAAGTATAATATTAATTAGTTAAGGGCTAGGGTTACCTTTCAATCTAGTTTGATATATTCAATTTGGTTTAGGGTTACCCAGGGGTTAGTTTATTTTAGTGTTAAATATTAAGATATAATGCTTTGACATCACTCATTTTTTGATATTTTGATTATATCACCCCTATACATCAAGATAACTTATATGCGATGAATCTTACAAATATTATTTGATCTCATTACATGTGTCATGGTAAATTTTTTTTAGTTTATGTACATGAGATGCTCCTATATATGGTGTTTTTCTTTTCTTATAATATATAGTGTTATATATATAAATTACCTAAGTACCCTTCTTGATTATCTATGATGGACGTGTCATAAATGACATATCTCTATATGATTCTTTTGATATGATATGCATGGATAATATATATAATGAAAATTTTAAATCCTTCCTATGCAATAAATGATGTAATTAGATATGTACAAATGTTTTTAGATTCACATGTACATGACATGTAGATGTAGATATGATGCTCCTCTAGGATAATATAGTTTATCATAAATAAGGTTACAATTTTAGGGTTTGACATTTATAACATTAGTACTCAAGGTAAGATAGGAAAGTTATTTAATTATTTATACATTACCTGGTGTAGGTTTTAGTAAATTAAGATTAAGGTTAAGATGATAGTAAGGGTTATGATTAGAGTTAAATTCAATACAAATTGACATTATAGTTAATCCTAAATGACGCCCAGCCAAGGGATCCAAAGAACTAATTAAAAGTTTTACTAAGCAAGCAATAACATAGATACAATAATTCACATTTATAAAAAACATAAGAGATTGCATTCCTTAATAAGCACATTTACATTTCATTTTTAAATAATTATAGTACTAAAAGTAAAATAAATAACACATCCACATGAAAGAATATTAACTACTTCAGTTCAATCCATTTAAATAATATATACATTTGTTTCGAATGCCACTTGGAAAATTAATTCAGAATGCACAATCATCCACTATACATGTCATAGGGTATGAAAGGCTGAAAGAATATTCATTTATAAAATAGTTTACATCATCCATTTTCGATCCATTAAACAAAGTAGAATACAATTTAAGTAAAATCATTTTAAATACTAAGTTTTTTGTTTGGATCTCTTGGCAGGCTGTTATGTGATTAAGTACTTAGTTATATATGTTTAGGGTTTTATTTTACATAACTATATGGTTAGGTCAAGATTATAGTTTAAACAATGAATTTAGGTTGAGGTTATAGTTTAAACAAGGTCGAGGTTATATTTTTTGTAAAATTACATGTTTAAACAATGAATTTACATCTAATCTAATCATTCAATATTGTAATAAATACATAAATTAAATACATTTCAAAACATCTAAAATAATAATTTTTTAAATAAACATTTATGAAACTATATTTTAATTAACAGATACAAAAATGTAAACATCTACTCATTAACAATGTAAATTTACAATTTTACATACATCAAAAATGAAAAAAACAATAAATTAACATACATATAAAATTGAAAATTGAAAAAAAAAAGTAAAATAGTACAAAACATATTAAAATACCTGGTATATCAAAAACTAGCAGCAGGGGGGTGGTCGGTAGGGTTGAAAATTGGGCTCCCGTATGCGTCTCTAATCGAGCTCCCATTTTTGAGGTCATGAAAATGACTTCAAAAATGCCAAAAAAGGGGGTTTAATAAGGTCTTCCAAATGGGGTACTTGATTTCTTTCTTTAATTGGGCTCCCATTTTTGAGGTCATGAAAATGACTTCAAAAATGCCAAAAAAGGGGGTTTAATAAAGTCTTCCAAATGGGGTACTCGATTTCTTAAAAATTGGGTACCCGATTTCTTAAAAATTGGGTACCCGATTTTTAAGAAATCAGGTACCTGATATTTAAAAGCAATCAGGTGCCCAATATTTGAGCACCTCAGGCACCCAATCTACTGTTGAATATCGGGTACCCAATTTTTGAATTTTGGCTCGGGTGCCTGAAGCTTAATTTTAGAAACAGGTTCTTGATTTTTTAAAAATTGGGTACCCATTTCTAAGAAGTACAATTTCATGGATCTAACTTCCGCGGAATTGACCCAACTTCTTGCAGTCACTCATATTAAATGCATGTTTATACTAGTTCTTGTCTGATTGCCAAAGAAATAAAACTATTTTAGAAAACTATGTTGGAATAATGCTTACTCTTTTTAATGATTATTTTTAATAACATATAAATACCATTTTATAGAGCTCAAAGTTAAGAATATTATCATATAGATTTTATAGTGTTTTATGTAGATATAGTATATTGTAATTAAAAATGACTACAAGTACGATTTTTAACACTCGAGGAGATGTTGATTTTGAGAAAGAAAAAAATAGTAAATCTTTTTAAAAGAAAATTAAAATCATATTAAATTCTAGAGGAGAGAGTCCTCTTCTGAAATGTAAAATTTTCCTTTTGGTTACAATAGATTTGTTTTGAAAAATATGGTGGGAGATGAAAACAATTGATATCATGTGATTTAAAATTTGAATTTCTATAAAATAGAAAATATAGGTCAAAAGCCAATGTTTACTTTTTATTGATCTAGCTATATATGTCATCTATAACATAGTCTGAGATCAAAGGGAAAAAGGTTTATTTCCATATAGTTATGTGTTAGGAACTAGACCCCTCATTTTTAGTGTTTTTGAGAAACTAAAAATTCATCATTTAAAATTAGGAAAATATATCAATTCTTATTCCAAATAATCACTAAAAATAATAATCCTAAACTTCTTCCATTTCTACACATTTCATTAGTTTACTTCATTTTTAAATTCTAAATAATAATACTAGTTTTATCTCATTAAAGTTCAATAGTTATACTTTTGTTAGGCTTTTCCTTTATAAAAATGTGACACAGGTTTGTGCTTTTACCCAATGAGATAAATCTCTCCCCAAAACCAAACCTTTCCAAAATATCAAAAAAGAAATCATGTCTTACTTTGTCATAGGATTTGGAGATGTCAAGTTTCATGGCCATACCTAGATTCTTTCTCTTCTCCATTGAATGCAAAACAAAATGGAAGCTAATAGCCACATCCAAGATTTGTCAACAAGGTGAACTTTTGATCAAGAAAAAATATATTTGATTAAAAATATGTACATGTACACATGTACCTATTATCTCCCAAAAGACTCTACATGGTACTACTTGACTCATTTAGATTGATGTGTCAACCTTGTCAGATGCAAAGTATGTTTTGCAACATTCAACAACATCATGTGCATTATTTATGAGAACTCCCTTATAAATTTGATAATTTTGTAGAGCATGTTTGATGCAAGCTCTAGCATCATCACGTTCATCTTTATCATGTCCACTTTCAAAGAAACTCCATACATGATATATGATAGGGGGTGAAGAATGTTTCTCTCTATTATTGATAATACATCATGACTCTTTATGGTTGTTGTTGGTGTAATGGTTCTTTCTATGTGATGGATTTCCACTTTATCAATGTGGAGGTTAGCTAATATTATGGGCTTAGCATTGGTCCTTCAATTGGGTGTGTTTAATTTGTTAGTGGTGGTGTTTTGTGTGCATTGGGGGTCAATTTCTTTAAAGACTTTCTTCATTTTTGAACATTTATATAATCTTGAAAGTATTTTATTTGAACCAATTAAGGACACTTTTTGCTCTTTTTAGGTTGGTTATCCTTAGAATTGTTGTGTAAGTAATTTTCTAGGTGCTACCTTAATTTCTTTGAGGAAATCTTTGGTTAGTTCAAGCCAACTTCATTGTCACTTGGGTACACAATGAGCCAAGATCATTTTCCCTAAATTATGAGTGACCATTTTGATCTTCTTAGGTTCTTGGAGTTGATTCTATATTTTGGAAAAGTGTTGACTTAAGTGTTGACATTCTAAGTGATTTCATCTACAACAAGGCCCCAACTTTAGATTAACAATTGCACCATCTTTGATAAGAAACATTATTTACAAACTATTCTGATAAAGATTAGCTTTTACAACATTCAAAGCCTTAATCACTGTAATATAGACTTAATCATAATAACAAGTACACCTGATAAATAGAAATATCAATAAATAAAATATAAATAAAATTGAAGACAAAAATCTATAAATAATAGTAACCAATATGTAAATGATGTCCTCGGCTTGATTGTATCCCGTCGGCCATCTCCTGGAAGGAAGATTACCATTAAAACCCCATGATGTATATTCCTCTATAAATAGGGGTATTCTGCTAGAATAACTACTTTTTAAACGTAAACTCAGAAATTAATACGTTGAAATAGAAGATGCCAGAGAAGTCAAATGAATCTTTCATCAAACGCGCATTGAAATATCCGCTCAAGTTTATAAAGGGCTCGACAGGCAGAGATTCACCTTCAAAAACATTAGACAAAATTAGTGAGAAATGCACGGATACTTTTCTTAGCAATACTTTTGCTAGTAATACTACCAACATATTCCACGATGAAAACATTTGTGCTGTCCACTGGAAAGCAATAAATGCAATTGCTGAGGTGGAAGGAAATTTGAAGTTGAGTCAGTTTAGGAAGATTAAGAAGATAGGGTGTGGTGGTTCAGGGACAGTGTTTTTGGCTGAATTGAGGGACACCAAAACCTATTTTGCTGTAAAAGTGGGAGATGGAAATAACATGTCAAATGTGAGGAGAGAGATAAAAGTGGTCATGTCTTTGAGATCTCACCCTCTTTTCCCAACATTGTTCTTCCATTGTGGAAAAGCTGGAAAGTCATATTTTGTTACAGAGTATTGTCCACTAGATCTTCATAGACTTCGACTCAAACAGCCGATGCACCGCTTCTCAGAAGATATAGTCAGGTATATCTATAGATATCTATGAAAAGATTGGATGATATTTTTTAATAAAATTATCTTAATAGCAATATGTTTTGATTGTGTATTCATCTTTGCATAAATATTTAGAATCATGTTCTATTATACATCATCAAAATCAAACAATAATTTCTTTTAATAGTCTTTCTATTCAATATGCAAAATGAATTAGTTCGATTGTCTTAAATTTAATTATTGATATGACCAGACCTTTATAATCTCTTTAAGAAGATCAAATTGATAAACATTAGATAACTTGGAGGTGAAGAGAATCAAGATATCTTTCTCAAACAATTAGAGATACATTATATAACATAAATTAATGAGGCCGGATGTTCTTGGAAAGTGGCCACCCTTAAACATCGCACAGTAAGAAAGAAATTAAACTCGCAAAAATAATTTAACTTTGACCATTTAAAACTTTTAGCCGAAGAAAACTTTTAGCCTAAGAATCAAACCTGAAAATGTAATGTTTAAGCATCTCTAAAGTTAATAGTCTTTGATATGAACTTGTATTGACAAAACTCAATGAACACCAAATGAGACAGAGGAGTAAACTCAAAATCTACAAGAAACGAACCAAAAGACCTTTCTTTTACCTTTCAAAAACCAATTTGACTTGCTATATTGTTATTTTATTTTGTAATTTCAGTTTTTACAGTTAACGGTTGTTGTTGTATATAATAAGTTTTGCAGGTTTTATTGTGCTGAGATTCTGTTAGCAGTGGAATACCTTCACATGCTTGGAATTGTGCACAGAGACCTAAAGCCAGAGAATGTTTTGGTGAAAGAAGACGGGCATCTTCTTCTTACAGACTTCGATCTCTCCCGGCAATTCTATGTGCATCATCTATTAGTTTCTAACCATTGCAAGAATAATAAAAATGGAGAAGCCGATGATAAGAAAAACAGATTTCAACATTTTGGGTCAAAGAAGAGAGGAAAAATGAAGAAAAAAGATGAAGTTGAGTTCAGTGCAGAGCCATGGGGTGGGAAAACTCATTCATACGTGGGAACAGAGGAATACATGGCACCAGAAATGATTGAAAATAAAGGCCATGGAGGTGCAGTTGACTGGTGGGCGTTTGGTGTTCTTCTATACCAGTTACTCTGTGGAAAAACACCCTTCAAAGGAAATGATAAGAATGAAACTCGTCATAATGTGATGAACAAGGAATTGAGGTTCCCCAACTCCCCAAGAGTGAGCGAAGAAGCCAAAGATCTAATGAAAGCTTTATTGGTGAAGCAGCATTGGAAGCGTCTTGGGCACAGATATGGGGCCACAGAAATTAAGAAACATGCTTTCTTTGGAGGAATTCAATGGCCCCTTGTGCTGTCTAGACCTCCAACCAATCTTCCTAGGTCAACTATCAAAGTTCCTTTGGTAAATAGTAAACTACACATGCTATGGTGATAAAAAGCAATTTGGAGGTGCATTGGTGACAATAGTTCCTCCATTAATTAGGTGCAACATTAATAATAAACATGGCATGCCCCAAGTGTTAGTCATTTATTCTTATATTTTGGACATTAAATTAATTGGAAGTCTTTATGGTGTCTATAATAAATTGCAACTTATTTTTTCAAGTAGACATTATTACAAATGTAAAGGAAAAAAAACAATATAGATAAATATATTCTACTTTTAAAAAGTGGAAATGTAGAGGGCAATTGATAAGGGATGTTTCATAATTATTAAATTATCTTAAAACTAGCATTTGCATCTTTAAAGGGTGCAAGGGTTATCTTGATAATATTATCTATGTATTAAATTCTTAGTCTGATTTATTGAGTGTATTTTTATTAATTTCTTGTAATTTAATTTAAATCTGTAAAATATAAATTAAAAGGTTTAGTTAGTTGAAAGCTTGAGTATTTTTTTTTTTACCTTAGGAAGTCACTTGGATTCTACCTTTGTGACATCTTATTTTATTACCTAGACAATTTTATTGATAAAAGATAAATAAATAATATTTATTTACAAAAAATAAATAGTATTTTTGACATTTTGTACCATAAATTGTACAAATATTTTGAATAATATTATAACTTATCACACAACTCAAAATAATACCTCCTAATTACTAACATTCCTTAAATATTAAATAAATTTTAGTTAGTTTTTAAAAAATGATCATAATTGTAGAAAAAACTATTTGAAAATAGAATAATATGTGAAACCTATCTTGTCTTGCCTTATTGTGATTAGACAAATAAGGCCTCACTATGGAGTTTAAATTGATTTCAGCATGGATACTATGGCAAAACAATATCATATAGGAGTAAACATATATCTGCTAAATCAGAGAGGAGGTTGAGATATTACAGTGAATGATCACTTTCATTCAGGCCCCATTTGGTTATGGGAATACGAGGGGCGGAATAGAGTTTTGATAGTGAAAACCTATTTATGCAGCAAAATGGAGGTGTTTGGTTCACCAAATGCAAAACCCAATTATTAGTTTTTTCTTCCAATTTTGGAGCAAAAATGGAAGAAATTTCTTCCAAGAAATAAGTGGAATTCAAATTGAAAACCCAATTATGGATTTGTATGAAGGCATTTTAATCAAACCATCGGGTCCGTGAAATCTGTATCAGGGTTTTGGAAGATGATAGAGGCATTTGGGAAGACAAGGGTACACCATTTTCCATAGCCTGCAGTTGGAATTAATTTGTTTGGCTTGTAGGGTTTGAAATTGTAGTAAATCTATGAGCCATTTTACCTCTTGCGACTTGGGTTTCTAGTGTTCTTGGGTTATGTTGGGGTTTCTATGGACGATGATGAGTTTGGAGTTTTGGGGGTTTTTGTGGACACCAGCAACTTTGGAGTTTTGGGGGTTTCTATGGATGTTGGTGAGTTTGGAGTTTTTGGTCCATTGTTCTCCACTTTGGCTAACAGCTATGGGGTTTTTCTACTTTCAATGATGGCTATAGGGTTTCTTCTCCCACCAATCTCTGTGTTCACAGTTCTATTCTCCCACCCATCTTTGCATTTTGTGTTTTTTCTTTACATAGATATATCATAGTATTTTGCCAATTTGCTTACAAAAATAGTCAATATGTGCTTAGCAATGACTTCCAATATGGGCTCATGTCATTACCTCTGATTATCTAATTACATAGTTTATATCATGGTTCTATTTCTATCTGTTATCTGCTTAGCAAAACAATTAATATATGTTGTAACAATTTCTTTCGAATCTAGTTAGCAAAATAGACAATATGTGCTCACTAATGAGTTCCAGCATAGTGTTGTGAGAAATCAATGCAATACCATTAATCCAAGAGAATCATGCCAATGAAATTAACAATTAAACTATGGATATATCAAGTATGTATAGATCCATGCAAAACCATTCAACATAGGAAACACATAAACTGGAATTACTTCAGATGTCAATCACGCCAATGCCAATGAAATGAACAACTAAAGTATGTAACAATTTCTTGCTAGTAATGAGTTCCAATATAGTGATGTGAGAGATCAATGCAATACCATTAAATAGAGCCAAGTGGTAAAATTTGTATAGATCAATGGCAATAAGGGCTTTTATCTATACATAGTTTATGAGGTCATAAACTATGTATAGATTAATGCTAATCTTGGCTCTAATCTATACATAGTTCATGCCCATAGTTTATGAGGTCATAAACTATCTATAGATCATTGCAATTCCATTAAATATAGGCAAGTCATAAACTATGTATAGATCATTGCAATTTCATTAAACACAACCTACTTATAAACTATGTATGGATGCACCTAACTAAAGCATTTATGCCCATGAATCTATTCACATGTTTCAATTTTGCATTGTTAAAATGTGGATACTAAATTTGGCCTATATTTATGTACTATACATGGTAGATCAATGACAATCATAGCTTTTATCAATACATAGTTGACCTATACATAGTTTATAATGGTTATGTTTCTATCTACTATCTACTTAGCAAAACAATCAATATAAGTTGTAACAGTTTGTTTCAAATTTGCTTGGGAAAATAGTAAACATGTGCTTAGTAATAAGATCAATGCAAATCATGCCAATGCAATGAGAAAGTAAGCTATGTATACATAAACTATACATAGTTCATGAGGTCATAAACTATGTATAGATAAATGTAGAAAGAAACCCTATTCCCACATGCCAACAATGCTCCTTTTCATCTTCTAAAAGATGAGCCTCATTTTTGGCCGACCTAATGGTTTATTAAAACACATTCATAAAAACCAAAATTCATACATGCACACATCTGTGTACATACATAAATACATGTGTGTGTATGTTGGAAATGTTTTAGAATAACTGAGAGCGGGGGGGTGAATCAATTATCCAAGGTCCAAATGCCCTAATAATACGTTTTCACTAATTATAGTGAGCCCATTAAACTATTCATGCATCCAACCTTAAAACAACCATCTTAGCAAGTTACAACAAATCAACATGCAGGAATAAAACATGCAAGATCAACACATGACACAGTGATTTATGTTGAAACCCAATTTCAAAAAACCACTAGTAACATGCTACTCAATTTTCACTCTTCTGAAGTGATGCCCTGTTAAAGGCCTACCCTATTAAAGGCTTACAACACACTGTTAAATGTGACCTTGTTAGAGGATTTCACCACATTGTTAGGAGTGGGCCTGGTCAAAGGACTTTGGAACATTCACTTGGAATGTCACCCTATTAAAGGATTTACAACATGGCTATTAAACCAACCTAAGTCCATAGGGTTTATACTAATTGTTACAATTTCTAGAGAGTAACAATAAGGGCTTTTGATCTAATACAACTCACAACATATCTTGTAGATTTCAGATCATACTTTAGTTCAATCCTTTACTTGGCTTTAATCACTGCGGCTCTGATAGCTTGTCTTCCTCTCAAGCTTCATTTCCTTGAGTCTTCTTGCTCATCATACCAATGCAATCATCTATGTGGTCACCTATCGAAATAGTGTTTCTATTCTCTCTTCCTCCTTGGCACCTTCTTCAGCACTTCATGCTTTCATACTTGACCAACCTTTTTCTTTGTGACCTTATGACTCCTTAAATAGAAATTTGGAATAATTTTCCCGCTCAATTCTCCTTCTCCAATTTTAGGGTTTCAATATATTAGGTAGGATACAATGTATCTATCCCATATCTCATTTTTATCTAGAAACTTCATCTAGAATCCAGTTGTGTTAGCCCAAAAATGTTTTACATAGAGTTATGTGCCACTAGCCCATCATTCTTATCTTCTATCTAGTTCACAGAATTCTAGATAACAACCATGTCAACTTAGATCAAGAAAATCTTTGACTTTTTAAATAATGGAGCAGCTCGACACTTATTGACTTTTTGATGCTAAGCACATGAATATAACTCGGCACTTGATCTTCAATCGACACTTGTTGACAATTTTCTTGGATTGAACTAGCTTGCTCAACTCCCTCTGATGAATTTAATCAAGCTTTGTAGACAGTCATATTACGACTTCTTCTTCTATAGTTTCTAAGTATAGCCAACCTCTTCATCTTCAAGTATATTGTCAATACATCACTTTATCATTGTCTTAACTGATCTTTATACTTCCTTACAAAACCATAACTCAACTTTTTCCTTAGGTGCTTTTGTTACATCTTATTTATTCTTCATCAATCAACTAAGTGACAGTGCTTGGATCTTATAAGCAATTTCCATTCCAGCAAATAGCAGGTTTGACATCAGTGACAAAATAATGATTGAACACATTCTATAGCAATAATATCTTTCATACAATGATCTTTTTCAATCAGATTACAACAATCTCCCTCTTTGGAATTGATGGCAAACCAAAATAATCAACCAAATCAAAGCTGACTGATCAACCAAGTTAACAAAATTCTAACTAGGCTAAAACAATAAGTCAAATGCCAAAAAGAAAACTTGTTGACTTTTGTATCTCCCTCTGATCTTATTCCTTCTGATCTATCTATTGACTGAATCTCCTGAGTTGCTCCTTCTGAGATCTTTCATCTTGATTTCATTCTTTGCTTTTGCTCCTCCCTTTCATATCTCATGTCCTTTTCTCTTCATGATTTGATTAGTTTATGCTATTTCTCTATTTCAGGAATTTGACCAATTATAGCTATTCCTACCTCTTTTCTAGATTTGATCAATTTCTTCTATTTCTCCCTCTTTGACAACAATGCCAAAGACACATTATTTCAGCATCTTATCATGCATGTGTAGCATTTACAAGAACTTCCAATATCTCCCTCTACCACCTTGCTTCTGACTTGTTTGGAACGTTAGTACTTTGATTACTTCAGGCTAAACCTAAAGTAAGTACCCTCTGCATCAACTTATATCATCTGAACAATCAACTCATTTGATGCAGGGTAGTCTTGCTATTACTTAAGCAACCTTGGTTAGGGGTATCACCCCTAACTTACCTCTAAGATATTCAAATGCATCTTTAGGTAATGGTTTTGTGAAGATGTCAACAGTTTGTTATTTTGGATTGATATATTCCATCTTCACTTGCTTGTCTTCCACCAATTCTCTTACATAGTGATACTTGATTGCAATATGCTTTGTTTTGGCATGCATCATAGGGTTCTTTGATATGTTGATAGCACTTGTATTATCAAAATAAAGTATCACAGGTTCGGTTATTTCTTCCTTCATTCCTTTCAACATATGCTTCATCCACACAATATTCGTACAATTTATAGCAGCAACAACATACTCAGCTTCTACTATGGACTATGAAGTACAACTTTTCTTTTTACTAGTGCAAGTGACTAATCTTTTTCCTAAGAAAAGTGCTCCTCCACTGGGGCTTTTTCTATCATCTATGTTACCTCCCCAATCTGCATCAATGTAGGCCTTCAAATCAGATTTTTCAGTCTTCTTGTAGTACAAACCAAAATCATCTATACCTTAAATTAGATACCTCATTATTCTCTTGATAGCCATAAGATGATTTTCTCTTGGGTTTGCAAAAAATCTTGCCACTATTCCAATAGATAAAGCAATATCTGGTCTACTGTGTACAACATATTATAGCTTTCCAATCATGGATCTGTACACTGTCTGGTTTACTTTAGGTGAATCATCATTCTTAGATAACTTATGACCTATTGCCATTGGTGTACTCACTAGTTTTGATTCATCTAAACCAAATGTTTTGAGTATTTCCTTGATATATTTTGATTGGGTTACAAATATACCATGTTTTAATTGATGTATTTGCAATCCAACAAAAAAATTGATCTCTCCAAACATTGACATCTCAAATTCATGTTTCATCTGATCAGCAAAATCTTTGCATAGAGCATCTTTTCCTCCAAATATTATATCATCAACAAAGATCTCAAATATCAAAACATCTTTACCTTTCTCTTCCTTGATATAGAGATTGTTGTTGTCAACTATTTTCTCAAATCCTATCTTGACAAGATATTTGTGAAGTCTCTCATACCATGCTCTAGGTGCTTATTTCAAACTATAGAGTGCTTTATGTAGTTTACAAATCATATCCTTGTTGTTCTCATCAACAAATCCCCCTAGTTGTTCACTATAGACTTCCTCTTCC
This sequence comes from Cupressus sempervirens, assembly GCA_028749045.1. Lineage (NCBI taxonomy): Eukaryota > Viridiplantae > Streptophyta > Pinopsida > Cupressales > Cupressaceae > Cupressus > Cupressus sempervirens. The sequence continues at coordinate 263,356,912 of CM053791.1, read as the reverse complement.
AATATACCATTCAGAAAAGAAAACTTTACATCCATCTGATAGACTTTAAAACCTTTATATGTAGCACATGCAAGTAAAGTTCTTACTCCTTCCATTCTAGCAATAGAGGCAAATGTTTTCCCATAGTCTAATCCTTCTTCTTGAGCATAATCCTTACATACTAGTCTGGCATTTTTCTAGTAATCTCAACATTCTTATCTGGCTTGTTTTTGAATACCCACTTGGTGCAAATCACATTCTTGTCAGCTGATTTGGGAACTAAACTCCAACTTTTGTTCTTCTTTATTTGATCAATCTCTTCTTCCATAGCTTTATACCAGTCACCATCTTATAATGCATCATACATTGTCTTAGGTTCAAATTTTCTTAACAAACACGATTCATTTCTTAGTATATTCCTTGTCATTGGTCTTGCATCTTTGTCACCAATTATCTATTCAGCAAGGTGATGTCTCTTCACATAATTGGATAATCTTGGTTATGTCCTTGTTTCCATGTTTGATCTTTCAGATTCAGGGTCACTATGCACATCACTATCAGTTAGTTCTACATCTCTTTCATGTCTACTGATTTCATAGTCAAAATGTACATTTTCTTCATTCTGTGACTCAGCTTCTAAATGCAGCTTGGCATTCACTGGTTGTGACTCAGCTGAAACTAAATTTTTTTGTTGAATCCCAGTTTGATTGATAGCATCCTCTTCAACAAACATTCCTTCATAAGAATACACAAAGGTTCTGTATTCATTTAATCTCTTTGGTTCTTCAACTTGGACTTCTATATGCTCATCAAAGTTTACATTTACACTTTTCACAATTTTGTTAGTGCTAGTATTTAAATTACTTATATGCTTTACTTCTAGTGGAGTAATCAAGGAATATGCCTTCATCACTCTTTGCATCAAATTTTCCATTTCTAGTATCTTTAAGGATAAAGGATTTGCAACCAAATACTTTGAAATGCTTTACATTGGGTGAGTGACCATACCTTAATTCAAAAGGTGTTGCATTTGTACCTTTCTTGACTTGTACTCGGTTCAATGTGTGAACAGCTACACTTACAACTTCTCTCCAATATTTCAGAGCAACAGTCTTTTCCATCATCAATGTTCTAGCAAAATCAATCATAGATCTATTTCTTCTCTCGAAAATTCCATTCTATGGGCGAGTTTTTGGAGCTGATGTTTGTCTCTTGATTCCTTTGTCATTGCAAAATATCTCAAATTCATTTGATTTGAATTCTCCACCTTCGTCTGATCTCAGACATTTCAAACTCTTTCCTGTTTCCTTTTCAACTCTAGCAACATACAACTTAAACATTTGAAAAGCATCAGATTTTTTCTTTAAGAACATAACAATCATCATCTTGGAATAGTCATCAAAAAACAACATTATATATTTATCTTCTTTGTAGCTTTGCACTTTATTGGACCACATAAATCAGTATGGACTAACTCAAGTACTTCTTTAGATGCATAGTTTTTACTCTTGAAACTTAACTTAGTCATCTTTCCTAGCTAACATTGTTTGCACATGATGTTGTCAGGCTTCTTTAGTTTAGGTAAACCTCTGACTTTCTTTACTTTGCTGATATTGACCAAATTATCATTTGAAGTTGACATGACATAGCCTTCTATGCCATAACCACACATCATCAAATTTTGCAACAAAGCAAGAAGAATTTTCCATATCAAGATAAAATAGATTACTTCTTGTTTGATCTCCTTTTCCTATCAATTTACCATCAGTATCATAGATTTTTGTAGTTTTGTTTCCAAATTCTACTTTGCACCCTACATTGCCTAACTGTGAGACACTCAGAAAATTGTAGTTTAGTCCTTCAACATAGTATGCATTATCACATGAAATTTTCTCTGTAAGCTTAATGGAGCCTTTTTCTTTGATTTGACATGGAGTATCATTTCCAAATCTAACATTATTTCCATCATACTGAGTAAAGTTAACAAAGTTACTTTTGTCTCATGTCATGTGATGTGAGCACCCACTGTCTATTATCCATCTATCATTCTTGTTCATACATGTTACCAATGTTATAGGCTCTTCTTCATCAAACTAGTCCTTCATGGCCACATAAACAACTTCATCATTATTATCATCAGAATCCTCTTCAGCAATACAACAAATCTTGCCTTTGTCTTTGTAATCTCTCTTATCATCTTCTCTTCTATTTTTGTACTTTTTTCCTTCCTTGTAATCCTTTTTTTGTGTACACCTTGCAGCAATATGTCCTACTTCATTGCAATTGAAACAAATGATAGGTAGCTTACCCTTGAATTTTCCTTTGCCTCTGTGAAATCTTCTAGCCAGTAGTGCTTCCTATTGTTCCACATCTTCCTCATTAGTGCTACTGTAATTGGATACATATTTCATCTTTATTCCCTTCTTTGATTTCACCTATTCAGTATCTTTCAATGATAGCTTGGCCTTGAAAGAGGATTCAACATTCTCAGGTCTATAGTTGTCAAAGTTAGATAACTCAAATGCAGTAAGTCTACCCACTATACCTTCAAAACTTAGATTGTTTCCTGGTACACATCTTAGCTCTTGTATAGTTGATACTCTAATAGCATAGATAGGGAGCAAGGTTCTTAAGAACTTACTATTAATAGTATCATCATCTAATTGACCATTCAAACATCTTATTGCAATTACCACTTCCTTTATTCTAGAGGCATACTGAGCAGCATTCTCACTTTCCTCTGAAGCTTTCTCTTTTTGCTCTTTGGACATTTTGATCTCCTCCATAAATGTCTAATAGGACTTTCCACATATTGAATGCAGTGTTACATCCTTTGATATCATCAAATTCAGCATAGTTGAGTGCAAAAGCAATCTCCAGCATTGTCTGATTGTGTTCCTATTTGTTCTTCAAATCTTCTATAGTTAGAGTACCAGTTGGATCAACATGTTCAGTAACAATTAAATTTTGGGCATAATCACCTATGGATCCAAGATGCAGCTTCATCAAAATTTTCCATGCAACAATGTTGTCTTTGTTGAGCTTAGGAACTTCTCTTTTAGGCATTTTGATCTTTTCTGCTTCTACTTCCTTTAAACTAAACTAGCAACAATGCTCTAATACCAATTGTTGGAAATGTTTTAGAATAACTGAGAGGGGGTGGGAGGGGGGGAGGGGTGAATCAGTTACCTAAGGTCTAAATGCCCTAATAATACTTTTTCACTAATTATAGTGAGCCCAATAAACTATTCATGCATCCAAGCTTAAAACAACCATCTTAGCAAGTTACAGCAAATCAACATGTAGGAATAAAACATGCAAGATCAACACATGACACAATAATTTACATGGAAACCAAATTCGGGAAAAACCACCAGTAACATGATACTCAATTTTCACTCTTCTGAAGTGACACATTGTTAAAGGCATGCCCTATTAAAGGCTTACAACACACTGTTAAATGTGACCTTGTTAGAGGATTTCACCACACTGTTAGGAGTGGGCCTAGTCAAAGGACTCTAGAACATTCACTTGGAATGTCACCCTTTTAAAGGATTTACAACATGGATATTAAACCAACCTAAGTCCATAGGATTTATACTAATTATTACAATTGCTAGAGAGTAACAATAAGGGGTTTTGATCTAATACAACTCACAACATATCTTGCAAATTTTAGATCATACTTCAGTTCAATCCTTTGCTTGGCTTCAATCACTATAGCTCTGACATTTTATCTTCCTCTCAAGCTTCATTTCCTTGAGTCTTCTTGCTCATCATACCAATGCAATCATCTCTGTGGTCACTTATCGAAATAGAGTTTTTGTGCTCTCTTCCTCCTTAGCACCTTCTTCAGCACTTCATGCTTTCATACTTGACCAACATTTTTCTTTGTGACCTTATGACTCCTTAAATAGAAATCTGGAATAATTTTCCTGCTCAATTCTCCTTCTCCAATTTTAGGGTTTCAATAGATTAGGTAGGATACAATGTATCTATCCCATATCTCATTTTTATCTAGAAACTTCGTTTAGAATCTAGTTGTGTTCGCCACATTTTACATAGAGTTCTATGCCACTAGCCCATCATTCTTATCTTCTACCTAGTTCACAAAGTTCTACATAACAACCATGTCAGCTCAGATCAAGCGAATCTTCAACTTTTCAAATAATGTAGCAGTTCAACACTTATTGAATTTTTGATGCTCGGCACATGAACATAACTCGACACTTGATCTTCACTCGGCACTTGTTGACAATTTGCTCGGCTTGAACTAGCTTTCTTAGCTCCCTCTAATGAATTTAATCAAGCTTTGCAGACATTCATATTATGACTTCTTCTTCTATAGTTTCTAAGTGTAGCCAACCTCTTCATCTTCAAGTATATTGTCAATACATCACTTTATCATTGTCTTAATTGATCTTTGCACTTCCTTACAAAACCATAACTCAGTGTTTCCCTTAGGTGCTTTTGTTACATCTTGTTGACTTTTCTTCAATCAACTAAGTGATAGTTCTTGGATCTTATAAGCAATTGCCATTCCAACAAATAGTAGGTTTGACATCAGTGACAAAATAATGATTAAACACATTCTGTAGCAACAATATCTTTCATACAATGATCTTTTTCAATCAGATTACAATAGTGTACATACATACATACATTTATACATGTGTGTGTACAAATATACATACATGTATGTGTGTGTGTACATAAATGCATACGTATGTTTTTGTACATACATACACATGTGTGTCTATGTACATATAGACAAATAGAATCAATATTATGCTTTCATTGGTAGATAGATTACATGGAGTAGAATGACACATTATTGTAATTTGTTAATTATGGGCTTATGATCCTTAGTAGTTGGTACTCCTTGTTGTATTTGAATAAATATTTGACTTCTTAATGCAATGATTCTAGCAAATAATCATTTTGTATCTCGATAGATGATAGTTGTTATCTCATAATTGATAGTGTATAGTTTGTCCACATTTCAAGCCACTGATGGATCCTATGGATAGTATAGAGGTTCAAGGATGCATAGTTAGGAAGACCACATACACCTCCATTTCCACAATTCTTTTTGTTTTTGTTGGCATAGCCAAAGTATTGGTAGCTTGAGAAGGCAGTCAAATGGGTAAATGAATAAGAAAAGGAAATTCCTTTTGTAGAGACATTATTCATTCCAATGAGGTGGATTGTCATGATCAGATTTGGATGAGTAGGGCAGCTTTCTATTCTCTAACTCATATTCTTAGGCTAAAAGGAAGCTTGAGAGATATGATCCAGTTGAAGTTAGAGGAACAACTAGTGATGTTCCTCTGCACCCTTGGGCACAATCTAAGGAACCATAAGATTGCCCATAACTTTGGGCACTCAGGAGAGACAATCAGTTGATACTTCCATAAGGTGTTGATAGTTGTCTTAGCCCTTCACAAGAATTACTTCATAACACCTATTCTAGGCACTCCTCCTGAAATTAGTGGGAAGCATCATTTTGAACTACCCTTCAAGATAAATCACATATTGTTACAATTTTATTGTCTAGATTGTTGTCCTTATCTTATTATTACTTGAGCATACATTTGATCAGTGTATCATATCCCATAGGATTTCACTGGAGCTATCGATGGAACCAATATTCCAGTGTGATTACATGTTGGCATACATGGTAAATATCATGATAGAAAATGGAACCTATTACAAAATGTTATGGGTGTCTGCTCCTTTGATTGTAATTTTCAGTATTGCCTTGCTAGTTTGGAAGACTCTACTGTAGATAGTCATGTTCTAGCCTTAGCTTTGTCCAGATCAGATCCACTTGTAGTTCCCCCAAGTAAGCCAAATCAAATTTTAATATACCCAAGGGTATGCTAAATTTTTCAAGTATTGACAATATACTTTCTTCATGTAGGAAATATTTTGTAGTGGATGTTAGATATCCAAATGCACCTAGATTTCTCACTCATTATCGATGTACATGCTACCACTTGAAAGAGTGGTCAAGAGATAACCCAATAAAGTTTGCACATGAGTTGTTCAACCATCAGCACTCCTCTCTTAGAAATGCAATAGAACGTACATTTGGTATTCTGAAGTAGCATTTTCTAATCTTAAGACATGAAACATCTTATGATATCATGACACAATCCTATATTGTTTTAGCATGTTACATACTTCATAATTTCATTACGATAGAGGATGGCCTTCCATTGGAAGTAGCTATTAAAGAAGAAGATGATGGGATAGAGGTACCATTACATGAGACATATGGGTTGTCTCTGGAGGATAGAAATGAGTGGGCCCAATTTTGAGAAGATATAACAACTAGGATGTGGAAAGATTATAGATCCTGAGAATAAATAGTTTATTAGAAGACAATGTGCTTTATATGATTAAATTGATGTATGCATCTACAATGATGATGTGTGATTTTTTTATTCTGATATCAGTCCTTACTACATTCTAATTAAATAAAAAGACCATTAACTTTCAATTTCACACCTACTTTATGTACAAAAACTCTTGATCATATCTGCTATACACAATCAAACTTGAAATGTAGATTTCATTTTTTTAAATGTAAGAAAGCACAATTATTATACATTTTTGCATTGAGAAAGTACAATAACATGCTTCATAATGGGGCTCATGAATAGTTACCTACCATTCATATCATAATTTTTTCTTGCTAGTAGTTTTCTTGATACTGATGTGTTATCATCAATTATTGCAACTTGCACACTAAGCCTCTACAAATGATATTTTGTGTACAAATATTCTATCCACCCCTAAAGCTCTCATACCCTTAAAAGTGCAGTAGTGAAAGTGAAAGTTCTTCCAACACTTGGCTTACTAACTAAATTGATCTCACCATTCATGAGCTCCACCAAATATCTACGTAAACGGTGTATAGATACATCCCTAAGCATGTAATGCAATTCCAACCCCTATTTCCTCCACACACTTACAATTAAATTTATAGTATTTGATGATTTGGAAAAGTTTGAATTGACTGGTATTATAGGATGATGATGTGTATCATTTTCTTGGAGTAGCTTAAATGTCTCCCAAATATTCCTCCTATTCGCTGCCTCAAAACCACTCAAATTATCACATGCTATAGTTGAATAATGTTTATCATCTTCAGTTAAATGCTTTCAAGTTTATTAAATGTTAGCCTCATTGCATTAGGATGTATTAAAAAATGATATTTAAAGTTTATCGTCTTCAATTTTAAATGAAATACAACAAGGAGCACCAAATGATGAAGAGCATAAGCCCACTAGTAACAAGAGAAAAATGAATTTGCTAAAAATCCTATTTTTCTAATGTTACTCCTTGCTGCATTCCATTTAAATTTAAAGAGTAGTAACTTTCAATTTCAATTTTATGATTACTTTAAATTGCAATACATTTACCTATTCAATATGTTACCCTCATTCCATTACGATGTATTACAAATTGATATTTAAAGTTGATCACCTTCAAATTTAAATGACATACAAGAAGGAGTATAGAATGGCATATACTGAGCTCATGGTGAGCATGGATGGATCTAATCATGTGAACTAGATGTGTTCTCCCATTACTTTGAGTGATATAGAAGGATCCCTCACTATGAGCAACAAATCTTCTTCTTTAAAGAAGAAAATGTGGACAAAACTAATGGAACACAAGTTTCTAGACTAGCTCCTCGAACAAGTTCATCTTAGACAAAAAGGTGAAGGTGGTTTTAAAAAAGAAGCTGCGACTACCATAGAGAGGATATTCAATGCAGTGATGAACTTGAATATATCACAAGATCATTTTAAGAATAAGCTAAAATCATGGAAAGTAGGATATAGAGTAATGAAGGACTTGGAAAATACAAGTGGGTTAGCTTGAAATGAAGAAACTCAAACTATGGATGCTGAGGATTCTATGTGAGATGAGCTTTTGAAGGTAGGATGATCTTTGTACTCTTTTGATAGAAGAAATTTTCCCTTCTTATTTTAGTAATGAAAAACTAACAACCTAATCCATCTATTAATGCTTAAGGTTTCAATAAGTTGGTTGTAATTGTCAGCAATGACATTGCTAAAGGATTCACAGCTACAACACCCCTTGATGTTGAACAAGGGCACCCTATGAACAATGCATTCCATGTGCTTGATGAGGAAAATACCAATTGTAGTACATCTCTTGATAGCCAACTAGATTTTGATGAAGAGTTATATCATTCCAATCAATTGAGTGCAAGTGGTAGAGGGACTCCTCCACCATCATCATCAAGGAGGGGAAAGAGGAAGAAGAAAACTCTAGCTACATCATTAGATGTGATATGAAAAACTATAAAGGAACTAAAAGATGGCCTCAGTAAACCTTAGATTGTAAAAGTGGATAAATTTGAAGAGGATAATGTTTTGAGTGCCACATATACCACTCTCAAAGTTGTACCCAAACTGAGTCAAACAATTTTTTTGAAAGCACATGATACCTTCGTGATTTAATATGAAAGAGCCAAAGGGTTCTTAATGATGGATGAGGTGGACACAGTTGACTAGATTGCAATGAAATTTGGTATGATTTAGCTATTTCAGCTACAACATGATTTCTCTATTCAATGGTTTTGCATTGATCTCTAATAGCACTAAACTAGAACTATATTGATCTCGTAGCACTATATTGGAACTCATTACTAAGCACATTTTGACTTTTTCATTGGCATTGGTATGATTGGCATATGAAGTAATTCTATTTTATGAGTTGCCTTTGGTATGATTGGTATGATTGACATCTGAAATAATTCTATTTTATGATTGGCACTATGATATATATATATATATATATATATATATATATGTATGTATGTAATTAGAGGTAATCACATGGGCATATATTGGAACTCATTATTGAGCACATATTGAGCATATATTGACCATGTATAGATAAAATCCATGATTTCCATTGATCTATACATAGTTGATCCATACATATTTTATGACTTGGCTCTGTTTAATGGTATTGCATTGATCTCTGGCATCACTAAACTGGTACTAATTACTTGATCTATGCATAGTTTAGTTGTTCATTTCATTGGCAAGATTGGCATTGGTCAATACATAGTTTAGTTGTTCATTTCATTGGCATGATTGGTATTGGTTAGTACATAGTTTAGTCATTCATTTTAGTGGCATTGGCATGATTTTCATCTGAAGTAATTCTATTTGTTGACTTGGCTCTATTTAGTGGTGTTGCATTGATGTATATATGTACATAGACATGTGTGTGTGTGTATGTATGTATGTATGTATGTACATATGTACATATGTATGTACACACATGTATGTACACTTGATCTATGCATAGTTAAGTTGTCCATTTCATTGGCATGATTGGCATTGGTCAATACTTAGTTTACTTGTTCATTTCATTGGCATTCACATGATTGGCATGTGAAGTAATTCCAAATGATGGTTAGTTGGATCTGTTTAATGATATTGCATTGATATCTCACAACACTATATTGGAACTTACTGAGCACATTTTTAATATTTTGTTAAGCATACTTGATGTATACATACTTGTTCTATATGTAGCTTATGATCTCATAAATGTTTGGTATAGTTTTTCATTGCATTGTTAATTAGAGCTATAATTGAACCATACATACAAGGAATACATGAGGAGTGGCAAATGATGAATGCTCAATTGTAGAACTTGAGAGGATATGCTAATAGAAATGTGATTTGGTAGATGATTGTATAGTGCATGATTTTGTCCTATGTTATATCTATAGTCTTAATTTCCTTGCATGTGTTTTTATTTCTTATCTTTTTGTCCCTATTTGATTTCCTATGTATGTTCTTGCTAACAAGATTATCAAAAGTATTGAGGATTTCTAGTAAATGATTGTATAGTTCATTATTATGTCCCATGTTATATGTATATTCCTAATTTTCTTGGATATTTTTTTTAATCTCTTGTCTTTTTTCTACAATTTGGATTCCTATGTATGTGCTTCCTGAAAAAATTGTCAACAATACTGAAAAAGTATCTTTCTTTTCTTTTTCTTTTTTGCTCCTAATTTGTTGATATCGCGAGACCACATATGCTTATAAAAAATGAGCTATCTAATGATTTTTTACTATGCATGTTTGTAAATGGTCAATATTTCTGATGCTACTCCTTGGTGTATTCCATTAAAAAATAATCAGGTTTTAATTTTTCAAGCATGTTTAGTTTGTATATTCAAGATTGACCATCTAACAATAGAAACAGTAATGGGAAGATTGAGCAACATGAGAGGGTTGCTCACCGAATGTGGTCCATAAGGTACAGAGCATGGATTTCTTAGTGTTTTCATATTTAACAATGTGTTTTCACAACACCATTCAGATCATCAATATTGTTCTTTCTCATCAGTTCATGGCTATTGTTTTTCTATCTTCTATCTTATGCTACATATGTAACATTGAATTATTGGTCACATACCTAATTTAAACATATTTGGATCACATTCATAATTTGAACATATTTTGATGACATTGTTATTTGAATGTTGGTATCTATTTGATCTATACATAGTTTGTATATGTAGGATTGACCGTCTAACAATACAGACAGTAATGGGAAGAATGAGCAGCATGAGAGGGTTGCTCACTGAATGCGAGGCATAATGGTATAGATCATGGGTTTCCTAGTGTGCTCTCATATTTAATGGCTAAGTTATAAGGTTCAAGTTTGAGTTTGACAGCTATGAAGTTCGGATGAAGTTTGACAAGGCAAAAAGATTGAAAAAAAAAATTGATGATAAATTCGTCTTACATAATTTTCCAAAAATATATAAATCTATATGATCATAATTCCCAACTATGGGATAGTTTATAACTTTGTATAAATGATTGTGTGATGTCCCCACTCTTGCATATAATAAATAAGTACTATATATAAAGTAATATTAATAATAATATTTTATAAACTAATATTATATTATAATATCATATATATCATATAATAATAATAATCTAATATAATAAATAATATATTATGATTAAAATATATTTTAATATAAAAGTACTATATTAATAAATGTATTATAATATAATAATATATACTTGATATATTAAAATAATATTCTTTATGATATTATTATAACTAACGTTATTAATTAATATAATTATATTATTATTAATATAATATAATATGTATAGTTGATATATTATTAAAATAATAATATATGTTATAATACAATTAATAATATAATATATCTTATGTCATTAATTAATATAATCAAGTTTATTAATATAATTAATATTAATGATAATAATATTATTATTATATAATTAATATTACGAAAGGACATGACCCTTTCAATACACACACACACACACACACACACACACACACACACACACACACACACCTTGGTAAGGATGTCAAATGAAAATATAATGAAATCTATAAAAATTGGAGAAAACTTGTAAATGCCCTAAATGGGACATTACAGATTGCAAGTATGATCATTTTTTACTTTTATTTGCTAATAAATAAAATAATAATAATAATAATCATTTTATTTATTCTTTACTAATAAAATAAAACTATGAATATTCAAGAATTAAAAATAATAATAATGTAGTCTAATTATAAATGGATTAGTAACCATAAATATTAAATTAAATATTAATACTTTATTCATTATAATACTTGTGTTTCACTAGTAAAATAAGATTTAAAAAATTTACTTTAAATTCCAATTCATATTCGAAAATGAACAACCAAATGCAAGAAAAAGATATTCCCCATCACATTCCATTCCAACTCTAATTTCTAAATTGGCAACCAAATGTAAAATATGGATTTGTATATTCATCTTCTGTGTCAACCAAACAATCCAACTATCTTCCTAAAACATATAACCAGGTTTTTGAAAACCTAGTAATAAGATAATTGTTACATATTGTGCACCCCGCCAAATATTTGAATTTTAAATACTTGCCCACCCAACGGTCACTTCTCGATTTAATGTTATTTTAAACACCCCAGGAATATCAAAAAAATTAAATGACGGAACCTTATGATATTCCTTATTTCCTAAGTTTATTTCTATAGGCTCGCAGTTTCCCCATCATCAGATCAAAAGATATCTACGGTTGGCGCTATCTCGTTATGAGAAATTGCTCGAAGGATACCCATAGCGACATAGCGCCATTGTACCACGTGTTCAGTGGGGCCAAGTCTCACCATGATGAAGATTCCAGGTCATGCTAGGAGGTTGCCAAGTGTTTCATGGGTCCAAAATTTTGAGGAGGCAAGCGCAGTATTATGAGGATCTTCCACGATCGTTGATCTCATGGAGATCAATGATTGATGCTTTCCCATAAGATGAAACTATGAGGACTTGTCAAACAGGTTTGCATGTGGCTAGCTTCTTATTGGTTGGTACATTGATAGGTCGGATCCATCTTGCTCGCCGCCAGATCTCAGAAAATCAATGGTTGGTGCTATCTCACTATGGAAAGCTGCGAGGATATTAGCCATAGCAACATAGCACCTCAGTGACACGTAGCAGGGTGGGGCTAAGTGTTATGAAATTGCAGGGATGGTACTAGTTTGGGCCGAGTTGGATGCCAGGTGTGCTGAGTTGGTTTGTAGGCCCAAAATTTTTAGCGAGATAGCGAAGTAATATGGCGAGTCTTCATGATCGTCAGATCAGTCTAAATCCACGATGGGCGTTATCTCGCTATGGGAAATTGCTTAGAGGATACCCATAATGACATAGTGCCTTAGTACACGTGTCTCAAGGGGTCTAGTTGAGGAAGTAACAGTTAGATGTACTGGCAGTTAATGTGACTGTCGCAGTTGGAGTTTGAGGAATTGGCGCAGTTAGTAAAGAAAGATTGGTCAACCTCGGGAAGACCTTGTGGGTTGGCAAAATGAAAACAGATCGTTGGTCCACGTGGCCTTTTTCGCTTACAATGTTCGGCCGACTCGCTGACTCTGTTGATTCATGCACCAAAAATGATAAGAAATTGAGGTTTTACACGAATCTGATCTTCATGATCAATTCCAACCACCATAAGTGAAGGTGAAGCATGCAAAGACACTCTACCACCCTGATCTAATCTATCTACTTGGTCAGAGCATAGTTATAGCATCGCCTCTAGCTTCTCAAGGCCCTATTTTAGTTAACAATTAGATTTCATGGTACCTAAAGCTATACTTAGATCAGATTTCTTCAGATCCCCATGATTGTTCTTTGCAGAGCCTTGATGGTGATGGTTGCAGGATAGTTTTGGTGGGAAAATCTCAGTTATGCATAAACTATAAAGGAAATTTTAGTAAATTTTGTAAAGGTTGACCTTTCTCTATTTTCTCTATTACTGCTCTGTAGATTCTCAGTGTAAATTCCCCTGTGCCTCTGAACTACATGATTTTTTGTCTTATCTCTTTCAACCATTGGTATGAAAGTGCAAGAACTCTTTGCCTCTTATTGGTGTTTTGTAGAGATCTATGATCTGCATGACTATATCTGTAGGGCCCATTTTCCATTGCACCAAAAGCAATGACTGTTAGTGAACATGAAACACCACATAATTAACCACCTATGGGCAGGGGAGTGCATTGCATCACCCAACAATCTCCCCCTCGACGCACATACCAGGTGCTTACGCAGGTCAGGAAGGCACCGGGGAGATTTGAACCCATAACTAGGCCAAAACCAGGCTCTGATACCAATTGTAGGGCCCATTTGCCATTGCACCAAAAGCCATGACTGTTAGTGAACATGGAACACGACATAATTAACCACCTGTGGGCAGGGGATTGCGTTGCATCACTACGCGTCGAGGGGGAGATTGTTGGGTGATGTGATGTGATCCCCTGCCCATAGGTGGTTAATTATGTGGTGTTCCATGTTCACTAACAGTCGTGGCTTTTGGTGCAATGAAAAATGGGCCGTATAGTATCTCCTTAGCCTATGAATGATAATATAAGTGAATCCCTCTTTCCTTGTGTCATTCATCTTGGTCTTCTGATCTGCATGTGATTATTAGATTAAAGCAAGTCTAAATGTGTATATGCTTAGTTTCATTATGGTTCAATAGTGCATATATGGGCAGAGTTTGGTCTGAACACTCTATTTTGGTGCATCACCTCTTTAGGTTAGATTAGATAGATTTGCTTTCATGCTGTCCTTCTCCCTTTTCCTCTCCAAGAGTAGTTAGGTGCGCCCTGATAGTAAGAGGAAGCTAGCCTTCTCTGGAGACTCAACCTCACAGTTCAAGTCCCACAGCTTGGAGGTTGTTTCCATGTTTCACTAGGTTGTCCTCATGCATAGGCTTTGGACAAAGGTGCAAACCTCAGTGACAATAGTTTTTGGCACACTCGGTGGGACAACTTTTCAAAAAATTTCAAGCCTACTAGTGTCAAAAGGGAAGATTTCAAGATCAATACCGAGGAGATAGTACTGGCTCAGTGTTTAAGCCTTCAAGAGGCTCATTCTTCAAAGTACTTGGTGACTCTAAGCTTCAAATACATATCTAGTTTTAGACCAAAAGTTGCAGTGATTTATGCCCAAAGCTGAAACAAGGGCATCTTCTAGAGGTAAGTTTTGGTATCAAGAGCTTTCATTTTCAAACCCTAGAAGAAGGAAGACTAGAGTATATTTATCACTGGTTACGAGTGCAATAGCAACAAATACACCTACAAGATCTATCTCTACTCCTCCTGTTATTAGATCTCAGCCTAGACTGCCATCAATACATATCAATAGATCACTTATCTATATGGCATTGCCTAGAGCTCATACTTTTGCCACCTTTAATGGTGGGAGCCCTCTCTTATTAGCCCAAAGACATGACATGCTAGTAGCTTCCCTCAAAAGTATACCAGAGTTTACTAGTGAAACTTCTATCTCTCCCTTAGAACACATTCAAGAGGTTGCAAATGTCTACAATATCCATGGTATTATAGAGGATGATGTTCTAGTTAGGCTCCTAGCCTCATCCTTGAAAGGAAAAGCACTACAATGGTATAGAGGTTTAGCTCATGGTTCTATAACAGATTGGGATGGATTAGGAGCAGGATTGTACAAACATTTTGAGGATAAAAGTGATTATTTGTCACTTTTAGAGCAGTTGACTACTATAAAAAGAGCCCCCCATGAATGTATGACTGATTTTAATTATAGATTTCAAAAGACATGGGATAGAATACCTACTTCAGTGAAGCCTACCCCTGGTAATGCCTTCTTGCAGTACCTTAGAGCTTTTAACAGTGATATTGCCACCACAATCCAAACTATGGGAGGAGATACCTTGCCTAATGCTTATGACATAGCAATAAAATCATAGAACATCCTAATACAAGGAGGTAAGCTAGCTCCAAGGCCTCCTATGCCTTTCTTCCCTGATGTTCCAAATCATCAACCAGCAATGGTTCCTCTTCCCACAACTTCTACATCACAATCCCTTGTCCCAATCCCTCAAGCTTCCACATCTTCAAATAAGTTTAGATGAAATCAAAGAGATGATGCAATCTCTAATGTAGAACATGGATAAAAGAGAAAAGAACCTAGAGAAAAGATTGCAAGATTATGGGAAGAAGTTGGAGGATAACTCCTATATGATACAGAAAGTAAGCAACAAGGTGGTGACTTTAGATAGACAACAAGCTCAAAGTAGTAAGCCTCATCAATTGCAATATCAAACTCCAAGCAGTGGTAGGCCTCCAAATCCTAATCATTGGAAAAATTCTTTTGATCAAAATAGGCAGGGTGGCCATGCTTCAACCTCAAATGTAAACCAAAGTAGGGCCATAGTCCCTCAAAACAATATGGCTCAAGATCAAGATTTTTGTCCCTTCTGTAACTACTCCTATGCCTATTGTATGTGTTAGAAGGCTAAATCTTTTATGGCTTTGACAGTCCAAGAACCTACAGCAAAACAATCATACAAGGAGGACCAATTTAAAGATGCCTCAGATATGCAAAGATAGGGTGATTGCTCTTTTATGAATCATTAGATGGAGGAGCATTGTAATGTAAACCAGGTTTCCATTTCTCATAACACTAGAAGCAAAAGAAGAGTTATGGAAGATGTTATCCCTCCTCCCAAGTAGGCCTCAATTTCAAATGCAATATCTCATGAGCAAGAAGTGAATAATCAATCAAGTGCCTTTCAGCAGCAAAGGCAAAATCATGGCAGAAAGGATGTAAGTGATCCTCAGGTTATTCCATCTCAACCTCATACAATCGCAGCTCCCAAAGGTTCTACCAAAACACCTACTATGCCATTCAGTGTGGTAGAGAAAATGAAGAAGACAAATGTGAATATCTCCATGTGGGATGTTGTTGCTACTATACCCATGCAAAAGAGGTTGCTACAACAAGAATTGGAAAGAATTGAACCAAAGGATCAACCACCTAGTATGGAAAGTGCCACAAGCCTAGTACAACCATCAAGGGAGGTAGAAATAAGTAAAAAGGTTAGACCTCCTCCATTCTATGTTTCTGTAATTATAGGGGTCAAACTAGTCCATAATTGCATGATCAATTCAGGGGCTAGCAGTTCAATGATGCCTAGGTGTGTTGCTAATGCTTTGGGAATGAAATATGAGTCCATTATTAGGGATGTATTATATTTGGATGGTAGTACTATCAAGACTATAGGGATCCTTAAGAATGTGGAGATGGCCTTACATGCATGCCTTGGTTGTACTGTAACCCAAGATATCTCTGTTGTTGAGGTCAAGCCATATTTTTCCATCTGTCTGTCAAGAGACTTTACTACCCAAATAGGTGGTTTCATATCTTTTGATTGGTCATATATGTCTTTTAAAATGAGATATGGAGCCAACACCTCAATTAGAGCAGAGCCTCAAGCCCTTCATCACACTGAATCTTACACCCCCGACCCCATCAACATGAATTGCCCTATTCTCAAGATGGATGAGAATGACATAGTGAATGAGCCCACCACTTCCCTAGTAGAGATACCTTATTTTTTCTTGGATGAGTGGGCTAATGCATATCAATTTGACCCTATGTCAGAAACCCTTCAGATAGGTCTTAGTACATATTGTATATTGGAGAAAGATGCTCTAGTTCCCAATCTTGTGGACACTAAAGAAGATATGAGTGGGATATGGAGTATGTACTTTGATGGCTCAAGGAATAAAAATGGATCAAAGGTTGGTGTGATGTTGATTTCTCATACACAAGTAAGGTACTATTTCTCCTTTAGGCTCCAATTCAGTTGCACTAATAATGTAGCCGAGTATGAATCCTTGATTCAAGGTCTCCTACTTGCTCAAAAAAGAGGAATCCAAGCTTTAAGGGTCTATGGAGACAGTGATTTGGTGGTTAATCAAGTGAGAAATCAAAATACCACCAAGAATTGTTTGCTCAAGTCTTATAAAAATAAGGTATGGGATTTTCTTGAAGGTTTCAATGCATTTAATATTCAAAGCATCCCTAGAAAGGAAAATAGATGTGCTGATAGACTTGCAGCAATAGGTGCATCTTATGATGTGCCAGGGAATTTTGAGGAGGAGAAGAAGCAACAAATTAGAGTGGTAGTAAGGCTTGCTATCCCTGATAACAACATCCATTGGCAAGTGTTTGAGTCTGATGAGAAAATTGTGAGCTTCTTGCAAAATGAGGCAAAAATTTCATAGAGAAATTAGTCAAGACTGCAAGATTAGTATGGTGACCAAATCATTAACCTCGGCTCCAACAAGTTGCCTAAAGGTCTCATTACTCTAGAGAGTGTTTTTAATCCTGATGATCAAGTAAGAGGCAAGGCCATGAACCTAGCTGTTGATGAAGATGACTACACTCCAGTCATGATTTCTGGTGGAAAGTCCTTAAACATTGGTAAGGTATGTTCTGAAATTGAGCAGGAGAACTTTATTCATCTATATCAAGAGTTTAATGATATATTTTCCTCGACATATGATGATTTAAAGGGTTTTGACCCAAGGTTGTTTTAGCATACCATAGATTCAAATAATGATGTAAAACTAGTAATACAAAAATAGAGGCCAGTGAATCCCAAGATTGAAACCTTAATAAGAAAGGAGCTATCCAAATTGATTGAGGCCCACATAATTTTCCCTATCAAACACTCATCATGGGTAGCAAACCTTGTCCCTGTTAGGAAGAAGAATGAAGAAATTAGATTGTGTGTGGACTTTAGGGACCTTAACCAAGATTCCCTTAAAGATCACCATCCTCTCCCTTCTATAGAGCAGATTTTGTCTAAGGTCAGTGGTTCAAAGAGATTTTCATTTCTTGATGGATTTTCTGGCTACAATCAAGTGCTAGTTAAAGAGTCTGATAGGTACAAGATTGCATTTACCACTAAATGGGGTACCTATGCTTATTGTAAGATACCATTTGGGATAACCAATGTAGGTGCTACATTTCAAAAGGAAATGGAGATGGCCTTCAAAGGATTGATTGACAAGTTTGTCTTAGTTTACCTTGATGATATCACTATGAATTCAAAGGATGTAGAAGATCATTTTGATCATCTAAGACAGGTATTCTTAAGATGCAAAGATTTTGGGGTTTCCCTTAACCCAATCAAGTGTGTCTTTGCTACTAACCAAGGAAAATTATTAGGACATATTGTATCTAAGGATGGTTTAACCATTGATCCAGAGAGAACAAAAGCAATACTTTCCCTTCCTCTTCCTAAACACAAGAAAGGGTTGCAAAGTTTCCTAGGCAGGATAAATTTTGTGAGAAGATTTATCCCTAATCTTGCTACCATGGTGAAACCTCTTACAACTATGCTCAAGAAAGGTATGGTCTTTACATGGACGAAGGAAGGGAAAGAAATTTTTGAGGAGATCAAGGCAGCCATAGCCTCGGCCCCTACTCTCATGAGTCCAAATTTTGAGAAAGATTTCATCCTTTATACCCTAGGTGGTGAGTCAAGCATTTATGCTATCCTGACTCAAAGAAATGATAAAGGTGATGAGCAGCCCATAGCTTTCTTTAGTGAAGGGCTTAAAGAGTATAAAGATAAATATAGCTATGTAGAGAAGCAAGCCCTTGCAGTCATCAGAGCTTTAAAGAAATTTAGACACCTCCTATCTCATAATAAGATTCATTTGTTAGTACCCCATGCTAGTGTGAAGGATTTCCTTTTGAGCAAAGATATTAGTGAGAAAAGAGCTGGTTGGATTACTAAAGTAATGGAATATGATATTGACATTCAGATTACCAAGCTAGTAAGAGGGAGGGGGTTGTGTAAATAGATGCTATCATCTCAGGAACCTGATGAGGAAGCTGCTATGATACTGACAGAGCAACAAGAGGTAAGAAATAGTGACCCAAGGAGTTGGATGGATGATATGATGAATTTCTTATTAGGCAATGGATACCCTCAAGTATTAGATAGAACTAAAAGGAGACAATATAGATTACAGTCAATTCCTTATGTCATAGTTGATGGTGTCCTCTTTAGAAAATATTTTAATGGAGCCCTATTAAGATGCCTTGATATAGACCAGGCTAAAAGAATGATCAAAGAACTTCATGATGGTCCTGATGGTGGCCACTTCTCAGCAAGGACAAATGCAATGAAGATCATGAGGGCTTGTTATTATTGGTCATCCCTATTTCATGATTGTCATAAGTATGTGAGGAAGTGTGAGAAATGTGCTTTCTTCTCTGGTAAACAAAGACTTGCAACTCTTCCCCTTCATCCTATTTAGGTGGACCAGCCTTTTGCTAAATGGGGATTAGATTTCAAGGGCCCTATCAATCCTCCTTCTAATTCAGGTCACAAATGGATTTTAGCTACTACAGATTACTTCACCTGATGGATAGAGGCAGTTGCATTAAAGGATGCCACTGAATCTTCAGTTGTTGAGTTCCTTGATGGAATTGTGACTAGGTTTGGTGCCCCTTCAACCATTATTTTAGATAATGCAAAGTCCTTTGTTGGAGCTCAGATTTGTGCATGGGCAGTGGATCATAATATTTATTTGAGCACATCCTAAAAGTATTACCCCTAGGGTAATGGTTTGGCTAAGTCCTCCAACAAGAACCTAATCAGGATCATGAAAAGGACAATAGAAGATAACCAGAGCTGTTGGCATAAAAAACTGAAGACTACATTGTGGGCTAACAGAATAATGCCTAAAAGGTCAATAAGGAATTCACCATTTGTGTTAGTTTATGGAAGACAAGCAAGGCTTCCAATTTTATTGGAGTTCCCATCCTTAGAGCTAGCTCATCAGCTAGAGTTGATTGAAGATGATGCCATGACAGTAAGAATGGCAGAGCTGATGGAGTTGGAAGAGAAGAGAAGTAAAGCCATGCAGACCCTAGAGATACACTAACAGCAAGTAAAAAAGAGTTTTGACAAGAAGGCTAGGGTCAAAATATTTTGAGAGGGAGATTTGGTTTTTAAATGGGATGCAAATAGGGAAAAACTAGGAAGACACTCAAAGTTTGCTGCATTATGGAGTGGTCCCTAGTTGATTGTTAGTTGCAAGCAGGCCAATGCTTTCCAATTAAGAAAGCTTGGTGGTGAAATTGTGCCCATCCCAGTCAATGGGATTTATCTCAAACCATGCTTCTGATGAAGGTTGAAGGTTTCTTGTATATAAGTAGAGTAGTTTCTTTTTTCTTTTTTTTTAGCTCTCATATTTTCCAAGAAGTGCACAAGCACAGCTATCTCTCTATGAGATAGCCAATTTTCTCAAAGTTTTTTGGTTGCAGAAAGAAGGTTTCATCTCTGGTTCCAGTTGCAAAGATAGGGGTTTCAGGGTTTTCCTCTCAGAGGTAGGGTTAGATTTTCATAGTATACATAGGATCCACATCTTTTTGACTCTATAGCCCAATGGATGTATGAGGTCACTAGTCTTATGCATAGCGGGCTAGCATCCCCTGTGTGTCGCCAAAAATGTTACATATTGTGCCCCCCACCAAATATTTGAATTTTAAATACTTGCCCGCCTAACGGTCACTTCCCAATTTAATGTTATTTTAAACACCCCAAGAATATCAAAAAAGTTAAATGATGAAACCTTATGGTATTCCTTATTTTCTAAGTTTATTTCTATAGGTTTGCAGTTTCCCCATCATCAGATCAAAAGATATCTACTATTGGCGCTATCTCTTTATGGGAAATTGCTCAGAGGATACCCATAGTGACATAGCACCATCGTGCCACGTGTTTAGTGGGGCTTGGTCTCACCATGATGAAGATGCCAGGTCATGCCAGGAGGTTACCAAGTGTTTCATGGGTCCAAAATTTTGAGGAGGCAAGTGCAGTATTATGAGGATCTTCCACGATCATTGATCTCATGGAGATCAATGATCGGCACTTTCCCGTAAGATGAAACTACGAGGACTTATCAGATAGGTTAGCACATGGCCAGTTTCTTATTGGTTGGTACACTGATAGGTCAGATCCATCTTGCTCACCTCGAGATCTCAAAAAATCAATGGTGGGCGCTATCTTGCTATGGAAAGCTATGAGGATATTACCCATAGCAACACAACGCCTCAACGACATGAAGCAAGGTGGGGTTGAGTGTTATGAAACTACAAGGATGATACCAGTTTGGGCTGAGGCAGATGCTAGGTGTGGTGAGTTGGTTTGTGGGCCTGAAATATTTAGCAAGATAGCACAGTAATATGGCAAGTCTTCATGATTGTCAGATCATATTAAATCCATGGTGGGCACTATCTCACAATGGGAAATTTCTCAGAGGATACCCATAGCGACATAGTGCCTCGATGATATGTGTCCCAATGGGTCTGGTAGAGGCAATAATAGTTAGATGTGCTGGCAGTTAATGTGACTATCACAGTTGGAGTTTAAGGAATTGGTGCAGTTAATAAAGAAAGATTGGTCAACCTCGGGAAGACCTTGTGGGGTGGCAAAATGAAAAGAGATCGTTGGTCCACGTGGCCTGTTTCACTTACAGTGTTCAGCTCACTCACTAAATTTGATGATTCATGCACCAAAAATGATAAGAAATCAAGGTTTTACATGAATCTAATCTTCATGATCAATTCCAACCACCATAAGTGAAAATGAAGCATGCAGAGACACTCTACCACCCCAATCTAATCTATCTACTTGGTCAGAGCACAATTATAGTGTTGCCTCTATCTTCTCAAGGCCCTGTTTTAGTTAATAGTTAGATTTCATGGTACCTAAAGCTATACTTAGATCAGATTTCTTCAGATCCCCATGATTGTTCTTGGCAGAGCCTTGATAGTGGTGGTTGCAAGATAGTTTTGGAGGGAAAATCTTAGTTATGCCTAAACTATAAAGGCAATTTTTGTAAATTTTGTAAAGGTTGACCTTTCTCTATTTTCTCTGTTACTACTCTACAGATTCTCAGTGTAAATTCCCCCGTGCCTCTGAACTACATGATTTTTTGTCTTATCTCTTTCATCCATTGGTATGAAAGTGCAAGAACTCTTTGCCTCTTACTGGTGTTTTGTAGAGATCTACGATCTGCATGATTGTATCTCCTTAGCCTATGAATGATAATATAAGTGAATCCCTCTTTCCTTGTGTCATTCATCTTGGTCTTCTGATCTACATGTGATTATTAGATTAAAGCAAGTCTGAATGTGTATATCCTTAGTTTCATTTTGGTTCAATAGTGCATATATGGGCAGAGTTTGGTCTGAACACTCTATTTTGGTGCATCACCTCTTTAGATTAGATTAGGTAGATTTTCTTTCATGCTCTTCTTCTCCCTTTTCCTCTCAAAGAGTAGTTAGGTGTGCCCTAATAGTAAGAGGAAGTTGACCTTCTCCGGAGACTCAACCTCACAGTTCAAGTCCCATAGCTTGGAGGTTGTTTCCATGTTTCACTAGGTTGTCCTCATGCATAGGCTTTGGACAAGGGTGCAAACCTTAGTGACAACAATAACCTGGTTATGGGACAAATTCATCTTCCCCAACCAAATGGGGCCTTAACTATGAAGGAATTGGAATATAAAATTTTCCATCTCCTAATGGAGTAGAGAAAAATTAGAGGACAACTACATTCTCCAACTTATCCAATTTGTAGAGTGGTGGATAGTCACTTCTGACATAGGCATTGATGGACTCTACGAAATGACAGACATCCACTATACTGAACTTTCTTTCATAAGATTTTAATGAACCAAACTTAAGATATTCCATGTGAGAAGCAAATATAAATATTTTAATGGCCTCTTGTTCTGTGCTACAATCAATATCCAAAGATGCAATGTGAATAGCATCTTCCATTAACAAATATTCCTTCACCTTGCAGGAATTGATGTCCACTGATGCACTGTGAGTATCATCTTCCATTAAAAATTTTCTTGCCTTGGGGAATTTTATAACTTTATTCATGCTACAATCTCCATAAACACATAGAATGAAAACTTCATCATCTACTAACGACAACCCTGCACTCTCATTCTTGTTTGAGGGTAAGTGCACCAAGTTGTGGTGCCAAAAAGATGACATCTTTTTTTTTTCTAGTTTTACAGCATGTACGCGCTTTGTAAAACAAAAAAAAAAATTATAAGTGGGATGCAAAGCTGTAGCCCATTTCATTTTAACTTCATTTTACAAGATTTCCTCCTCACAGCATGTACACGATTTAAAGGAATTGAAGATTTTTTCCACCCACCTCCTCAAAATGCCTCCTTGTCACCGAAGTTTGAGATTGAGATCATGCTATATGTTTTCTACCCTTATTTTTGCATTGTTTTATATGGTTTTGCATTGTTTTGTAGGTTTTTTCAATTTTGCTTTAAATTTGTTTATTTATTTAGATTGCAATTGGTTTCTTATCAAGAAATGTGAATAATGAATCGACAAATGCCCAACAAGATCAAAACCAAAACCCTCCACAAGATCCAAATGAAAACCCTTGACAAGATGAGAATCAAAACCCTCCACAATAAGAACAAGAAATTTTGCAACATGCACTAATTGGAAGACCTCCTCCTGGCACACAAGACAACATAATAAATGAAATAGAAAGAGGGAAAAATGAATTAGAAGCACTCATTGGTAGGTTGAAAGCTTGTGGACAAAACAATCCAATGAGAGCACAATTGAAATCCTCCCTCGAGTCCATTATGACCCATGTAGCTTCTATTAGTGGTCAGTTGGATATTTGGCATGTTAAGAGGGAGGAATAAAAAAGATATTATGCAAACAAATTATTGTATCAAGATGTTAAAAAAAAAAGAAATACCAAAAGGTAGCATTTGTGCATTGTTTAGAAAGCTTGGTGAACAAAATACTATTAGAGAGACAACTAAATGATTCCCCATCCATTGGTGCATACATGATAGTGTTAGAAATAATTTTTGGGATAGATGATGGCTGGTCTTTGATGCCCCTCCCTACAATACTCACGAGGTCCCAATGTATTTCTTAAGGAAATTGTATTATGAATTTGTCCTTGGGGAGATCCCCAATTATTTTGATATATTATAATCTCAGGGTAGAGGTGGGGTTCACCATTTGAGGGGTCGGGGGCATGTCATGATCCTAATGTAGTTAGGGCACTTGTTGTCAAGCCACAAGGTGAGCATGTGATTATTCCTTCAATTGTGAAGGAACATGTAGAGACTAGCACAATAGGGACTATTAATGCTTTGATGCAGACCCTCATTCATTGCATGAGTCCATTAGTTGAGGAGGAGCCTTTTGTGCGTCGTAGTCACATGTGCACATCATACAGATCCTTATGCACATTTGGCAGTCATGCTAGAGATAGTATGGATGATGGGCTAGTCACTAATCAGTTCTTGAATGATACATTTGGCATTGACACATAGTGAATTACAATTATAATAAACTAATTTGATCACATTTCATATGTATAGTGAATGACTAATTAATTAGCATGTATTGACATTGTTCAAAATTTAGGGTTAGAGTGTTGCCAGCCCTAGTAGAGATCCCCTGGCCCCATTTTTCATCTCGTTGATGAGTCCAAAGGTATGTATTGATTTAATCATTTAAATTAATACATCTATTTATTAAATAATCATATGAAGGATTAACAAAAAAAATTATGCATGTGCATCAGTTCTCTACTAGACCATCGACATTCACTAGGGACTCTGAGATTAGGGTACATTTGTTTCATGTTAATTTAATTCATTTGATTATATTTGTTTCATGTTTCATGTTACATGTAGCATGTATTGTATGACATGCAACTCTTGACATTTGAGACTCCTCATCTTCGACATTACATCAATCGTAGAGTTGTTGTAGCAATGGCTAGTTTAGAGCCAATAATTGAGGTATGAAATAATTTTCTTGGTTTTAGTTGTTGTTTATAATAGTTAATATCAAAATTTCTAATGTTATTTGTAAGTGATTATATTGATTGAATTTTTGTAAGGCCTTGTTACACCTAATCATCTGCAAGCCTTTGAAGTAGACTTGCAGAGTGACTATTTGATGGTGGTAAGAAAATAATTAATTTTGTGTGTACATATATTTGATTTCAATGTATAATAATTATTGATTCATATCTATTTTGTTTGTATCAACTTGAGTTAGAGAAGAGCCTAAACAAGAGGACGAGCGAGTGTGTGAGAAAGACCTCATCATCTCCATCATCTCCCTCCACATGATGATCGAAGACCTCTAGAGATTTTTTTCCTTCCCCTTTTGGGAAGGAGAACATATAGTTGATAGACACACATGTATAGGCATCAATGGACATATTTGATATACATTTTATGTATATATGACATTTTATATTTGATGTATGACATATATTTGATGCATGACATTATTGGTTAATATATGATATGTTTGTTCATGTATGACATAATTGGTTATCATAATATATTATGTGTTTGTTAATGTATGACATTATTGGTTATCATAATATATTATATGTTCATTCATGCATGACATTATTGGTTATCATAATATATTATAAGATTACATGGGTACTTGTAACCACACCCCTGGTACTTGTACCCACGTGCCCAAGTACCAGGTACACATATCCCAAGTATCAGGTACTTGGTGGAGAGCATCATAGATAAGGACCTTGATTGAGATTTCTGATTTTTTTTTTCCAATTTTTTGTTTGTGTATCAGCTCGTTGTTTATCAAGCTTAATTCAATACCTAATCAATTCGAAACTTTGATAGAATATTGATTAACAATAAACTTTATCACTATTCAAGCATAAGTTTATCATTTTTAATATGTCATTGTCATGTGATTTATGATCTTGTTCATGTTTAAAGTTTTCCTTATCTATTATTTATTTATCAAACTTAATTCAATACCTAATCAGTTTGAAACTTTGATACAACATTGATCAACAATAAACTTTATTAGTGTTAAAGCCAGAAATTTATCATTTGCAATATGTCATTTTCATATGACTTATGATCTTCTTGTTCATGTTTAACTTCTACCTTCTATGTTATGCATCTAAACATTTATCAGAAATTATTATTACAAACATATAACAAATCTAAAACTGAAAAAAATACATTGCATTTGCAAACTTTATCATTGATCTTGATTTGAAAAATCAATTTCATGACTCATAAATTTAGATTTTCTATAAATATAAAAGTATAATTAAAAATAAAGTTTGACGTATCCAAGTAACCCCGTCCCCGTGCAACCTTGTATATTATATGTTTGTTCATGCATGACATTATTAGTTATCATATGTTAGTGAACAAATTATCCTCCAAAGAAATAAATACAAATTAACTCTAAATGCCCAAATAGGAAGATTGAATCAGCACTAACAGTTGTATAGGTTATCATTGAATTGATAACCTTCCTCTGAATTTTATCGAGTACAACTCCTCGTACATGATTTACAATGAATTAAATATGGATGCTTTTAACTAGAAAGCACAAAAGATTTACAAACATCGACTCATAAACATGAAATAGATGCAGAAACTAAGTGACTGAAAGAAAAGAACAAGAAATAACACAAAGTCTATATTCCTAGATGTTGCATTGCAAAATGAATGAAAATCCTAAGAAAGAGAAGAATTAGAACTTTAAAGGTATCTTGAAATCAAATATATTTAGAAAATAGTGATATTAAATGTGTTTAGAGAAAACTAAAAGGTATACCAAGATAATAGTCAGTGGAAAGAAATCTACCCAAACTCAAACTTTTGGCATACAATTTTCTCCCAAATCTCCCTTCCCTAACATGTGTAAGATTACATAGACCTCAACACATATTGCATCAGAATCACTATCTGAAATAAAATAAAATCTCCCTTCATTACACCTAAAATCAAAATTTACTATTCTTACTAACACAAAGTTCAGAAAAGACAATAAAGATCATCTCTCCTATAGTCACAAAATCTGTTGTCTCTCTTTCATACTGTAGCACCCCAGTCTACCTCCGGGAAAGAAAAGTGGAACCCTCTACCTCTGGCTCTCTCCTTTTATATAATTTTTCATCTTTTTAATGGATCTTATCAATTATAATAACTAATTCTTGAAAGAAAACCACCTCCCTCTGTTCTCTTATACTTCTATATGTGCATAATATTTAATTCATAATTAAATTTTTTATTATGATTCACTTTTAGCATTACATTGGCTTCTTTTGTATGGAATAGATAGCATCTTCAAATTTATATTTTGTTAGGAAATAAGTAATGACACATGTTTAAAGGAATCTCTATACTTTGTATATTAACCTCCACATGTCATTTTTTACCAACACCACATCTTCTTTTCACCACATTCTTTGGGTTCACACAACTTCTAATTTTGACAGCCATCTTTTGATGAGGAATACAAGGCTTGACTTTGGTGAGGGTGCTCCATAAATCATGATTCCTTCAAATCTTTAATAACTTGACCTGTCATGAAAAACTTTCACCTTCTATCTGAATGTCATAGATTTGAGTCTTCATGTGTTGGCTTGGGACGATGCTAACCATCTTAGTAGCTCAATTACTTCCTTACCTACATCCTTCATCTCAGTATTTTGTTTCATTTTCTTGTGATAGCAGGAGTGAGTATTTCGAATAAATTTTTTTCTGCTTATCCATATTAACAAATTTTGACAATGAATTATGATATTCTTGTCCATGTGAAGGTTTTCAATATTCTTTCTGAAGATGGCTTCTAATAATCAACCTTCTCTATATCCATGTCTATGCCTATTCTCAAACATTCCTCCTCCCAAATTTGTATTAATGACTAAACCATTTTCACTACTAGTCCAACTTGAGACAAAGGAGAATAAATTAGTTGATGCTAGTTCAAAATTTCTTGTACACTCGTATCTACCTCAAGATTACAAGTTCTCTATTGCTTATATAGTGGCTATCTTCTATGGCTTGGAGAACCTTCCATGAAATCCAAAACACATTCTTTTTACTTTTCCCATAGGTTCTCCTATGGTCAGATCATGTTTAATACAAGTGTATAGGTGTTTTAACCAACACTTGATGGATGTGGGTTAAACTTTAATTTTTTTATGCAAGGCTCAATCCAATTCCATTAATGGAGAGTGTACGCTACTAGTATTTGAAAGAAGAGTCATCATAATAAGTTTGATCTAATGATCTTGTTCTGCACTCGAGTCACTAGCTTTCTTTATAAACCCATGGTCAGACTGGTGTAGAGCAACGAGGGACAATTTTGTGGTGAGATTTATGAATTCTCCCTGGCAAAGTTTTCCTCTTCATGGTAGAAGATGAGCATATATCTTCTTTCTTTTATTGAAATCTTAGACTCCTCCTTGCCAAGGCTTCATGTTAAGTCCAACTTATCAACTCAAGATGCACCAACTGAATGATGAATATAAATTTACAATTCTTCACACTTGTGTTTCTACTTGTGAGTGTTTCGAACATGGAGATGATGGCATTGAATCTCACCTTTTAATGTTAAATTATAAACTATGATTTTCATTTGGGTGTCTTTTAAAAACCACCAAACCAATTTTTGCCTCTTAGAGGGGATTGGGGGTCCTGATTAGTCATCATAGAATGGATTTTCTTTTTATTATATCTTCCCATACACTACTACATTTAACCTCATTTTTTTAACAAAATTTTTGACCATCAACTAAATAAGTTTAGGTTGGTTGAAATGTTGAGGCAAAAATTTCTTTTTTTTACATGTAAGCCCCATGTTGGTCAAAATTTTGACCAACATGGGGCTACATGTTAAAAAATGAAACATTTCTTTTTTGTATGTTTTTCACACGCACAGGTTAACACTTGGATTTTGTGTGTTTTCATATTGTGGTTTTTGTAGTGTGTTGAGGCAATTTTAGTATCCTCTGTATTCTTAAGGCTTGTGAGTTTATTTTATTATAGATGTTGGTGTTTCTGCATTGTGGGTTCCTGTCTTAGTAAGGTTTTGGGTCTACAATTTCATCGCTCTTGTGCCTTATTACTTGAGTGATAAACTAGGTGGGGTTCTAAATCATATTGAGCCTAATAGTTGCAAAGAATACAAGAAGGACCTCAAAGTTTAGGAAATTATGGAAAAGGGGCAAATGGGAGCATATTTTGAAGGCATGAAGGGTTACAACCTTGACCTTTCTTAGCAAATTGTGATTTCTTGGGATGAAGGGAAGGTCACTGTGGGAAGTGTGAAGCTTATGGTGACTCCAAAGACCATTGCTGAAATCATTAGCTTGAGTATGGAGGGAGAGAAAATCCTCTGTAACACCATAATGTCCTAAAAAGATGCTTTCAAACTATTTTTGGATGTGGCTGAGAAGATTCTGAGATCACAATCAAGTTTTAACAGAGAGCAACTGCCTAGATTATGGAAAATTGTGGCAATGATCATCATTAAGTTTGTGACATGCAAAGGTAGGTACAAACATTTTCACTCTCACATTTTTTCGATGTTGAATCATTTTTGGAGGGATGTGAAATTATGTTTTCTATTTTTCTTTTTCTCTTCATCTTCCCTATCTATTGAAAGATCTAAGGTCAAAGTAGCTTTCCCCTCCATTGGGGTTTATTGTTTAGGCATTATAAATTCCACACGGGCCTCATTCTGCAAAGTGGCCCAAATTTGACTGTAGAATTGAACAACCTTAACTTCCCCCTATTTCATTTGTTGTTAAATAGTTGTAGAACACTCATAATGCCCCCAAAGACTCCCTTATTTTGAGTACTAGAATTCTTCCTGACCATAGAGCAAGACATAAGAATGAAGACTAGCTGGAGCTAGCTAATGAAAATATTGAGTTCTCTAATGATTCTACTAGAGGGTCTTCTTGGGAGATAGAATCTACCTAAACTCTAGATCGCTCTACCCATTTCTCTGCTCCTAATTCCCCAAATATTCCTTTGTTTCCCCCGTCCCCTAAAACCAAATTGGGTTAACTTGGGGACCTTGAAATTTCTCATTCAAACTCCCCTTTTCTCCTTCCCATATTTAGAAGATGGTGGTGTTGATTTAGAGGTTCTGGCCTTACACTTGGACAAGCTTTCTATGTGTTATAACAGGCTTAAGGTAATCACCAAGTGGATAATAAAATTTATGTGTGTAAGCTCTGAGATTAATAAAAGAATATCTCTAGTAGAGAACCATACAAATTTTCTCATGTTTTCCAAATTTTGACTATAATATTTAATGCATTTTGATTTGTCTTTGTCAATTTCTCAAGCTAGCTTCATGGACTAGCTTTTTGTAATATTTGTCTTGATTGTCTAATTCATCAGTAGACTTTTGAAAGGAGAAATCATACCTACCTTCTTGTGTGTTGCTGTCTAAATAATATTTGTTATGCATTCTATCTTGTTAACTTTATTACATAGATTAATTTATTAATTTAAAAAACTTACTTGAACAATTGTATCCATTGATGTAGCACTATGTGTCATGTTGGAAGAGGCCTAACCCCACATTAAAAGGGAACTAGATAAGAAAACAAACTTTTTTGTATGCATTTGATGAAGATACCCTAAGTAAGCTTAACCTAGAATGAAAAGAGCTAAGAAAGAGCTAGATAGAAAATAACCTTATTCACACTAACATGCAGCTACATTCAAAAGACTTTCATATTTTCATAAGATACAATCCATTTCAAAAAGCTTACTCAAACAATTGCATCCATTGATGTAGCATTACATGTCATGTTGGAAGAGGCCTAACCCCAAATTAAAAGAGAACTAGATAAGAAAAAATATTTTTTGTATGCATTTTACAAAGATAGCAGGTTCACAAAATTTTATAGCATAACAGTGGGAAACACAAGCAATAGTTTGATTAGGTTTATGGCACTCATCAGTTTCAAGTGGACACAATTTATGGTTGCATCTTCAAAAAGAGCAAGTCAATGGTCCAAATGGAAAATAGTGACCTCGGCCATCAACAAGAAGATAAGTGATAATGCAGGCACCCTACCACAAGTTGCCTTTAGTGCTCAAAGTAGAATTACCTTATCCATAAATCCCACCACTCATGCACATATCAGATGTTTCTAAGCCACTATAGAGCACAAAACCAAACCATGACCAATGCTATGAAAATGACTACTAATCAAATCATTGATATAGAGGTCAACGAAATGAATAATTGATAGATTCCACTCCATCCAATCATTAGAGTTGGACAATTTTGGCAAAAGAGAAAATGGTTCACCATGGACCAAAATTTGGAAGATTTACCTCATTTGTTACAATTAGGAGCAATGGGACCTACTACTTCTCAAGGATAAATGAATGATCAAAGAATTAACACAATCATCCAAATAACAATTCTGGACATAATTCTGAACTTTCCAGAAAAATAAGTTTACAATAGTTTCTACATTTTCATATTCTACATCTTTGAGGCCCTTCAAAGTGGAATTTTCCCATGGAATTTATTTGAATGCCCTTCAGAGTTAAAAATCATTTCCTTAGGGCATTAAAATTAGTTCATGATCTAAGCTTTAATGTCATAAGGCTTCCAAGTTCCAACCCATATCCAAGTTTTGAATTCCAAGCTTTAGTGCATAACCTCAACAAATATGGATACCAGAAATAAATAACTCCAAATACTATTTCTATTTTCATAGAATGGTTGTCCTTATTGAACTCCAACGAGGACTAGTTATGACCAAATGGGGTGACTTTCCAATTCTCACAAAAGACACTAAATTACAATTTAAAGTAACTTTTTAATCTATGTACGAAAAGTTATGAAATAAGTGAATTTAAGTTCAAGCATACAAGTCTTCTACACAAATTGTCTTCATTGTAGAAACTCTTCATTGAAAAAAATCCAATTTGGCTAAGAAAATATAGTATTTTGAGTTTTTTTTAATTATGCATCACATTCTATGGCTAGTGTATTGTCTCTTCTCATGCTTTGCCCCTTGTAGTAAACAAGCATAAATTGTTACTGTCTATTTGCAAACTGTTGTGTCACATGATGGTGCAGGAGCACATCAGAAAACACAATGGATCAACAGAAAATAAAGATTGTTTATAAGATTGTCATGTTGAGCTTGGAAGTAACTAATGTTCTCTAACATCAACTATCAGAGTTCATGGGAATTAGTGTCAAATTATGTTTATGTCAACCATTTAAATGTTAAGAGGAAACTGAGAAATCAAGAATTTAGAGTTTTCAATTTGAAAAAAAATCATTGTAATGGGGTGATTAACCCATACAAACATGTGAGTGGAAATCAGTTTAAGTTGGTTTTGAGTAGTATTATAACCACCTCATAAGGGTAGTAGGGAGTTAGGTGTTTTATATAGTTTGATGGAGTCTTTTAAAAAAAATGGTGAAATAGAGCATACAAAGAAGAGAAAAGATCAATCTCTATTATGTATAGAGAAAATGAACATAATACAAAGTTTTGTGCATTCTTGTTTCTTTGTTCAAAGTCAGACAGTTTAAATATCACACACTAAGCTTCATTTCAACACTAAAAGTGTTAAATAGTTAAAATTGACTTATTTTTATCAAACTTAATTTTCTCCTTAGTGTGTGATGTTTAAGGATGGTGGTTGAAACTATGATTTTTTATTTTTGTTGTTCCTTTGGAGTCTTGACATCTAGGTCTGCACATTGAAAGTTTTTTACATATTTGTGTCTAATTGTAACACTGATTTGATAACTTAATATTGGTGGTTTTGAGTTACGAAGTTCATAACCCAATCTAATATGTTAAATTTGTGTTCTTTAGTTTAAATTTAATATTGAATTTGATTAGCTCATATTTTGTTTGTTAGAACCAATTCTCAGTTTAGGTAACTTTGTGATTGTTAAGTAAGAATCAGTATGAAGTAAAAAATGCTATATTAGCCATGCAAGAAAGTTTTTTTAATTGCATATTTGGATAATTAATTTGTGTGTCTATTTTTGGAAAGCAAGATCGAAGACTCAAGAATAAATTTCAATAATTTTTTGGAGAGAGGTACTGATTCAAGAAAATAGTTCAAGACTCTATTTTTGATTTTTTGAGAGTGCCAAGAAATGGTTTTGTGATACCAAGTTGTAGGGTAATTCATTGTGTCTAATATATTACAAAATCATGGTTCAATTATTTTTATCAATTTTTTTCAAAGTTGTATTGGTATGGTTGTTGAATAGAAGTTAATCCAAGAATTGGGAGAGTGATAATGTTGTCTTGTTATTGTCCCATTCTCAAAAAGCTAACTCAGACAATGGGCATAAAAGAAATTATAAATATTAATTTTATGTGGAACACCTTCAAGCCATTCTATGTCTATTTAACCAATTCAAGCAATTTCTAATCATTGAAAAGAGTCGGTTCTTGTGGGCAATAAATATTGACCAAGATAGGGATTGGTTTTCATGAAGGAATATTTACCTTATTTTAATTTCGAAAAATGGTTTAAAGGTCCAATTGAAAGACTTGGGTCATGATTAAAAATCATCATCACGTAGGCTTAGTTTTTCTTTACATTTTATATGATATGGAAGTCCAAGTTATGAATCTATGCAGTTTTCTTGATGTAAAGGATTCAAGAATCTATCAGAAGTAAAATGAGTTGTAGATATAATATGATCAAGATTTGTTGGAAGTTCAATCAAGATTATAAATTAAAAAATTCAAATAAATTAGAAATGCAATGGAGAAAATGACAAGTTTTTGTTTGGTCATATTAGAAAATGTTTGCATGCACTCTTGAACCAAAAGATAAATACATGATCGATATAGAAAATACAATCAGGTGCAAAAGTTGTAACTTATTATTGAACCCTTAGATTTTTATAATTTTTGGATATGTTGTTGGAAATCTAATTATATACCATTTGATCAAAGTGATTGAAGATATCATATCAGTTCAAGAGTTACATCTGACTATGTGCAGGTCTATAAATTTGCACTATGATAGTTTGTTGATTCCCTCTAATTGATGATGGTCAAGACTATGGTCTGTTATTTGATATATTTGATTTAATGTCATCTAGGGAGGCTTAGTAAGACCATTCCTTTTTTGATTCAGGAGCTAGGGGTGATAGATGTTGACACATACTATGATGCAGGAGCTAGGGATGAGCTGACAGTTTGACAAAATATAGATGCAGGGTAACTTCAGATACATTGGATGCTCACAAGGTAAGGCAATTTAGTTATTAGTTAGTTCCAATTCAAGAGAATCTATGCTTTTAAGTTGAGAGAATCTGCAATTTAAATATTATGAGTTAGTGAGTTGATATGAGTTAATGAGTTGATCATGTTTATCAGATGTGGTTTACACAAAAAAATTATTATTATACATTTAGGTTTATGTTTTGCTCCATGATTAGGGTTCTACAATATATGTCATAATTAGAGTTAGGGTTTTGGGTATGGTTAGTCCAAAAATTTAAATGGCATTAAAATTAGGGTTTAGAATTATTGTTCAATTAGAAATAGAATTAAATTATCATAGTGTGCATTTTGGAATAACTTGAACTTCAATTAGCTTAGAACTGTTAGTCAAAATATAAGCATGGGTTTACAATAAAAAATTGAGGGTTCAGATATGTGGACTTGTAGATGCTTATGATCAATTCTATACTTGTAGACCCAAACCTAGCTAGCAAATAGTAAATTTAGAGATTGGGATCAATTTTCAGGGATTAGTAGCAACAGGCTCTGAATTGGATAGTATTATTTGGCTACTTCCATGCACAATATGCCATCTTATATGCTATTTGATACATAAAGGATAGCATAGCCATAGGACCAAAACATGAGAAAAGAGGGCATGCACATGTAATTCTCACTAGTTTTAATAGAAGGATTTAAAAGCTACATCATAATTTATGATAATTGTCTGCAGTTTAGAATGTTTGTGTATATGAATTCATAGTCAATGATCTGATCAAAGTCATATGCATGTTTTCTTTAGAAATTAGAACATATTTTTTGTTGATTTACAAACTTGAATGTAGTGGAAATGGTGTCAAATAGCAATTTATTGAAATTTATGCTATAAACTTACTTGGACATTGGAATAATGCATTATTGTGCACTCTCAGGTTCTCTTATATGATGATTTTGGAAAGATTTTAGATTATAAGTTCTTAATGACTAATGAGGAAATAGAAATTGGTAAAATCCTAGAATTTGATAGTTCCCTTGTAGAGATTTATGATACCATTGAGAAGGAACCACATTTTGTGGGCATAAATAATGAAAAGAAAGAGTTGCCGTTAACAAAGAAAAGATCTCTTTAGAAAAAAGAGATTCATGGTACAATTGAAAAGAAACCATGTTTTCTAGGCTTAAATAATGAATAGAAAGAGATTTCATCAGCAAAGAAAGGATTTCTTCACAAAGGAGTTCCTGAATGTCTAGTTATTTCAAAAGGTTAGGATCTATTTAATATATTAATGCATATTTATTATCTGATGATGAAGCACCACTTGATGCATAAGCTAGTAAAGAATTCTTAGAGTACTAATAAAATTGTAACACGTGACAATATGTTCAATCTTTTTTCCCTATCAGCAACAAGCATTAGGTGTTTATGGTGTTAAACAAAAAGGAATATATTCTTGATAACAATTTATTACAAAATTTTGATTGTAATGGAACATGCTTCATTGCAATACATTTTTCATCAGTTAAAGTGGTTAAAGAAACAAAGAAATTGGGATACGAGGTCAATCAAGGTGAAGTCAACAGGAAGGATTCAAATTTGGAAGGTTGGTATTCTCAAACATAGCATGAAAAATAGTCTACTCTTACAACTCTAAATTTTATGTATATAATGTCCCTTTGTGGCTATGAAGCAATTTTGGGACTATTATTCCAATATCCAATTATCAATGAATGCTTGCATTTCAATGTATGTTGTCTTTGATATACAATTTGAAGTGTGTGATCTCTTAGATACTGTCTTTGATATATGATGTTCATACTTGCTCTAGTAAAGCTCATTAGGCTGTTGTCTTGAAACAGAGCATATCCAAGATGATAAAAAAAACATAAGTAATCTATTTTTTATGATTTTGAAAGATATCCACTCTTGAGGCATGAATAGACATGAGAATGGGATGCATCTGATCTCCTTGATTATCTCGACTGCTTAACGATGCCACTTATGATTATATTATCTCAGAACCATTTATTTATTACTTGACAAATTATTTGCAAATTATTATTGGTGTGGACTTAGCTAATCACCATAAAATTGATTTCTCATTAAAATGACATACAACCATGCTACCAATATCTCTTGCAATGGATCAATACCATCCAGTGGCAGTTGCTAGAAATGTCTATTAATATGTTGAATCTCATTTGAACCCTGTGATGGATACATGATTGGAATCGATGCTATGCTGATTGTTTTTGTTCACTGAAAATATTTATTCCAAGAAACCATCTTATTTATAAGACTTCTTAGTCTCCTTACTATCTAAATATATACTAACTCCACTATATATTAGCATGATGTTTGAGAGTGGTTTCAAATCTTCTATTTACATTTTGGTTAATTTATATTTTTCTAATTTTGTTTTGAAGTTATGACCAAACTTCTATGATGTGTAGTCCAATCTGGCTAGTACATACATGTGGAAAGGAAGGTTGAGTGAAGTTGCAGAGTGTTTTCATCAAGCTCTTCATCTAAATCCTCATCTAGTAAGCCTCTCTCTCATTGAAATTGTACATTTTGTATGTACTTCAAGACTTGCCTGAATTCTATGGTTGTGATTTTTTTTGGTACACTATATAGGTTGATGCACACAACAACCTTAGAAATCTACTACCCAAACATTAAGAAGCTTGGCAAGGGATGGGCATACTATAATAGCTTTAGTTCATCAACCTAGCAGTGAGGTGTTTGAACTCTTTGATAGCCTCTACTTGCTCTCTAGAGGGAAAATTGTTTACTTTGGCAAGGTATCTCAGACATGTGAGGTAAGCTTTCTTTGCCTAAGCTACAATTGTTGGTTGCTATATTTAAGAATACTAGAGATATTATTATCACTAGGCTTAGATAGATGGTAGGTTTCTCTATTTAAGAGTACTTCAGTTACTACTACTAGTTTGGAAACAAGACTTTTAAGTTAAATAGGAGTTAAGTTGCATCAGAGTGTAGTTGATGGGAAGTCATTCTATCATAATTGAATTCTGATCCCAAATTTTGGAAACTTCTCGAAATTGAGCAAGTAGTATTGATACAAATGCTACATTCTTTGAAGATGACTCTTTTGAAGGGCATGCTATTGCACTATTTGGGAGATGGCAAATAGAGCCACTGCAATTACCTCCTACTATAAATGGGATTGTGCCAAACGTGTAGCTAATCTTATATATTTTATAAGGATTGTGTACCTTAGAATAGGAATATCTCTCTGAATATGAAGCTTATTTTGTCCTGGTGACTGGTGGGTTAGGTATAATTTTTACATAGTACCACTTAAATCTTAAAGCACTACTCATTTAGTTTGTACTTTTGTTTTTGATTTTTTATACTTACTAGATATTTCCTTATAACTGTCAACATCTTATATCTACTTATAATGCCTTCAAAGATGTCTATCTATTTATTTTGAGCCTTCTACTTGGTAATTATCATAGTTACCTAAGATGGGAGACATTGGGTATGGAATGGGGATTGCATTTAAAACTATGAATTTTTCAGAATTCTAGCTTAATAATTGGCAGTTCTGAGAAATGTTGGAAAAACTTAGAAAAGCTTCACCTTAAACTACAAGACCTTAGAAAATGTACCTTTAATCTGCTAGGAAGCTAGTTTGTCACATCTGCCTATTTAACATTTTGAGTAGAGGGTTCAAAAAATTGAAAATACTATTTTTTATTAGTCTGATTTCTGGATTAGATTGTGTTCAATTTTTTACCATCAACATTTCGAATCATACTACATGATTCATCATTAGGATGAGAAAGCAAAAGATGCAAAACCAAGTGTTTTTTGATTTAGAATAAAGAATGCATAACAGATGAATATACCAATTGTTTCAAGAAATTACTCTTGATTTGAATGTGAAAGTTTATTGTCTCCCCTTTTATCATTATAAATGAGGGGTTATGTTAGGCATTGTAATGAAGTTTAATTGGAAACATGGGCATGAGCAGGGGGATGGATTGTTGTCTTTGAACTAAAGTTTTTTGTGCAGTGGCTAGTGTCTACTACTAGGGAGATATTTGTGTCCATCCACTCACTTGTTAAATTGTTGGATTTTAAGATTGATATTTACTTTTTGATACATGGTAACTGCCACTTTCTATGTTGGGTAGGATGCCATTTCCAAGTTGCTAGTATATGAATAAAGGTAAAATGATATTGCATTTGATAGAAGGAAGATGAGTATGATTAAAATCTGGGCTAATCCAACCCTAATTTCTCAGTCCCGCAAGTGTCATTTTGTTCACTAACTAGCCTGATGATTAATGTAGAAGGTGACAAAATCCACTTGTAAAGAGCATTCTTACCATATATAGCAGTGTTTTTGATTTCCTCAATGCTTTATTTGCTATTTTCCTTGGCTACCCAAAATATTTGACCATAGACACCTCTTCTTTGGAACATAATAGTTTGAAGTGATGTGTGGGGCATGTCTTGATTTGTTATGTTATTATTATCAGTGCTATGTTGCTAATGTTTTGGTGATTTTTAGTGGGGTTTGAGTAGTTAGTTGTGACAATGTACATAATTACACATTTTACAATAATTTGTTTTAAGCATTTAGTTCGTTTTATGTAGTCTTGAGGTCCTATTTTAACTATTTCCAAGAATATAAATTATATCTATTATCTAATCAAAATTTTAGGGCCAAGCTCACTAACTACTCCATCAGACTCTGTGCATCCTTCTAGTCCTCAAGCTCACATGGCAAGGAACCCTCCATCTTTTGGACCGCTAGTAAGCATTCGTGAAAATTTTGAAATAAATATTCCTTTATAGGATCAAGTTCAATTTTGTTCGTGCATGTTTTAGATATCTGTGGGTCATATCAGTAAACTTAAGATTTATGTTTTCATGTAGATACTATTACAATAAAAGGACAAGGCAGTCTAGTTGGGAGAAACCTTTAGAATTGATGACACCAATTAGGGTGAGACGTCCAAGATTTCTTACCTTTTTCTTATATCAAATGCATATATATATATATATATATATATATATATTGTTACCATAGAATGGTTTATTAACTTAAATATTGTTGAATATCCTTGGAATGTATAAAATCTTAATCATCCCTCACATGGTAGATAAAATGTGGACTAGTTGATTGAACTTGTTTCACGTATATTACATTTTTCTTTCCATGGCCTACCACTCTTTTGTTGACATCTTATGGCAAGATCAGAGATCAATAAACAGGTCTATATGCCTACTTCTAAGGTGGGATGTTTTCTTTTTTGTCTTATGAAGTTGGGTGATCCTTGACATCCAAATTGTATGATTAGTTTTATGGGAGGATTGTCCTTTTGCACCAAATAAAAAATGTTGATGTTGTCATTTTCATGATTTCTGATCCCTCTTAATGAAAAAATAGTGTAGCGTATATAATTTTAATTTTTTTGTAAAGGAGGAATTGTAACTTGGGCCATGAAATGGGTTGTTGTTAGGACATACTCTCGGACATTAATTTTGTAAAAAAAAAATTTAATATAAATAAATAAAAGTAACCAATTATCAAACAAAATGTAGGAATGAAAAAGTGTTGTAAGAACTTCCAAGAAAGTACTATATATGTTTTAGATAATCTAAGTCATATTATTCTAAAGAACAAGAACTAGAGGATTCAAAAGATTGAAAATTCAATAATTGGAAGTGAATAGTGCTAGGTGTCATAGTTTTGGAAAGAATGGAAACAATCTAGTTGAGTTAATGTGATTCTTGTTTAGATTTTCCTCTAAATTTATGTTTAGATTACAAGAGCACTATTTGAAATGAATAGATTTGATATTTATTGTTCATGTGATGTTGATAAAAGGACATGGACAATCTAATTAGTTTTTGGCATGAGCTTGAATATGTTAAGTTTTATGCATCTTGAAGCTAAATTTTGTATAAGATTTCTTATGAAAATATTATTTGGATGTTCTAAATGTTGGTTAATGTTGTGATATTTGAGAAAATATTTCATGTGGATGAGGAAGTTTGCACTTTGCATGGACTTTATCAGCATTTGATAAATGACATTTCATCACTAATATTGCAAGTGTGTGGTATAGAATTAAACATTAAGTACTTTGAGATCTTAGGAGCTATGTGGTGTGTGTTGAGAACTTATGGTTCATGGGATTTACATTTATGTTTGCACATGTCTAGATGTTGAAGAGAATGAGATATTTAGATGTAATGAGTATGGCTTCTAGGTACACTTATTTTGTAAATGACAGGTTACTGACCACTGAATGTTTTATTGGTTTGTAGGAAAGCTTATTATAATTGCAAACAACTTCCCTCCTCTTCGTAGATCAAAAATAGAGTACTATGTTATGCTTGCAAAGATTGGGGTGCATAATTTCAATGGAAGTAAGTTATTCTTTCTAAACACATTAATGGGAAAAATTAGAAGAGCCTCATACATACTTTGGACCTATAATGCATTGTTTAGAGTGTTAATAGGCATTTTATTGTAATAAATTTATCATTTTTTTTCTATTTGATGATCTAAATCTGAAAGATGTCCTTTATATCTTGCATTGATAGTGTATAATTGCTTTTTTTGTCGCCTAGGTTCTTTGTAGAGTTTACTAATTTTTTTCTTTTCAATTTTTTTTTTGACAATGATGTAGAGTGGTCTATTTAATTCAAACCAATGTGGCTTGGTTTTTGTAGTCTTTTATGCTGTAGTTTTATAAAACTCACTTGCCACATCCAAAATGTCCTGCATTACAAGGGTTGTTATTCTAGATTTTCTATATTGGTGCAGTG
The DNA here is from genome assembly GCA_028749045.1 of Cupressus sempervirens. Taxonomy (NCBI): domain Eukaryota; kingdom Viridiplantae; phylum Streptophyta; class Pinopsida; order Cupressales; family Cupressaceae; genus Cupressus; species Cupressus sempervirens. Next base: position 263,315,596 of record CM053791.1, on the reverse strand, counting down.
TGCCTCATTATTTGAGAACATCAATTCAAATACATAATATCTTATAGATGATGTCACTAACAGATCTTGAGATGTTTCAACTACCTAATTTTTCAACAAACCTACCTTTATGTATATTGGCAATTTAGTTAAGCTATGGTGTCAATTCTTGTTATAGTTTGGTTCAGCCCCTTCAATAGTTCACCTTTTTCATTATAAAAAACCAATTGAAATTGATTTTCCAACATTTTTTTTCTTGACTATTCACATTCTGCATTTTTCTCTTTTCTCATTCAAATTAACTCTTTGTTCCATACCATGATGCTAATTTTCCCATTAATGCTTAACATGAACTTTTATTGAAGATTCCTTTGCCAATGAAATAATTTAATGCTTTGTGGGATATTGAAGCTTGTACCACTCACAAGGTGCTCTTTCTTCAACTAGCATTACCACTGAATTCTCATTCATTTAATGCAGCATAAGCCATTTCCAAATGTCATTATTCATGCTAATTTAATTCTTTGTGGGATATTGAAGCTTGTATCACTCACAAGGTGCTCTTGCTTCAACTAGCATTACCCCTGGATGCTCATTCATTTAATACAGCATAAGCCTTCTCCAAATGTCATCAATTATGCTAATTGGTGTAGACATTACCAACAAGAAGTAAAGGATATATACCAAAGGTTTTTTTGGAAAATTCTTTTGCTTCCTTTAAGAACTATTCTAACAAATAACCTAGGTTTTACCTCACTTGCTTAGGTTGTGTATGATCAATTTTCTAACATCATAGTTTTTAGGTGGGGCTTTGATGGAAGATGAAAATTAGATTTTTGTTTGTCCTCACCTTGGGTTATACAATATGCCAAATTCTCAATGCTTCAATAGAGTACATAATCATATCTAAAATAGTTTGCCTTTTATATAAGGATTTTTAATTTTGTACACCTAAAAGTAAAATAGAACTAGTATGCATTGTGGATTTTCTTTGATTTTTGAATGTGATATTGTTGTTGATTCTTACTGGGACAATATGCATATCCTAAAATATTGGCTTGCCATTAGATGATATTTCATGGAGGCAGTCAATAAAATAATTCAAATGCCTTCCCTATGACTCCACATTTTGCATGCATGTCTATTGGGGAAGTTGCAACTTAAACAAATATATTCTCTCAATATATCTATTTTGTGCATATCCAATAACCATGGCTTTTGATGACCACATTACATTTAGGCATCCTGTCAAATAGTTCACATGACTTATCTATGCTTCCATTTTGCAAGCATGTCTCCCAATGCAAATGCTACTACTTCATCTACACCATCTGACAAAATCCTTTATTCTTTGATGGATGCCTATAGCTTATCCCAAAGCTCTCATTTAGCAGTTATAAGATGATCAATCAAGAGGAAACAATTGAGAACTTAGAGTGACATAATTTTTAGATGATCATATGAAATGAAATGGGCATGCGAGTAGAAAGAAACTAGAAAGAAATTGTGTATAGATGAAGGCATGAAATGGATGGTTTTAGAGCACTCAAAATAGACACTCGGCATTTAGTACATTTCATTATTTGAGATCAAATGGGTGTGTGGGATTATATACATAGTGAATAATAAAGGAGAGAATTGAACCCTCCCTGAGGTTCATAGTTGTTGAGGTCCACTTCAGCAATGGCCCTTCCTGTGAAATTTCTCTCTAAAACCTTTCTAATCAGATAATGTGTTATGAGCTCTTCATTACTAGGATGGAACGTGAATCCAAGAGGTAGTTTTGCATCACCCATATCATGACTGTAACTAAAGTTAAGAGCCTCTATTATTGAATTCTCTTCCCTATCACCCATATTCATTTCCTTGCTATTCATAATATTGAATTATGAATAGCAAGGAAATGAATATGGGTGATAGGGAAGAGAATTCAATAATAGAGGCTCTTAACTTTAGTTACAATCATGATATGGGTGATGCAAAACTGCCTCCTGGATTCACGTTCCATCCCACTAATGAAGAGCTCATAACAAATTATCTCATTAGAAAGGTTTTAGAGAGCAATTTCATAAGAAGGGCCATTGCTGAAGTGGACCTCAACAACTATGAGCCTCAAAAAAATTTTGACCAAGCATTGGTCAAAATTTCAACCAATGCTTGGCAATTTTCTACCAAGCATTGGTTGAAATTTTGACCAATGCTATGTAGTTTTCTACCAGCATTGGTCAAAATTTTGACCAATGCTTGGGAGAAATAGTGCCAACAATTTTGCAAGTTTTTGACCAACGTATTGGTCAAAATTTTGACCAACTAGTAGGTTGGTCAAAATTTTGACAAGAAAATTTTTGACCAATGGGTTTGTCAGAATTTGGTCAAAAACTGGGTCAAAATTTCAACCAATAATGGTTGAAAAATGACCTCAAATGTACTAGTGATACTTGTCAGGGCAACTAACTTGCATCTTTCATGTGAATGACTTGGTGGAGATAGCGATGCTAATCACCCTAGAGTGATTTCATCCATGAGATAATGTACCCAAGTCTCTTTATTCATTCTATTGAATCTCCACCAATATTCAAACAAACAAGTTATGATGAAGAAAGAGCATATTTGCATTGCTAGATCTAGCCATGGGAATAAAAAATGGGGAATAATCAATACATCCTAGAATAATGAGTGCCTCTTTTTGCAATCTAACATCATCATTCCTCACATTTTTAGATTCATCTACTTTGTATTTAAAACTGCACTACTTGTTGAGTGAATGAATATATGCTTTTGGTGCCCTCATGATATTAATGGTAGCCAATGCACTTTATTCTCTTCTTCCAAACTATGATAGTTTGCATATTCTTTAATTCCATTTCCCCAACATACCTTATGAATTTGGTCTTCACAACTGGTACCATGAATCTTAAGAAAAGATCTTGATTTTCTACTTTTAGTCTCTATAAGTTATCAATGTCTGATCATCTCAAGATAGAGAACTATAATTGCCATTGCTTTGTATAAAAAGATTCAATATCTTTCTTCTTCTTAACACTTAGCTCAAATCTCCCTCAATGATATCACACATGGAATTGAGAAAAAATTTGTAATTGAGCTTTTGAATATTGAATCTTGAGCCTTTTGAATTCAAATTGAAAGTAGAGGTTGAACTACAATCTTGACAACCACTAAATTTTGGTGTTAAATCAAACATAGATTCTAAACTTTTCTTGAACTAAACTTGCAAGATGCCTCTTTGAACCACTTTGAACTACTTTTAACCTTAGTTCAAAGTGGTTCAAAACCATAAATAATTTATTTTTTAAACTATGTCCATATTGGATACCAACATCATAATATATATCTTGTTTTTATTGTTTATGTTTTAAGTACCCAGAGCTAATGGAATAGATAGTTTGATCCCATGACAAAAGATGAGAGAGATTTGGTAGTTGGCAACTTTGTACTGGCCAACACTACAAGTTAAAGCATCACTTAAGATGGCATCGCAAAATCAAAATGGAGTAAGATCACCAAAAAGTTAGAGAGGTTATTGTAGGTCTCCACAACATGGTCCTATAGCACCTAGAATCACATTCATACCTCACACAAGCTCTAAGATATCACATGTCAAATATCGCTGCCCTATGGCATTTAGTGACTCTTAGGGACATTTCAGTTCAACATGCTTGAGAACATTTGAGTGCTCAATAGGATGGGACAAGCTTGGGGCTATGGTTTACCTAGCAGCCCAGAGCTTAAAAAATAAACAATTTGATCCCACAATGAATGGTGAGGGAGATTTGGCAATTGGCAACTTTGTACTAGCCAATACTATGACTTTTAGCATCACCCGAGATGGCATTGCAAAATCAAAATGGAGTAAGATCTCCAAAAAGAGAGAGAGGTTATTGTAATTTTTTGCAACATAATCTGATAGGACCTAGAATTGCATCCATACCTTGCACAAGCTTCGAGATATGCCCTATCAAAGATTGTTTCCCTATGGCATTTAGTGACCCTTAGGGACATTTTGGTTCAGTGTTCCTGTGAACATTCAAGCGATCAATAATACTTGTTGAGCTTGGGGCTAGGGTTTACCTAGCCACATAAAGCTAATGGAATAGACAGTTTGATCCCATGAAGAATGGTGAGGGAGATTTGATAGTTGGCAACTTTGTACTAGCCAACATTAAGAGTTTCAACATCACCCGAGATGGCATCGCAAAATGAAAATAGAGTAAGACCTCCAAAAAGAGAGAGAGGTTATTGTAGGTCTCCACAACATGGTCCTATAGGACCTAGAATTGCATCCATACCTCACATGAGCTCCAAGATATGCCCTGTCAAAGATCGCTTCCCGATGGCATTTAGTGACCCTTAGGGATGTTTTGGTTCAGCATGCTTGAGAATGTTTGAGTGCTTAATGGGACTGGACAAGCTTGGGGCTAAGGTTTACCTAGCCATCTAGAGTTAATGGAATAGACAATTCAATCCCACGACAAATGGTGAGGGAGATTTTGGTAACTGGAAACTTTGTACTGGCCCACACTATGAGTTTTAGCATCACCTGAGATAGAGTCACAAAATCAAAATGGAGTAAGATCTCCGAAAAGTGAGAGAGGTTATTATAGGTCTCTACAACATGGTCCTATAGGACCTAGAATTGCATCATACCTTGCACAAGCTCTGAGATATGCCCCATCAAAGATCGATGCCCTATGGCATTCAGTGACCCTTAGGGACATTTTGATTTAGCATGCTCGAGAACATTTGAGCCCTCAATGGGACTAGACAAGCTTGGGGATAGGGCTCACTCAAACACCTAGAGCTAACAAAATAGACAGTTCTATCCCATGATGAATGGTGAGGGAGATTTGGCAGTTGGCAACTTTGTACTAGCTAACACTATGAGTTTCAACATCACCCGAGATGGCATCACAAAATCAAAATGGAGTAAGATCTAAAAAAAGTGAGAGAGATGATTGTAGATCTTTGCAACACGGTCCTATAAGACCTAGAATCACATCCATACCTTGCACGAGCTTTGAGATATGCCTTGTCAAAGATCACTACCCTATGGCATTTAGTGACCCTTAGGGACATTTTGGTTCAGCATGCCCAAGAATGTTTGAGCACTCAATGAGACTAGAAAAGCTTGGGGCTAGAGTTTTCCCACACACCTGGAGCTAACAAAATAGATAGTTCAATCCCATGACAAACGGTGAGGGAGATTTGACAATTGGAAACTTTGGACTGGCCAACACAACAAGTTTCAGCATCACCCGAGATGGCATCACAAAATCAAAATGGAGTGAGATCTCCAAAAATTGAGAGATTTAATTGTAGGTCTCCACAACATAGTCCTATAGGATCTAGAATTGCATTCATACCGAGCTCCGAGATATGCCCCATCAAAGATTACATTTAGTGACCCTTGGGGATGTTTCAATTCAGCGTACCCAAGAATTTTCAAGTGCTCAATAGGATAGGATAAGCTTGGGGCTAGTATTTACCCAGCCACCTAGAGCTAATTGAATAGACAGTTCAATCTCATGACAAACGATGAGAGAGATATGAGCAAGATATGTATGCCTAGGCCACTTTGTGCAAGATATGAGCAAAAGTTGCTAATTAGACCAAATTGAGTCATTTTGAATTTTTGGTCAAGATAGCCTAGGATTAGGTGTTTTTAGTTGTTTTTTAATGGTTTGGAACCTTTTCCAAGTCCTAGAAGTGAAATATAGTGAACTTTGCATTAGATACACTTTTTGTGCAAAATTGAAAAAGTTGTAAAAGTTGCTTTAAAATGAAAATCTGACTAGAAACCTTCTAACCATCAAAAAAATATTTCCCATACTCATATACCCGAGCATGGATAGTTAAAACTTCCCAAACTTCCATTTGCAACTTTTTTGCAAAAATTGCAAAAGTTGCTCAAGTAACTTTTTGAGCAACATTGCAACTTTACATTTATAGGACTTGGGAAGCTAGGATACTCAAGTTAAATATGATCCCTAAAAGTTCTCATCAAAATATATTAATGATATTAATAGAACAAAAAAAATCCAATTGCCACCATTAAATGGAGACTTTAGGTTAATGGAGATTGTCAGTTCCCAAACATGTCCCAGTGAAGTAGATGACTAGTTTACAAAGCAACCAGTAGGAAATAGGGTTGTAGAAATTAACTCAATGCTCAAGAAGGTTCAGCAACACTAAAATAACTTATTTCCAAATGCTTATCCCTTCACCAATTCCCAAACTCCTGTCATTCACAAATCAACACGCTACAAGAGGTCAAATCCTTCATGGTACTTGACCTAGGGCTTGATTGGAAAAATCACAAAACACATCCTCTAGTCTTGAAACCCTGGAATGTTAAAAAGGACCCTACTAACTACCATTTTACAAGTGCCCATGAAATTTAAACCAAGGAAATTGCAGTTAGAGGCCCATTTTTACTGTGTGCACTAAAAACCTAGTTTCACTAAAAATGCAATAACTTGAGTTAGAAAACACTTAGAACAATGAGACCAAAAGAAAAAGAAAGTTGATTCAAAGCTCTATCTCAAAAATCATCACATTTGGTCTAGAAGTCCATAAATTCTATGCAATATGAAAACAACAATAAAAATGACTTGAAAATTGAATTTCCTTCTTTGCAACTTATTCCAATCCATATATTAATGCCCTCCAAACCTCAAAAATGAAGTATATATATCTCCTATGTATATTTTAATGGTTAGAACCAATATTTTAATAGTTATAACCCTTTTCCCACTAAGTTGCAAATTTGAGCAACTTTTACAATTTTCAACAATGCAACTTTGTAGAAAAAGTGCAATTTTTATATTTTTCACTTGATTCCACTTATAGGACTTGGAAAAGGTTCCAACATACCTAAAAACAACTCAGTCCTAGGATTTCTTGACCAAAAAAATTAAAAATCTTGAATTTTCCTAATGAGCAACTTTTTCTTATAAATTGCATAAAGTGCCTTAAGCATACAAAATTGTGTCTTTCTTTGACAACCATGGACTTCTCATCTAAGGGTTTTTTATTCTAGCCTAAGTAGATTAAAAAAACATGATAACCAAAATATAAACCAAGTGCCTTGGTGCTCTGCACTAGGAACATACACACAAACATGAATGAAAAGAGAAAATGACCATGAACACAGTAAGATTGGTGAAATGTAGCAATAAAACTCTTCATGTTTGCAAGTTTGCAATAAATGGCATCCAATATCCATGCTACCACAACTAGGTCCAATTTGAAGTTTTCATTTATTTAGATTAAGTGTTGTAGATACTCATTTTCACATTGTTTCTGATGCAGAGCTTATAACCTTCTTTCACTGAAAGCTTCCTAAGTGCCTAGTAGCACCCAACCCACTACAATATGCCAATCAGACTTACCAGCCTTTACCCAATGCTGAAAATTGTCTCTCTAAGTGGACTCCACTTTTCTAAGGTCTTTCCCCTTCTTTAGGGCTCTTAGCAAACTTGGTTCAATTATAGGTTTTAGGGACACTAGCCCTCAACTAGGCCAAATAAGGAAAAATGTGAGATCTGGTTTCTAAACTCCAAACTTAGGCTAGGATCAACATCACTAGGTTCATACCATAGAGATCCATGCACTTTTAGGGTTCTATCACCCCCAAAAGACCAAATTCCCAAAATTAGGCCTAGAAATCCTAGTAGGTCAATTTTTAGTTTTCTATGGCTAACTTCCAAACTTTCCAAATAAGGTATCAAACAAATTACCTTTTAAAATACCCTTTACCAAGTTCTTGAAGACTCCAAAATATCATGGTCTAAACCTACTCCAACATGTCCTAATTCCCACTTGGTTCATAGACCTAATAGGCCTAATTAGGTTGGCTTTCCAAAGAAAATATTAGCAAATGGGTTCATAGAACCAGAACAACTACATGGAACTCTTCCTCACCATGCCATATCTCCATTTCACCCTTTTCTTGGGTCAGATCAGTTGGTTTGGAAATCTAATCACCACTTCTCCTACAAATCTGGGCTGAACACATAGGGATGTTCAACCTAGGGTCAGCTGGGAAAAATATGAAACCTTCTCCTCTGGGTCTAAAACTCTACCATATCAAAGTAAACTCCCCTAACTTGCATCCCTCCAAGTAGCATCAAATTCCAACCATGGGATTGCAAGTTAGAGGCACATGTTTGCCAAAACCCTCGAATTCGACCCCAAACAAGCAACTTGAACAAAAAATGCAATAACCTGAACAAATGGAAAGATAAATCCTTCAAATGAAAATAAAATGAAGCCTAGTTCATCAGGCTATCCAACCATGTCAACTAATCCCTTCTCAAAATTTTGTACAACATAGAAAAATAGTGAAACTGGCAAAAAATTAGAGTTTTATTCATGCAAATGTTCACTAGTATGTACCATCACGTTGTCCTCTCCATGTACAAAATATTTAAACATTTCCTCTATATCTTCAATGGTCATAACCATATTTCAAATGGTTATGCCAATGTACAACCATTTTTGCAACCATATTGCAAAGTTGTTAGCATTTTTGCAATTTTGCTTGACAATTTTTGCAATTTTTGACAATTTTTGACAACTAACTTCCTATACACCTAGGACTTGACCAAATGACCCTAAGGACCATTAAAACCTTCTAAGGATCAAAAAAATCCTATTTGCATTTAAAAACCACCAAAATTGCTTATTTTTGACCCATTGGTGCAATTTGGCACTCTGGCTTATAATGGCACCTAGAGCCCAATTGACCTTACATTTTGGTCTTATTACAACATTCTTATTAATGTTCCAAATCCAAAACTAGGACCACTATCCATTTGCCTTGGTGCCCTGCACCAGTTTCCTTCAAGAAAAATGATGTAACCATCCCCTTTCTATTCTATCTATGACTTGGGGATGGATTATTAACATGTATCATATCTAGTTATGCATACTAATGTAGGGAATGATTAGAGGATGTAGATGATCATCCAACTAGACAAGTTTGGAGTGCATGGGTGCATGGAAATGCATTAAATTTGATGCCATAGGTATAGCAGCAGGAGATTTGCCTAAAGGAGGCCATGGTTTTATGTAAAACAATCAAATTAATCATCATAAACATGGTGTAGGATCAACTAACAGGTTTTGGAAGTGATTTCTTGGTTAGATTTGAAGAGGCCCTAGTTTTTTGCCTTGTTTGGTGAGGGTTTCGTAAAAGTCACATATAGAGAGTTGATGGGTTCAATAAAATTGAAGAATCCTCACTTTAGGATAATATTAAGATAATTTAACAAGTTTTAAGGTTGGGGGATAATTATTCCATATAGTTTCTTTGTAAATGGAGGGATTTTTATGCCTAAAAAGTGGCCCATAGTGTAATAGCAGAGACTTAGTCCAAAACAACCATACCTCATCTTTTTATATGTTATAGGGAATCTAAATAGGTATCTTAATCTTCAATTATTATTTTTATGTTATGGGAAAATGTTGAGAAAAATGCAAGAGGACGGCATTTGAGGGCTAATTGGGGCTTGCAGGCCTCATAGGCTAGGATGATTGCTTTACCTTAGAGATAGGTTCTTGGTATTTGGTAAACTAGTTATTTGGAGTGTATTAGGGTATTCAAAACCATTATATTACTAATAATTCTTTGGATAAGTCATTTACCTAATTTGTGAAACTTAAGCCTTAAGGTTACATTTAGAAACCTTTGGGAAAACACATTGTTCAGAGTATTTTCTCATAGAACTTGAAAGGGCCCATCTTTCTCTACATCACTTTGCCTAAAAGTGTCTATAAAGAATATATTTAATCATACCCTAAAGATTTTATTGCAAGTGTGGAAGAGATACAATATGCAATTGTGTCCTAGAGCTCTACATTACAAGTTGTAAGTTCAATACATGTTGATATGTAGTCAAGTCTCAAATACTTAACAATGATGGTGTGAAGAGGGTGATATGTAATTAGGTCTTCAAGACTAGATTGTAAGGATGCAAGACTTAACCTAATGATATATGAAGATGCTTAAAGAGCTTGCAATAAATTCCTAGAGAGTTGATTACAATACATGCCTATCAACATAGAAGGATGGCTTATTGGTTGGGCCTTAAGGCTTGCCAGCCACTTAAGCATGAGAAAACTTGCAATCAAGTTTGTGAGACCCAATTGAATTTTTTTAATGCATGTAACTTAAGACTTTTAATTGATGTCAAGGACCTTGACTATATATGAGAACTATGACAAGCTATTCACATGTTGAGATTCAAATATCAACCTATACACTAGTAACTATGAGGATAATGCAAGGGCATTCAAAAACATTAAAAAAAGGGCCTAAGTGATGCAATTGGCAGGGTACTAACAAGGTAGATTGGGAGAGTACAACCAACAAGAACAACCTAACAAGGTTTGACAACCCAAACAAGGCTCAAGACCCCACAGTTGCACCTTGACAACAAATATTGCTTAATACAAGAAACCTACACTAGACATGGAACAAAGAACTCGGACTCAAGAAATGATGTTCTTACATCAACATAGGCATATGGACTAGAATTGAAGACCCCAAACTGAGAAAAGGACATAGTTCCTTCATTAACCTCTTAGATTCCTAGTAGCCCAAGGAATGAGACTTAGGTTTGCAACTTGTACACTTACCATGAAAAGAAAATACTAACACCAAGATTACTTCTTACTTCTGATGTACTATTAGATTCCAAAGTGGAGAGATCCCATTAGCAAGCAAATTGTCAAAACCTGTGGGGACAACATTTAGACACAATGGCTAATTAGGCCACATTTACAAGAGAGGTACCATTTAAACATGTCCTAAAAACATGAGACCAATTGGAGATGTGGAGGAATGATCCAAATATGCTGATTACCAAAATTGAAAATGCTAGGACAACAGGTTTGTGTATTGTTGCATACAATGTATATGCATCTAGGGCATCATGTTTCTTCCTTCTCCCTAGATCTTATCACCTAAAACCAAAATCATCTTAAATTTAATTAAAAATAGAAGGATTCCACCAAAGGCCATAATTTTCCTATGGTGGAATCTCACATTATATCTTGATTTCAGTCAAAACCATTGAAACCCTTGAATTTCGGTTGTCAGCACTAAAATAGGAATAACTTGAGTTCTATAGCATTTCAAGACCTCAAACCAATTTCATTAGAAAGGTGATTCAAATATATATCCAACCATACTAATAAAAAATTGCCAAGCATCTATACATGACTGTACCATGCAATAAAATAGCCCAGAATGCAGAAAACAAGGTTCTTTTTATTGATTTCAATTCCAAAAATGTACATTGTACCTTCCACCCACCTGAAAGGGCTATATGAAGGTCTTCCACAACTGATCCAACCATATTTTAAAGTTTGTGACCATTAGAGGAAATATTAGAAGCATTTTTTCTTAGTTATGCAAAAAGTTTCAAAGTTGCATAGCAACTTATGCACTTTTAATGCATTTTTTAACATTTTAGAGCCTAAAAGGCATTTTAACCATTCAAATGAGTATAGATTGACCCAACACAACTACTAGACCCTAGATTATAAGTATATGCATTCAAATTACATAAATTGTGCCCTTGTGACCTCATTGAGCAATGAGTTCATAATATACCCAAATTGCTAATGGGCCACACAAAAGGGTTAAAGGTGAACCTAAGAGGCCCAAACACCCTTATTTCATCATTCCATGTGAGAGTGAGAGTGCACCACTAAGAGACATGAGCCACAATGAAAATGGACTTTTTTTGTAGATTTATACTTAATTCTTACCAAGAAAAAATTGAGAGCAACATATTGAAAGGTTGTGTTAAACAAAAATAATGTTGATGATGACCTTCAATCTACCTTTGAATCCTTTTAAAGAAAGTTAGATCTCAATATACTTAGTTATTTAAGATGAAAGAATATTTGCATTTTTCAATTCACTTGCTTCATATGTTCTTTACTCTTTTCTATCCCTACCTATACAATTCAAACTTATACTACATGCAAAATACTTTCTAACACTTCCAACTTGTTAAATGGGCTATCCCTTAGCAATTCCATGCTAGGGATGCTTCCCTAAGCTAGAGACTGATCCCTTAAGTTACTCATTTCCCTATGGTAAGGTATGCCTTGAATTTTAGGCCAATTAGTGACTCTTCCAAATGCATTGTGACTTTCTACACCCTAGCTATCACGCCTAGGTCTAATGACCCGTATTGATGTAGAGCACACAACCTACTTTTGCCACTTGGTTCTTAAACATCTAAGGGCACCCAAACCCACTATAGGATGATGTCTTGGTTACCAGCCTTTTCCAAATGATGACCTTTACTTATCCAAGTGGAATCCACTCTCCTAAGGTGCTTCCTTTTTCCTAGGGCTCTTGGCAAACTTGGATCAAAATATGGCTTTAGGGACAATTGCCCTCAACTAGGCCAATTAAGGCAAAAAAAAGTAAAAAGGTTTCAAGACTTAAAACTTAGACTTTATTCAACATTTCTAGGACTAAACCACTAGGATTAATGCACTTTCAAGGCCCCAACACCTTCAAAGGATCAATATCCCTAACTTAGGCCTAGAAATCCTAGTAGGTCAAAATTTAGTTTTCCTTGGCAAAATTCCAAACTTTCCAAAGGACAAGGACAATTTATCACCTTTTCAAATACATTTTAGCTAGTTCTTGAAGACTCCAAAGGATCAAGGTCTGACTCCATTCTAGCATACCCAAACTCCACTTTGGTCCGTAGAAGTAATAAGCCTAATTAGGTTGGGTTTCCAAAGCAAGTGCTTGAAGATGGGTTCATAGAATCAACTCAACCCCATGGAACTCTTCCTCTCCTTCTTAAAACTCCATTTCACCTTTCATTTTGGTTTAGACAATCAGTTTGGAAGCCTAAATGTCACTTCTTCTTCAATTCCTAGCTGAACACATAAGGATGTTCAGCTTAGGGCTAGCTAGTAAAAATATCAAACCAATTCCTCCAGGTCTGAAACTCTTCCATGTCAAATTAAACTTGCCTAACTTGAATCCCCCAAAGAGGCATTAAATTAAAATTGTGGGTTTGCAAGTTAGAGGCACATGTTTGCCAAAACCCTTTAATTCAAGCCCAACTAAGCAACCTTCACAAAAATAGCAATAACTTAAGAAAATAAAAAGATATAACTTTCAAACCAAATGAAAGTGAGACCTAGTTCATCAAGCTATCCAACCATGATAGTTGATCTTCTTCACCAATCTGTACATGTTTGTACAACTCAGAAAAATAAAGAAAAAGGTAGAAAATTAGAGTTTTATTCATGTAAATCTCCACCAGTCCGTGTAACTATGTTGTCCTCTCCATGTACAACATTTTTAAACACGTATTCCTTGCCTCCAATGGTCATAAACATCATTCAAATGGTTATTGCAACATTCAACTTCCTTTTCAATTATTTAGCAAGAAAAGTTGTCATTTTGCATTTTTTTTGCATGACAACATTGACATTTTGTCTTTAATAAGCTCTAGAAACCTAAATCTTTGCCCAAAGACCCCAAGGCATTTAAATCTATCTAAAGACTTATAAACTCCTTATTGCATACAAAATAACTCAAATTCCTCAAATTTGACCTTTGGTTCAATTTGGTATCCTGTCATATAATGACACCAAGGATCCAATTGACCCCCCCCCCCCCCCCCCCCTCTCTCTCTCTCTCTCTCTCTCTCCCTATTCAATCTAATGAACCAACTAGATCTGCTCTACATTTTAATGTCTCAAGTATTGCCTCATGGTCTGACTCGTGAACTTTCTAGAGAGTCTTATTATGTGGTTTTCCACCATATTTTATCATGTGCACATTTGACGCAATAACAAGGTTCAAATAATGAAGAATCTTCCTCTATGTTTGCCAATCCTTGAATAACCACAAGTTAGGGTTCTTCATAGAATATCATCTAAGCCATGTATCAGTTACAACCACTACACTGATATGGTACTCTAAACCTTCACCATTTATAACCGAGTGATCCAAAAAAAATTTGGCTTGGACACAACAATACAAATAATAATTTGTCCCTTCTTCATTGACTTTAGGTGCAATAATAGAAAAAACATGGCCTACAGTGATAAATGTACAAAATGATGTCATTAATTTAGAAAATACTTAGGTAAAAATTATAAAGTTACATATTGAAATTACAAGGATATATAAATATATATATTACTAGGTTGCACTAGATTAGACAAGTGGTCAAAGTCAATAGATGAATCCATCTCTACCATTTCTAGTGTTTTTGGGAGACAATAGGTGTCAATTGGGTCCAAAACCCATATATCCCATTTGTCCACCCATTTAGTCGACTCACAATCATCCCAATTTTTCTCTGCACATGATGAACAATAGCATGCCATTTTTCGTGTGTGGATACTCCATGAACCTACATCAAAGCTTCTAAAATAGTGAAACTCACTTGATCCTATTATGTGCAACAATCCTCATATGGTGCAATGTTAATATTATCTATCAACCAAAAAACTCTACAAACTGTAGACCCACCTTCCTTACCTAGACCCATTGTAGCATTACACCATTGGACGATGAATTTTGCATCTATGAATATTGCTCCATCTTTGTACTTTAGTTCTTCATGAGCTAAGGTTCTTTTGATGCATGTGTCTACACCATTGTACTCTTCCTTTCCATGACCAGCCTCTGTGAAATTCCACATATACTGAATTCTACACAATCTATGCATTTACTCAACCAATAGAACGTCTGTGCATTCTTGAATTGAGATATGCAATTGTCTGACCAAATAATGTGTTGACAATATGGTATGCCATTTTTAGCCAAATCTCCATAAAATAGTTGAAAACAACCATGTAAAAACTTTGTAGAATGTGATCGATCATCGCTAATGTAAAAATGTTACTCCCTCAAAATCTTCTTCTCATCCTCTATACTTGGAGGTGAATGCAAAAATTTTATGTGAACAAATATGAAAATCTGTTGAGAAGTATAATACTTTGCTTCCACCTCATTTTGTGGTTTTAGTGTGTAGTTCTTTGTGAAGTCTACAACCAAAAAAATGGTATCTAGTGGAAACATATCCTTGCACAACTTGAATTGCAAATCCAACCATCAAGCTCTATGTGTATGCCTTGCATACTCGTAAATAATCTTTTCATGAAAAATCTTCATGAACTTATATACTGGAATCTTTTCAATGACTAAATCAGATCTTTTACCCTATTTCCCATCTTTTAGAGCATATGTCACTATCTTAAATTTTTAGTAATCTACTATTTCATTTCCAATTGCATGTGTACTATCCATATGTTCACAAGTTGAGAAAAGTTGAAAAGAACCACAAAATAAGAATGTACCATCCAAGCATGATGTCTTGTAAAAAATTTGGCCATCTCCTATTTCACATAAAATGTTGGATATGAATTCCCTTGAAGATCTTGGTGGCACATTCATGTCAGAATCTTGCAAAAACACACATAAGTTCCTACAAACATCGAAATGATTAGAAAATTCAACATGTATTGTACAATAACAAGTTGTGTGTGTGTGATTTATCTTTACATAAAAAATTTTACCTATCTCAAAAAATCTTTGACTTATTCGAATTTGAGAATACATACCAATAAATTTTGCAAAAAAATGTGTCTGAGTTGAGTCCAAAAAATGTTTTGCATGTGGGTTGCGATTTTGGTTACCAATCCTCCTTCTTACAACATCTCTTTGATTAGGAGAAACACGAGTTTTTTTTCAAAAAATATTCAATCAATGATTTCAAATTTCAAATTAAAATTCCTCATCATTTCAACAAATAATTGGCATTGACCTGTAATATTTAATTCTTCAAAGAATAATCTCCACATATGATTAACTTTTCTTTGACAAGTACACTTTCTTATCTTGTGAGGCATTGTTTTCAAAATGTTAGTATCAATATCATTCAAATATTTTGGTCTTCTAAAAAAAATTCTAGAAGGTGTTATAATCTCTTCCATTCCCTCAACATTTTGAACATTAACATAAGGTTGAGTATTTTGTGTACCTTGAACCGAAGATGATGTGCCTTGGCAATAAGATGCGAAAGATGGAATATCACCTACTTGATATGTTGATGTTGTGCCTTCAACATGACATGATGGAGTGTGTACATCATTGGATCTACAAATTAGCATCTCTTCAACATGAGAGGATGATATGACTCCAACATTGGAAGATGGTGTATCTTCAGAATTCAATTGTCTTCCTGAGCATAATAGTCTCATTTGTTCTCTTTGTCTTTCCAATTCTTCCTCTTTGTTTCTTTGTATCGGTGGTTCTTGTTCCTCTTTGAAAGTAAATTCTTCATTATTTCTTTGCAATTTTCTTTTTTCACATAGTAGTTTCATTTTATCTCTTTTAATTGCCAAATATGTCTCCCTCTCTTCCTTTGTTTGAGTTTTTGGTTTCCTCCTTGGCATGATGATGATTTCTATATGTCAAATTATTCAAACATCTGAATTGCTTACAATTTGTAAACTACAAATAATTCAAATACATATAAAAATTATAATTATTTCAATGAATACACAATATATATTGAACAACTTGCCAAATTTCTAACCATTTCTAAATAACAATTCATTCAAACATACAAATTTTAATGAATTCACTATATATTAAAAAACATATCAAATTATAATCAAATTTGTCTTTATATATCAACAAACAATATTTAAAAAGGACTACACTAACCTTTTCTATAGAAAGAATATTCAAAAAGCCTTCAAATAGCATATCCAATGTTTGAATTTGGTGTTTGCTAGCTTCAAAAAGTCTTCAAATAGTGTTCACTAACTTCCAATAGCTTGAAACTTGCATTTTCTGTCAAAACAATAGAATGCACAATGGACAAAAAGTAGAATATGGATTAGCGGTGACCCAAACTTGCTTTATGACCTTTTTTGGTGATTTCACATAGTGTGTATGCCCCATAAAGTGCATATGCACTATAGTGCCTATGCATTATGTGAAAATAAATCTCTCCCTCGCCCACCATCCCCCATCCTCTACTCTCTCTCTTCCTACTCTGTCTCTCGCTCTCCCTCTCCTACTCCCTCTCACTATCTCTCTCCCATCCCCTACTCTCTCACTCTCTCTCCTCTCCCATCCCCTACTCTCTCTCACTCTCTCTCCTCTCCCATTCCCTACTCTCTCTCTCGCTCTCCCTCTCCCACTACCTACTTTCTCTCTCCCATCCCCTACTCTCTCTTGCTCTCTCTCTCCTCTCACATCCCCTACTATCTCTCACTCTCTCTCCTCTCCCATCCCCTACTCTCTCTTGCTCTCCCTCTCCTACTCCCTCTCCCATCCCCTACTCTCTCTTGCTCTCCCTCTCCTACTCCCTCTCCCATTGCCTACTCTCTCTCTCACTCACTCTCTCCCATCTCCTACTCTCTCTCATTCTCTCTCCTCTCCCATTCCCTACTCTCTCTCACTTTCTCTCCTCTCCCATCCCCTACTCTCTCTCTTTCTCTCTCTCCTCTCCCATCCCCTACTCTCTCTCTTGCTCTCCCTCTCCTAGTCCCTCTCCTACAGCCTACTCTCTCTCTCTCTCTCTCTCTCTCTCTAGCTACTCTCTCTCCCCCTCTACCATCCCCTACTCTCTCTCTCACTCACACAATCGCATCCTTATCTCTCTCTCTCACTCACACAATCGCATCCTTATCTCTCTCTCTCACTCACACAATCGCATCCTTATCTCTCTCTCTCTCTCTCTCTCTCTCTCTCTCTCCCACTCCCTCTCCCACCACCTACTCTCTCTCTCCCATCCCCTACTCTCTCTTACACACACTCCCATCCCCCTCTCTCTCTCCCTCTCCCACAACCTGCTCTCTCTCCCATCCACTACTCTATCTCTCTCTCTCTTGGGCTACTTTCTCTCTCCCCTCTCCCACCCCCTACTCTCTCTCTTTCACACACACACTCCCATCCCTCCTCTCTCTCTCCTTTCCTATCCCCTACTCTTTAGATCTCTCACAAACACTCCCATCCCCCCTCTCTCTCCCTCTCCCACTCCCTCTCCCACTGACTACTATCTCTCTCTCACTCTCTCCCTCTCAACTCTCTCTCTCTCCCCCATCCCCTACTCTCACTCTCTCTCTCATCCCTTACTCTCTCTCACACTCTCCCATCCCCTACTCTCACTCTCTCTCCCATCCCGTACTCTCTCTACCACCCCAAATCTCTCTCACACTCACACTATCTCACATCCCCTACTCTCTCTTACACACATTCCCATTCCCCCTCTCTCTCCCTCTCCCACTTGCTCTCCCACTACCTACTCTCTCTCCCATCTCCTATAATCTCTCTTTCACACACCCACATACTCCCATCCCCCCTCTCTCTGTCCTCTCACATCCCCTACTCTCTAGATCTCTCACACACACTCCCATCCCCCCTCTCCCACTCCCTCTCTCACTGCCTACTATCTCTCTCCCACTCTCTCCCTCTCTACTCTCTCTCTCCCCCATCCCCTACTCTCTCTGCCACCCCTACTCTCTCTCACACTCTCTCCCATCCCCTACTCTCTCTTACACACACTCCCATCCCCCCTCTCTCCCTCTCCCACTCCCTCTCCCACTACCTACTCTCTCTCCCCCATCCCCTATTCTCTCTTTATCTCTCTCTCCCCTCTCTCATCCCTTACTCTCTCTCTTTCACACACACACTGATCCCCCTCTCTTTCTCTCTCTCCTCTCTAATCCCCTACTCTCTCTCACTCGCTCTCCCTCTCCTACTACCTACTCTCTCTCTCTCTCTCTTACTCTTTCTCTCTCTCACTCTCACTCTCTTCCTCTCTACTCTCTCTGCCATCCCCTACTCTGTCTCACATTCTCACACTCTCTCCCATCCCCTAATCTCTCTCTTATACACATTCCCATCCCCCCTCTCTCCCTCTCCCACTCCCTCTCCCACTCCCTCTCCCATAGCCTACTCTCTCCCATCCTCTACTCTCTCTCTCTCTCTCTCTCTCTCTCTCTCTCCCCTCTCACATTCTCTACTCTCTCTTTCAAACATACACTATCATCCCCCCTCTCTCTCTCCTCTCCCATCCCCTACTCTCTCTCCCCTCTCCCATCCCCTACTCTCTCTCTCTCACTTGCACACTCTCATACTCCTCTCTCTCTCACTCTTGCTCTCCCACTTCATCTCCCACCACCTACTCTCTCTCTCTCCCACATCCCCTACTCTCACTCTCTCTCTCCCATCCCCTACTCTCTCTCTACCACCTCCTACTCTCTCTCACTCTCTCATTCTCTCCTATCCCCTACTCTTGCTCACTCTCTCCCATACTATACTCTCTCTCTGCCACCCCCTACTCTCTCTCTCCCATCCCCTACTCTCTCTTACACACACTCCCTTCCCCCCCTCTCTCGCTCTCCCACTCCCTCTCCCACCATGTACTCTCTCTCTTTCTCACTCTCTCTCACATCCCCTACTCTATCTCCCCCCTTTCCCATCCCCTACTCTCTCTCTTTCATAGACACACACTCCCATCCCCCCCTCCCTCTCTCATCCCTTACTCTCTAAATCTCTCACACACACTCCCATCCCCCTCTCTCTCCCTCTCACACTCTCTCTCCCACCACCTACTCTCTCTCACTCTCTCTCTCTCCCTTTCTTCTCTCTCCCATCCCTTACTCTCTCTTTGCCACTGCTATTCTCTCTCACACTTTCTCTCATGCCATACTCTCTCTCTTACACACACTCTCATCCCTCCTCTCTCTCTCTCTCCCACCACCTACTCTCTCTTTGGATACTCTCTCTCTCTCCCCTCTCCCATCCCTTACTCTCTCTCTTTCACACACATAAACTCTCATGCCCCCTCTCTCATCCCCTACTCTCTCTCTCTCTCACACACACACACTCCCATCCTCCTCTCTCTCACTCTCCCTCTCTCACTCTGTCTCCCACCACCTACTCTATCTCTCCCCCATCTCTTACTTTCAGTCTGTCTCTCCCATCCAGTACTCTCTCTGCCACCCCTACTCTCCCTCACACTTCCTCTCTCTCCCATCCCCTACTCTCTCTCCCCTCTCCCATCCCATACTTTCTCTCTCTATCACCATTACACACACACACACACATCCATCCTCCTCTCTCTCTCTCTCTCTCTCTCTCGCTCCCTCTCCTATTGCCTACTCTCAATCTCTCTCTCCCATCCCGTACTCTCTCTACCATCCCTACTCTCTCTCTCATTTCCACTCTCTCCCATCCCCTACTCTCAATCTCTCTCTTCCATCCTCTACTCTCTCTCTACCACCCTTATTCTCTCTCTCAAACTTCCTCTCTCTCCCATCTCATACTCTCTCTATGCCACGCCTACCCTCTCTTTCACTTCTCTCTCTCATCCCCTACTCTCTCTCTCCCCTCTCCCATCCCCTTCTCTCTCTCTCTCTCTCTCTCTCTCTCTCTCTCTCTCTAACACACACACACCCCTCCCCCCTCTCCTCTCTCTCTCTCTCTTTCTCTCACTTTTCCTCTCTCCTTCCCTCTCTATGCACTATTCAGGTCTCAATAGTGTGTGTGCACTAAAGCACACACATGCTATTAAGACTCAAAATTAAAAAGCTTTAAATAGCATGTGTGCACTATAAGACGTGTGCACTATTCAAAGTTTTGCATTCTACTAAGCCTAAGGCTTGGTTTTGCCTTGGGGATCCAACCCAAAGGTTTGGAGTCTATAAACTAGTCTGAGAAGTGTTTTACTGCAAACATACAAAAAATGATTGATTTTTCTTGTGTGCTCTCCTTCAAGTTTCCTTGTGGTTGAGCATAGATAAAATTAGGTTACATGACATTGTAGGTCTCTGTGTTAGCTATAGAACCATATAATTTATTTTTTATTTGAACTATTTCAAGCCTTTCATCTATAATTTCTTTTGAATGTATGTCCATTTTTTTTCAAAAACCAACATGTACTAATTGGGCTATAGATTTTAGCTCGTTCATCAAATTTTGCAACAACTTAGATTTTTAGAAACTAGACTCCATTCCACACACTTTGAAAAAAAGAAGTTTTGATTTTAGATTAGTTTTCAATAATTTCTAGGGGAAGCACATAGATATTCATGTTTTTGGGATGTGTCTAATTAAAAAATTCATAAAAGAAATACACATTATAAAATTACCCAAAAATATGGGATAAACTACATAGTGTTAGGTAACTTTTGATTAGAGCGATTAAAACATTTTTTTAAAAAAGTTAAAATTTTAGAGGGGACACACTTTGTACTGTATTATGTTTTTTTGGAATAAATAGTAAAACTTTCAATGGCCCCCTTTTTTGAGGACCTAAAACTAAACCATTTTGAAGTAAAATTAGTAGTTTTGAAACTAGATTCAAAGGACTACTACTTTTGTGTTTGTCATATCTTAAAATTTTGAGTGTAACTATCTTCAAATTCTTGTTGAAGTTTAGAAATTGCTAATTTTAGAAAAAAGATGTCCACTTATACCCCACTTTTGGCACCACAACTTGGTGCACTTACTCTTGATGCAAGACAACCCACTTTTAATGAACATTTTGAATTGTCAAATATCCACTCAATATAAACTGAGTCACAGTTTAAATCACAGTTTGGATCACACTTGAATAAAATTGGGTTGCCTCTACAACAAAGCTCATCAACCAATGATGGCAAATAGTCATTGAAGTCTATATGCTTAATTTGGCTTTGCACCTCCAGCAATAACCATCTCTACATTACTCTTAACAATCCTTGAGTGGAAGTCATTACTGGGCTTGAAATGATCCACCAAGCTACACCAAGAATACCCTAACCTTCTTGTTTTATGTGGTAGTAGGTCACATAGAAATTGTACTCCTTAGAATAAGATTTCACCAATCCAACAAGAAATAGACAAACTTAAGTGTTCTGCTAAACCATATTACTACAACTGTAGAGCTTAGACACACAAAAATGATCAAATGAACTTTCTTCCAAGTCTATAAAAATATACCCACAAAGTTCAAAGTTGACACATGTGCATTGTCAACTTGTGTGGCATCACCCATTTCCATGTTGTTTTCTAGTTTGAAGCAGTGAGATGAAGCAAACCATGGCAACCATTTTATTTTTTTGGTGTCCAACACTGGTGGAGTGTCATAACATTCTGGCTACAAATTTGAGAGTAATAAGCCCATGGACTTAATTAAGAAGGAAATTTCTTGAGATCATGTGCAACTTTTTTGTGTATAACTCTAGTTTTCATTTTGCATGATATATGTTTAGGATTGTAGAACTAGATTTTACACAAAGTTAGATGAGTTATATGTGTGCATGTATGTGAAGCTAAAACTCTCTCTTTCTCTCTACCACTCTCTCTCTCATACACATAACATAAAGTGCTTCTAATATCATCCATCAAAATTACCAACATATTGAATCAGTTTGAGCTTAAAAGGAAGCCTTGCCCTTATTGATTAGAACTCAATGTGATGATAGTTCCATTAAGAAGACATTAATAGAAGGAACATAAAAATGGTTATGGGATATAGTTACCGTTAACAAATTACCAATAGAAAAACTAACTTGCAGCTAACATATGTACTACATTCAACATTTCACTAACACCTCCCCTTTGACATATTAGGTCTATAAATAAGCCCCTAGAAAAAATATTCTCACCTTGATTGTCAAAAATAGAACATGTGGTTTCTCCTCTATGATGTCCATATATTCTATATGTGATGTGAAGAAATTTCCTAACACATAACTCCTCATATGATTTAAGATTCAACCCTTTTGGATGAAAGGGCAGTGATATTTTTCTTCTAAAAAATATATCACATATTCTGAGCCACCATATTCCTACAAGAGCTTATTATTATTCTTCCTCTATAGACCATACTCAAGAGTCAGACATAGTACAAAACATGCATGGTTGCAACTCAGTGATATTGCTTTGGTTCCTACATAAATATATGGATAACTCCTCATATGATTTAAGATCCAACCCTTTTGGACGAAAGGGCAGTGATATTTTTCTTCTAAAAAATATATCACATAGTCTGAGCCACCATATTCCTACAAGAGCTTATTATTATTCTTCCTCTATAGACCATACTCAAGAGTCAACATAGTGTAAAACACACATGGTTGCAACTCAGTGATATTGCTTTGGTTCCTACATAAATATAAGGATAACTTTAAAAAGTCATTCCCAAAAAATGTGTAAAATTCTTGAGAATCTTATGTTATTTGGGATGGGAGGAATTCTTATATTAATGGTGATCTTTTAGTTAAAGTTGGGAGAAATTTTAGTTTCCATTGACAATGTATTTTGTACCATATGAAAATTCCATGAAATCTGGGTAAATAATTCATTGATTTAGGGGAAAATATATAATGTGTGAGCAATTTTTTTATTTTCAAATATATATATATATATATATATATATATATATATATATATATATATAATATGTATGAGTTGAATATTTTTCCTACAACTGAATTTTTTTTTGAAAACATTAATTATTAATAACCACTTTTCAATAGTTCTCACTTGTCAAGTGGGTCAATGTTGAATGACAATTAATTAGAGACATCAATTTGCATGATGTTATTGATAAGTTTCACCACATTGATTGGTACCTACCATCTATATGTTGTTTCATGATTATAGGTCAATGGTTTAAGTTTCATTTTGGGCTAAAAGTCTTGAAGGAAACCTCAATCTTGTACAAGTCTCTAGAGTGGTGACACATCTCCCTTCACCTAGTCGAACTTGTATTGGACATTAATAAATGTCTTGTCTATATCAGCAATATTCTCTATATTCAATCCACTTGACATGTATGACTTCCAATTTAGTACTCATAAAATAACCAATAAGCAAATATATGATTTTTTTCCCATAGAAGGATAAACAAATGAATATGGTTAGAGAAAAAATTATGAGGTAGTCGAGGCTACTTATAAAATAATTATATATTTTTTCTTCCACAATTCATCTTTGGTTGATAAATTGTCTTATTTGCATAAGGTTTAGGTTATTAGTATGTAGTTAATTATCCTATTTTAGGCCATTAATCTATGGCTAATTTAGTTTTTCAGTTTTAGAAGGATGTACACTCCTACTAGACTTCTTCACTTCTTTATTATTTATCACTTTTTCACCAAGCTTTTATGATTTTATTATTATTTAGTAATTAAGTTAATTAATTAATTTGAATTACACATTAATTCACATCATTTAATCTCTATTAAACACAATATTTAATGTTTTATAAAATGATATATCTTGGCTTATGTTTTAATTGATTGTCAAATAAAACAACATTTTAATTGATTGTCAAATAATACTATGTTTTCATTTTAAAAATAATTAATGATTACATTGTATTAGGAATAAGAAAAATGAAAAATAATCATTAACATTCAGTAGAGATAATCAAAGATCGATGGCTTAAGAACAATTTTGGGTTTTAGTTGTGAGGGCTACAAAATTTTGCAACCAATACCCAAAAAATTGATACATGTCACATGAACATCTACAAGTCAATGTTGAGGGACCTACAACAACTACCAATGAACACATTATTAGTATGTAATCATATGTTGGATTAGAATATATTGATGAAATATATTGTATTCTAGGTGAAATGTGGACATGATGCATAGTTTCTCCAAACTTCATATAGAAAAAGAACACATTTAATTCATAAATATTTAATTAATTACCATTAACTATGTTTTTAAATAAAAAAGAAAAAAAGAGAGTTTTGACTAGTGGTGAAACCAACAAACACTAGACATTGTTAAGAAACATATTAATAATATATAGTGTCAGGCATCTAGTAAAAATAACTGCTAATGTCTACCTTTGTCAAAAGCAAAGGTCTGAATGCAATAGATCCACTAACCATGGTCTACATTACTCAGAATGAACATGCAGAAAAGCTCCCATACTAGTTGCCTTCATAAACCAAAAATATGAATAAAGGACCCAAGTAAGCCCTTTAAAACTAACAATAATCACTCAATCATAGGGAGAAAATAAACAAAGAGGGGGAGACAAAATCATCCTCAAAAGAACCACAAACCAACCTCATGCAATGGGTAGCTTGTTTTTTGTTCACCCCTCATAGCCATAGGTCCACAACCAATAGAACCACCTATTTAGATTAGCATTTACAAAAATCTTCAGCCCATCTTCATTCTCCCTTCTGACCTTAATAGAAATGGGATCCACCTCAATAGAAGTAGGGGAAGGAAAGAAAACATATTTAGATCCAAACTAGTTGAAACTATAGGAGAGAATAATCCTCTCTCAAATAGCCATGTGCATATTGCTCCCGTCCACCTCAATAAAAAGAGACCCCACCTCAATATGAATGATCACAAGGCAAAAAATCATAGAACAAGTCATCCATCAAGCCTATCTCACTCTCCATCTAAAGATATAAGGAGAGGGAAAGTTCTTCCCACCATCAACTTCCCCCACCAAGAAAGTCACCACCACAAGAGATGATAATGCAACCTCAATACAAGATGAGGACATAAGGGAAAATTAAAAAAATTACCCATAAGCCAATAGACCACTAGAGGGATCCAATGGAGTGAACTAAGAAACTTCATCACCATAGAGAATTTCTAGAAATGAAACATTAAAGAACTTAGAATCCACCATACGATCCAAACTTGAAGACACCAATCTCTAATAGAGAGAAAATTCCTTCAAGAGAGATATTTCATTAACCAAAAGCACTAAAGAGCTAAGGAGGGCCCTTAAGAACTTCCAACATCAGCCTTACAAAGGAGACCATAAAACAAAAAAACCTCTTTGAGAAGCTAAGCACCATGTACTCGTAGTCTCCCTATAATAAACCCATCATACCAAACAAGGAGTATCATAACCTCAAGAGAAAAAACCTAGCTATGCTTCTAGATAAAATCCCTCCAAAACTAGTGCCAAACATCTAGGTGACTCCATCTAAGGGGTGGAGGGAGTTATAGATAGAACTTGGCCATAGATCCAGAGCTCAAAGAGATGACAAAAAGGAAGAAATCAAAATTTCCATCCAAAATAGAACCATCCAACTCCTAGATAAGGAAAGATCCACAATGGGGGAGACTCAATCTGGTTGAAGCATACCCACAAAAAAAAGATGTCAAATTAGGTATATCCTGCAACTACTTAGAAGAAACATCTACTCTATAAACACATAGCCTCTAAAGTGAAAGCAACAAAAAAAACCCAGGCATGGAGGCATTGCAAGTCTTTAGAGAGGTGACATGTCTCCCTTCACCTAGTCCCACTTGTAATGGACATTGAATAAATATATTTTTAATATCTGTTATATTATCTATATCCTATCAACTCTTCATGTGTAACTTCCCATTTAGCACCAATGATATTACCAACAAACCAACATATTTTTTTGCACAATCATGAATTTATTATAAAGATTTATAGATATGTATTTATTCAAAACTAGAAGGATAAAGAAATGTATAGGGTTAGAAAATGAATTGTGTGGTATTCAAGGATATATATGAAAATTCTATCTTCTTTCTTCCTCAATCATCTTTGTTAGATAAATTATGGTAGTTGGCTTTGATTAAGGTTGATAGTTGTTAGCTAATTAGCTTGGTTTAGGCCATTTTTTTGGTTTCGAAACACATGCCACATTTCTTCAAGAAATGGAGACCCCCAAGTAATTTTTTTTCTTTCCCAAACCTGTAGTCTGGGGTGTAAGTCTTTTTTAGGACTCTACCTAGAGTTTGGGTCTTACTTGGTACCTTTCTTGAAAAACCCAGTAGTCAAATTTGAGAAATTTGGATCAGAAAGGTGAAGTAGAGCTTAAGGTGCATACTAGCACACCTAGCACACATACACACATAACACAGATGCACACCTAATGCACATGCACACCTATGTACCTATCATGGGTGCATAAGTGTGCCAAATGTAGAAGTACGCATGCGCACCCTTTTGAAGTGCCCACTGTTGCACCTTTGCAAGTGCACACATCCCAAATGTGTGCATGGTCACAAGTCTATAAATAACCAAGACTACCCCTTACCTCATTCATTATTCTTCTTTGATTAGCTATGAGCACACCTCTACACCTACAAAGGTGTGCCAAACATCCTGCACACACCAATACATACACACTTAAACATTAAGAAAGGTGCGCACCTGCACACCTATCCCAAGTTTGCACCTTTATTTATATCTCTTAAAAACTAAAAAACACTAACATCTCCTCAGGGAAAGGTGTCCACCTGTCCAAGGTGCATAGGTGTGCACTCTCATCAAAACTTAACTAACGAACTTATAATGGTGTGTATATGCGCACATTGTCAAGGTGTACATATGCATACCATTTCTGACCTTTCAACCAGAACACAACTAAGGGTGTAAACATGCACACCCCATTAAGGTGTGCAAGTAAACACCCTTAACCTTGCAAACCCAAATGATTCCCCATTGCACATGAAATGTGTACAGTAGCGCACATGCACATGTGCACACCCTATCTAGGTGTGCACCTGTGTAGGTGTGCAACTACATGTAAATGACTATTATTGAGTCATTAAGCACACTTAGCACAACTATCAAAGTGCATAGGTGTGATAAACTAGATAAACAAAGTTAAAAGAGGGATTTGACTATTTTTTCAAGGTATTTGGAGTTTTTACTCTAGTTTTTAAGTAATTAGGGTTTGGTTAGGGTTTAGTTTTCACCCCTCTAGACTAATGTTTATGTTTTGTGTAGATAAAATGGCTTCCTCACCATCCTTTCTTGCAAAGAAGATGGTTCCAAAAATATATTTTTATCAAGTTTCAAGGTGCACCAAAGAAGTCACACTTATAGGATGCACATTTAGAGATTAGAGATACGAAATTGGGACATATAGACTAGAATGCATTCCTAGTACTTTGCAACAAGACTAAGGAGAGGTCCCCAATGGTCTCAACACTTATTAGATCAAGCTTGGTTAATGCAGCCTCAAATCACATATTAGTGCAATCTTCAAAGCTAATCATGGCCTTAGCAGAGAACTATGTTTCAGAAGAAAGGGTTGTGAAGAGTATAATAGGGGAGATAGTCCTGGATTTAAGACCAAAGAACATTGAGAAATTCTTCCATTTTCTGAAAGTAGATCAATATGTGAAAATTACTTATCATCAAGCCAAAAGATGGTATAGGGAGCATGAAAAGGAAGTTAAAGAGATCATACAATCGGGTAAAAGAACAGATCTGTGTCACCATTTATGATACCAATACTCATTTTGGTCAAATCTCATTTCTCTATCAAAAATCAATTTTTTTCAAAAACTAAAAATGCCTTTTTATATATCTCAGATTCAATATCATCATTATATAAATTTTTGAGTGTTTTAATTAGTTATAATATGTTATAATCTCAAAATATTATAAGTCAATATTTCAACATTTTAGAAGATGCTCCCTCAAAAAAGGAAAAAAATAGTAAATCATATCACAAAAATTTAAAAATTATATTTATCTCTAGAGGAGAGAATCCTCTTCATGAATATGTAATTTTTTTTCAAGAAGGTATAGATTTGATAGGGAAGTTTTGATGGGAGGAAAAAACTATTGGATTTTGATAAGGTCGAACTTGAGTACTTATAACAAAGAAAATATACATCAAAAATAATTATTTCTTTATTTGTGCACTAGCTATACATGTCATCTATAAGATATTTTCAAATTAGAACAAAAAAAGATGATTTGCATATACTTTTTTAACGGGAACTACACCCTATATTTTTTACAGATAAAAAATGAACTTTAAAATAAAATAAAATGAATAAATTCTTACTCAAAAAAATAATAAAAATTATAGGCATAAAATTCATCCAATTCTACACATTTCATCAGTTTACACCATCTTCATATTTTAAACACAAATACTATTTTTTTTGTCATCAATGTTGAACTGTCACATTCTGATATCACGTTTCTTTATAAAAGGTGACACAGGCTTGTGCTTTTACCCAATCATCATTCTTGATTGAAAGAACAACAGTGAGATGAATACTAGGCAAAGTAAATATGACAAGAGGATACATGAAGGATGATATCGAATACTCCATTATTCTTCTTAGTAGGATTATGGGTTTACCGATAGCTGGGCACCTAAATATCTAGATAATACATTTCATTAAGACCATTAGAACAACTAAAATGCCAATTGATTGGGCCACAATACTAAGTGAAAACTTAGATGAGTAGTTGGTAGGAGTTAAAGTTGAACCCAAGTTTTACATTATAGCATACTTATTGTATTTACTAGTGGCAAGGACAACTAATTGTCTAGGAGAGCAAGGAGTACAAAATGGTAAATGGTGCTTTCATTTTTGCGATCATCTAGTTCATTGAGGGTGAATATGCAAAAAGGATGTCAGTAGAGGTAGTGGCAAGGATTGCAGAGATGGGTACCTATTATATCCAATTTAAATAATTCACCTACCTAAGGGTAGCAAGTACAACTGTGAATCCAAAGAAAATTTCAAGATATCCATCGAATAGGCTAATTTTACTAGAGATTGTAAGACAACTCATATCTACATATGGCAGAGTGAGGAAAAACATAAGAAGACTTGGGTATGGCCTATCACTATGGGTCCATTTGATGTTGAGTGAAAATAGGATATAATGATCTTTGATATTGAATGGGATCAATATCCCTTGGAATATTAAAAATCCCCTCACATGTTCTTTTGCAATATTGGCAGAGTTCAACTTTTGGGAGGAAAACAATTTGTTCATGAAGATGAAATAGAAGATTATTGGATGAACGTGATATATGACTATGATATTTGGATTAGGTATTATTATTGAAGATAAAGATCCCACTGAAGGACATCCAACAAGACATTCAAGAGGTTTTAGATCCTTTGTAAAATCATGATAAGATATTTGATAGGCCAATCATGAATACAGAGGTTGATAGGGAAGAGAATGTATATATCAATCACATGACTAGCCATGTAATTCAATTGATAAGAGATTGGATCAAGAAGCCCTTACCCAATTCCTCGGACAATCACCCTCCAAGCCACAACACACCTAGTTAAGGGTAAAGGTGAAAAGGTATCAATACCAACTTTCCCCGTGTAATCTCTAATCAGGACAAAAATGGTATATAAGCATGATAAGGAAGTTGGTTACTTCAATGTAGAAAAAAGGAAGAATAAGAGGAAAAGAGCTTCTCCAAGTCAAGCTAAAGTACCTCAACAAGAAGAGGAAACTCAACCCCAAGAGGCAGCTCAAGCACCTGAGAACTAAGAGCCTCCACTAGAATAGGAATAGGTGCTTCTACTAGAACAAGAAACACATGAGGTGTCACCATCTACTCAAGAGGAAGAAGTCTCTCCCTCTGTTGCCAAGAAAGCTAAAGTTAGACCTACAGTCAAAAAGACTAGAAGGAAGATGATACAAAGAAGGGTTAAACCTTTTCCTCTAGTCCTAGAAACCATCCCTAAAGAGGATGAAGAGGATGAAGAAGATGAAGAAGACAATATTTCATTGAGTCAAAGGACATGCTTAGCAAGGGCTACCTAGGAAGAAAGGAGGAGAAGCTCCACCATCATGTTTCCATCTATTTTCAAGCAACCTATTGAGCTTACAACTTCAAAAGATGAGAAACAATAGTAGATGGATGAAGAAGAGGGGAAGAGATCAGATTATTTTAAGATGTCTAATTTTGACTTTATACCAATAGGAACTAAAACAATGGGTGATAAAATATGAGATACACCCATAAATCAACTTTTGGGAGGTGATTGGAATCAAATTTAACTTCTAGCACAAGGATCTCTGGGTACCTCACCACCAGCATTGTATAATTTATCATTTTTAGACAAAGGATCAACCACTCCCCTCTCTCCTATCACTAAGGAAGAGAGAGAAGTGTGTGAAGAAGAGCTAGAAAAAAGGCCAGCTGATGAAGTATCAAAGGAAGGATAGATACTTGGAGAACCTCATTAAATTTCCTAGGATACATAGGTGAGGACTTTCGATACTACAGATGTAGGGACACCAAATTTAGATATCTCTCTAAAGGAGAAGACTTCATAAAGGAGGGATAACAAAAAAGGGCCTATAGGGAAGTCCTTCTTTTCAACCAAATATATGTCTCTGATGGGCACTAGACTAGCTTATTTAAAAGGGAACTTATGGTTTGACAAAACTGATAGCTAAACCTAAATGAAGAGGATAGTATAGATGTGCTAGTAGAAGCCATCAAGAGGCCTGAGCCCCCTATGGGTTATGTGCAACAATTGACCTTCATAATGACGAATAGAGATCAAGAGCTACTTTCTCACGTAGCCATTCCTCCTCCACATGCTAAGACCAAAGATATAACTCTTAAGGACTATCAGATTACAAAATTCCTATTAGGAAAGCCCACAGTAGATGTAGCTAAAGTAATGAGCACTATGAGCTACTAAGAGGATATCAACATGAAATTATAGGCTCATTAGATCAAGACCATCTAGAGGTTACTCTCATTGTAGCATTAGAAAGGAGAGATAAGGGGATTGTCCAATTTTATTCATTCTTGGGAGCATGTTAGCAATGGCACAACAATTTTGAGCAGAAGGGTGTAGAGATAATATAGGCTAATTTGAACTTGTTACATAATGTTCATTCTAATGTGGAGAAACTAGTATGTATAGTGGACCACAATTTTGGGCTTATGGATGAGGTACATACCTATGGAAAAGACCTTCAAGCACTCCAAAAAATAAATAATCAAACTTATCATACACTTACAAAATTTTATACAATAGATGAGATTGATAAACTTGAGGATTTGATTGAGAGGATAGTTGTCAAAAATAAGGTCATGAAAGAACTACATGAAGATATTCAGAAGTTAAAAGGCCAGCCTCAAAGAAAACTTTGGATGCAGATAGCTATTATGATACCATTTCCCTCAAGATTTTTTGAAGATGAGACAAAGATAAAGCTCAAGTTAGTACATACAATGGTTGAACAATTCTAGAGAACTTTTGAGGATGTTTTGTCTAATGAAGATATTAGGCAAGCATTCAAGATTGAAGAGGTTTTGTTGAGATTTGATAGTATATTTGACAATTTTGTAGATACTTGAATGGATATTAGTAGTTATCGGCAAATATTCAAGCATAAATATGAGGATTTAGATTTTTTAGAAGCTTCCCAAGTGATGGAGATTATACAAAAACTCAAGAGCAATCATCCAGACATCACTTTAGTATAAAGGAGAAGAAAGCCTAGAAGATACAAATTTAGTTTTGACACTTGGGGGAAAATTTTGGATTTTTTGAACCTACTGACCAGGTGCGTAGATTTTTTGCTTTAGAGGTGCACTATTTCAGAGGTACACCAAAAATTTTGAATTCAAAACTGTGCCAACAGTTAATTGCTAGTTCCAAATTTAGAGATTTCTATGCACCGAAAATGCATTCTAATGATAGTTTAACTCATATAAACATTCAGAGAAGTCTAAGCTTCCATTTTTAGAGCTTCTAGTGACTCCTAGATCCTCTAATAGCTTCCTTCCTCTTATCTATTGCTTCTTTCTTTGTTTTAAGACATGTAAAGGCTCGTGCACCCATTAATTGATATAAACAATGGTAGGAGTCCTACTTAGGACCATTTAGAGAGTTAGTTTGTACATAAATAGATTTGTTTTATTAGTTTAGAAGTATATGTTTGCATAAAGATATCTCTCACTCTTAGTTCAAATTGAGGAGATGATTTCTTATAAATTCAAGAATGTAATATGTATTCCAAGCCATTATTTTGGTGTAATAATATATGTTTTTGGTGTTGTCATTTGGAGTATAGTTGTTCTTGCTAGAGTATGTTATTTTTGTGGATTCTTGTTCATGATAATAATGGATCCAATAGTTTTGTTGTGCTGATTTTATTGTATGATATTTTAGTTATGGTGTTTGTCGTGAGTTGACTAATTTTGTTGACATGCAAAGTTAGAGAATAGATCACCCTTTTGTTCCTACATAGCTTCTCATCTCACTTGAGTGCACTTTCTGTGGCCTTGCAATTTGATAAGAAGTGAAACATCTTTTAGTTTTTCTAAATTCCCATTGACAATTGCATCAATAGATTTGAGAAAGTGTTGCTCCTACTTTCATAGGTTTCTTACTTGATCTTTTCAATGATTTAACTTGTAGATGTGTTGCTACCATGGTTTATGTCTATTAGGAATTTCTCTTCCATGTTATTTAATTTCATCTCTTGTTACCTTATCTTTGTTATTTGCTTTCCTAACCCTCAGTTAAATTAGGAATCCATATAGTTGTATTGTTAGATTGCATTCATTTAAAAATAGAAAATACCAAAAATATATCACTTTTTGTGGTTAATTTTGAAACAACAAGTAGATTGATCATCTTATCTAAAATTGGTGCCAACCATCAAAGGCCTCTTTGTGAAAGAATATATTTATCTTCAACTCAGTAGATTCCAGTAGGTAACAAGATCACCTGGAACCTTGGAGTTGATCCCATCAGCTTTTCAAGAGGGGAATTCAAAAGGATTCCTATTGCATTGTGAAAAATGATTGCTAAACAAAAGTGGCACTAGAAGGAGGGCCTCTTACCATTAAAAATAGGAAAAACAACTTGAAAATTCAAAATTCTGCATTTTTTATGAGTTCAAAAAAAAATTCTGCCCATCACTGTCCATAGGTGCACCATATTTTTGAGAAAGTGTTCTTCTAAAGAGGTATGTTTTTTCCAAAATTGATGCAAACTAGAAGATCCTGATCCAACATCCCTACTTTAGCGAGCTTTAAGATCTTCAGATAGTGAACCAAAGTTCTTAGAACTCACTCATTTTTGTAAGCCTTGCAATGACAAAGGATTTCCTAGAATTTTTACTTTTGTTCAAAATTTCATTATCTTCCCAACTTCCCCCTCCAAATCAAATGGTTTTTGTTCCACAAATTCCTCCACCAATGGCCTTTTTTGCAAATGTTGTAGACTCACCAATCAACTTGACAGGAGTACTCAATGACCTTCCTAAGAATTTTGAGGAATTTTTCCCAAGTTTCATTTATGGAGAGACAAGAATAGTTGAAGATCACATCAAGATATTTAAAGAATTTTGGAATCAAAAGTAGATTGCTAATGAGAATGTGGTTCTTTGCTTATTCCAGTACTCATTGGGAGAAGTTTCCTTTAATCAGTACATCAATTTACCACTAGGATGTGTTAGAGACTAGGAAAACTTTGAAAAATTGTTCTTAGAAAAATTCAAAACTTTCATCAACCCAACTATGATACATCATCAATTCATATCAATCAAAAGGGACCCAACTGAAATGGTTTCATGCTTTAATCATTACTTTCATATGGCATACTACAAGCTGGAAACACCATACACTAAACTAGTTGAAGTTGTGATTCAAATTTACTTGAATTCTATGGACCATCTTACGACTATTTTCCTAAGAAGTCTCCTTGCTGCAAATATTGACACATTGAAAAAACTCTACTCAGAAGCAATTACTATCACAAAGAAAGCCAATCCTAATGGAGGAGGATTGATGCCCTGAGCTCAAGCTATTACCACAATACCAAAATATCCTATTGGAGCACCACCAATGCCTAGGCAATTCATACCAATGAATCTGACTCCACTATAGTAGGCATCGGCTCAACAAGTTCCAACTTTAACATATCAAAGACATGAACCTCCAAAAACTACTTTATTTGAGAAAAGGTAGCAGCATCTACTGAAATAAAGAGCAACATTACATTTGAGCTTGGCCAAATGAAGAAGACCATATTTTAAATTACTAATGAGTTCACTTGTTTGATGTTGTCACAAGGAAAAAATAACAACTTTCACAAAACAAATCCTAGTCCCTACAACAACAAAAATTACAATCAGTATTAGAATAGAAATTTTAGTAGAAACAATAATGTGGGAAGCAACAATGGAGGAGAAAACTCCAATCCCCTTGATTGTAATAATGGTTTCTAAAGACAAAATTACGAATGGAATAACCCTCACAAATAATGAAAGCATTCATACAAATAATAACAACAACAATACCTAGTATGTGGACGTCAATTAGTATGACAATAATTAGAATGTACTAAATGATGATGACTCATATTACAATGGAAATCAACAAGTAAATCAAAATCCAATGGGCAATAGTAACAATTCCCCCATGCAATTCAATGCCATGATGCTTGAATCCTATGATTCTTCATAGAACATGGGAATGGAACAACTAGCCAATGAAGAATTTTCTTTTCCATTTAGTTAGGAACCAAGATGAATAAATATTTTCCTTCTAGAATGATAATCAAAATACCTACAGTTTGTGAAGTCAAAAGGAACCCATGACCAATGGTATTCCTCCCTCATTACAACCAACTCCTCTAGATCTGAGAGAAACTAACAATCTAGTGCCTATCATACCCCCCATATTGAGGACAACAAAATAAAAATCAACTAAATGTGCCTACAATCTTACTAAATCCTACATGGTCTACTAAAAAGTATAGTGTAGTGGAAGATTTGAAATAAACAAAGGCCAACATGTCCATGTTTGACATGTTGCAAAAATGTCCTCATCAATGAGAAGCACTAATGAAAAATCTCGATCATACAAAGGCACCTCATAATACAAATATTATTCCTCAAAAGACAATATCTCAATAGGTCAATTATTTTGAGGCAATGCCAACTATGTTTAAAGACAAGGTTGACGTGTTTCCCTTTTTTCTTAGCATTAGAATATATGGGAAGAATGTTCACAATTGCCTAATTGATTTGGGAGCTTCTTGTAATGTTATGCCACTTTCAATAGCACAAAGATTGGGAGTCACTCCTTAGCCATCTAATCTAATAGTGAGACAACTTGAAAAAATGAAAGTAAAGATTATCACTGTGTTGAAAGATGTTCAAATACAATTGACAATTGATACCCAAATTCAAGACATCGTTGATATACATGTGGTTGAAATTCCTGAAATATATGAATTGCTACTAAGTAAAGAGTGGACAAAATACTTAAGAGGATGGTTTTCAATGGATTTTACTCAACTGTGGTTACCTTCGAAAGGATTGAATAATTAGATCAAAATTGATGCAGAGCCCATATTGAAAACAATGATTAGAAGATACAATGCACCAAACAAGGTGGCATTCCTACAATCTGATTTAGGCTCTTACAAAGTGATGGCTTTTGATATAGTTTTCCCTAAAATATCAGATGATAAAAATGGAAGATCCATGATTCTAATCCCAAAATAAGAGATTTTAATGCATTTAATAGATAGCATGGTGGCCAATTTACAATATTTAGGCGAGGAAGCAAACCCAAAGGTGTTACTCCTTCCTAGATTTTGCAGATTGCATAAAGTTAGTCATTTAGAGTTTAAATGTTCACATTGCCAAGAAGCATTTGCTAGAGTATTAACTTAGGTAATGGAAATAAAGAATTTCAAAATTCCAAAAGAAGTACCTACAGAAAATTTAAATTCTACATATGTATCTAAAGCCATGGGAAAGGATGTAGAATAAGTAGAAGGTCGTAATGCATCATATAGTGATACCTCTTCAGATGGTAGAGGTTTGTCTTCCCTTGCACCAGGAATGATTAAGATCCAAAAAAGGAGATGTTTCATAAAAGGCCAAACTTAGACTTCGGTATTCATTCATCCTAAATGTAAAGTTGACAAAATTATAGAATTGATTGGGGAAATTCAAGAGTAGCAAGAGAAACATGCATTCCCCGTATCAAAGATAAATAATGAAAAATCATGAATTCCACCATGGGAGAGATTACAATTGATCCCTAAGAAGTGATCCTTTAAGTTTCAAGTAAAAGAAAAGCTACAAATGAATAATAATAAGTCCAAGAAACCCAAAGAATATCTAATCTAAACAATCCAATTCAATGACTCTATGTACAAATTAGGAGTCAGTGTAGCTATTGAATTAATCAACCCAAAAGGTAGGTCTTTCTATGCAACATATAGATTACAATTTATATGTACTATCAATGTTGTAGAGTATGAAGCCTTGATTATTAGACTTCTCTTTGCATTAGAGAAAGGAGTCAAAGCTCTCATAATCGAAGGAGACTCCCAATTGGTGACTAGACAAGTGAAATCAGTTTATTCTTGCAATGATAGGAGATTACTTTCTTATCAAAAGAGAGTATGGGATCTAATGGATGACTTTGGAGTTTTGAACATAATCTATCCCCAGAAGGAGAAACATGGCAAAAGATGCCTTTGCAATTTTGGCTAGTGCATTACAACCTGTCGAGAGAAAAAAATTGAAAATATTTTCAGTAGAATTGGTTGTTGTCCCATCTATCACAGACAACATTACAAAATTCCAAGTATTTTAAGATGACCAATAGATACTTGAGTTTATCATGTGCAATGACCATTTTAAGGGGCAAGAGATTTATGAAACTCTAGATGACAAACCTTAGGAGGAAGAACTTGAACATAAAGATGGAATTCTCAATTTGAAAATCAACACTTAACAGGAGAATAGTCAAAGATATGGGGATCAAAGAATGTGATCCATATAATTTGGACACTGATGAAGATTCCAGAATAGTAAGGGTTGGAAAAGGAATGAAATGCTTAGGAAAGGGAAGATATGCTCCAATTGCTTAGGGAGTACAAACATGTCATTGGTTGGAGTTATGAAGAGCTCAAAACATATGATCCTAATATCATCACACATGATATTTCATTGAAACTAGATGCAAAACCTTTTTGAAAAAGGAAAAGACCTGTTAATCCTATTATTGAACTATTGATATTGAAGGAAGTTAATAAGTTTCTCGATTTCAAGATTATCTTCCCCATATAACATTCTACTTGGGTGGCTAATTTAGTTCTGGTGAGGAAAAAATATCAATTTTCACAATTTGAATTTAGCATCTCAAAATCATAGCTACTCTTTTCCTTCACTTGATGAAGTATTAAAAATTTTAAATGGATCAAAAATAATCTCTTTCTTAAATGGATATTTTGGGTATAATTAGGTGATGGTTGATGAAGAAGGTAGGATGAAGAGTACTTTCATAGCAAAATGGGGCACTTTTTCCTACAATAGAATGCCCTTTGGGTTGATCAACATAGGAGCTACATTCTAACAAGCCATAAAATTTATAGTTATCTACATGGATGACTTAACTATCTTTCCAAAGGATCGAAGCAATCATATTTTTTATTTAAGAAAAGTGTTCAATAGATGTTAGAAATATGGCATGTCACTTAATCCCAAGAAGTGTTCATTTGAAGTCACTAAAGGAAAGCTCTTAGGTCATATTATCTTTGAAGTTTGAATCTCCATTGATCTAGAGAGAATTGAAGCTATTCTAAAGTTGTCACCTCCACACAGTTGTAAAGAACTCAAATCTTTCTTTGGGAAGATAAATTTTATGCAAAAGTTTATAAGTGGATTTGCTGAGATCATGTGTCCTCTTAATGATCTGCTCAAGAAAGGACCAAAAATAGAATGGGTTCCAAAAATCAAGAAATCATTTGAAGACATCAAAGTGGCCATCTCCATAGCTCTAGTACTTATTAGTCTAGATTATGAGTTGTCGTTTAAAATATACTCTTTTGCTTCAAAATACTCAGTGCTAGAATTCTTATGCAGAAGAAAGATAAAGAGGATGAAAGGCCCATTGCTTTCATGATTTTTCCTCTAAAGAACATTGAATTGAACTATTATAATCTCAATAAATAGTCTTTTTCTCTGAAAAAGGAAATCAAGAACTTCTACCATTATATACTTAGGAGTAAGGTGTAAGAAATTGTGTCAGATCCTATAGTTAAGGCATTACTAATACAAAATGAATTGGGAAAAAAATGAGGAAAATGGATGGTGAGACAACAAGAGTTTGATCTAGAGATTCAACCAATGAAGTTAGTGAGAGGATAGGGATTGAAAAAGATAATAGTTGATAATGAGACAAAAAATGAGAATCAATTTAGGTTTGATGACAAAATCAACACAGAAGATCAAAAAAAGAAGATTATAGTATCTCGAGTTGATATTGATCAAGCTATAATAGCAGATGCTTAGTATCAAGATATTGCTTACTATATTTTATGAAATTAATACTCCAATTGGATGAATAGTTCCCAACACAAAGGTCACAATATGAAGTGTGAATATTACATGTTGCAAAATAGGAAACTATATAAAAGGAACTATGAAGGGATTTATCTAAAGTGTTTGTGATGAGAAGAAGTAAAAGGGGTTTCAAAGTAGTTTCATGATAAGTATGGTATCGAACATAGTTTAGAAGAAGCTACGACCCATATGATTTTAAGATCTATCTATTTTTGACCTACAATCTTCAAGGATACTTTTGAACATGTGTGTACTTTCAACATTTTTTAAACTAGTGCTAACAGAGAAAGACATCCAATGATGCCACTAGAACTATTGTTCGAAGTAGGCCCTTTTGAAAAGTGGGTGATGGACTTTATTGGTCCAGTAAACCCACTGTCATTAAAAGGACATACATTCATTCTCATAGCTATAGATTATTGCACATGCTAGATAGAAGCTAAGACTTTTAAAAATTGTATAGCAAAGGAGTTATAGAATTCTTAGAAGAACTAATTCTTACTAGATTTGGGATGCCATTCTTTCTATTTTGTGATAATAGATTAGCCTTTGCATCAATATGCTTTACCCAATGAGTGTTGGATAATCAGGTTATAATCAAGTTCTCTTAAAATTACTATCTACAAGGAAATGGTGTGGAAAATCTACAAATAAGAACTTGATCACATTAATAAGACATTTGTTGAAGGAAAATCCTAAAGATTGACATACTCAACTCAGATATGCACTATGGATAGACCAATTCAAGGTCAAGAATGCTTTGGGAACATTCCTTTACCTTCTTGTCTATGGACAAAAGCCAGCATTCTCACTTAACCTCATGATTCCTATTTTGAAATTCATGAGTGGGTACATTAAGGATGTTGATAGGGTTCAAATTAGACTAATGAATCTCTTAGAGATGGATGAGAAATAGACATCTACTTTAGAGCATATAGAAAAAACATAAGGCTATCATTACAAGGTGATTCGACAAGTAAGCCACAATAAAATCTTTTAGAATATATGATCTTGTTCTTTTGTGGGACAAGGAAAAAGAAAAGCTAGGCATCCACACTAAGTTTCAACACCCGTAGATTGGTCCTTATCAAATTGTAGAAATTTTGGGAGGAAATACTCTTAGGCTCAATTCCTTACAAGGGGAATTGGTTCCATTGCAATTTAATGGGTAGTTCCTAAAACATTACTTCGAGGCATAAAAAAAATTCTTTTCTTTACATGTGTGTTTAATTTTTGCAAGTGTGCTTTTCTTTCAATGTTGTGTCATTTTTGGGATAGGCACAATCAAGATTTTATCTTGATGCATTTCATAAACCATTTTCTTGTGGTTTCAACTTTTAGGAAGAGGTATTTCTTTGTCAAAACATTTAGATGATTTTTATTCTTGTACCAACTGAAGAACGAATGTTAGTTGTAAAAAAGATGACTTTCAATCATGAATTTAGAATTGTAGCTCAATTGTTCTCAAAACTTTGCAAATTTAAAAATTGACTATCTTAGTCTTTTTGAAGCAAGGTCAATTGTAGAAAGGTATAGTCCAAACCATACCAATTCAAACAAAAGGTCCTTTTAGAGGATTGCTAAGGTCATTGTTTGGTGTGAGATTTTTTATAAAGTTCTTAAAAGAAAAATGCAAGGGATATCAACTAAAGAATGAATCTGAGAAGCTACACCAATCCCTTGGTGACATAGTCTAAGCGTGGTTAGGGTATAGAAAGAAAATAAAAAAGGGAAAGGTGGTGTTAAGAATGAAATATTTCAAATAAGTCTAAACAAGGTAATCTAACAATAGGGATATGCACTCCAAAATGGCTATCCAATATCTAAAACAATTGCTTCATGGAGGAATCAAATGGTGACATGCAAGCTACAGGAAGAAAAATTCAGAAGATTATCTAGGACCTTAAATGAAAATTTGATAACCCATTAAGATCCCTCAAAATATATTCTCTCATCTAGTTACATAAATGATTGATAAACATATTTTGTGAGAATTCCTAATGAATGCATTGGTAGGATGGAAAATTGTCTCCAAGTTGTTAGAAGCACATGATAGACTACATTCTAAGATGTTGAAGGAAATGAATATATTGAACACACACTAAACTTGGAGATTCAAGATTCTAAGGTTTTGACTATGAAGTGACTCAAAATATGCTTGGAGTACTTAGATTTAGTTGGTATTTGAAACATGTTAGAAGAATTTTTGTTGATGAAACAATGCCTTTGTCATTTCTTCCCTTTTGTTGTGGTTTCACAATGCATGCCTCATTTCTTCTAGAAATTGGGACCCCCTAGTAAACATTCTCCTTTCCCAAACCCCTAGTCTAGAGTCTGAGTCTTTTTTGGGACTCTACCTAGAGTCTGGGTCTTGCTTGGTACCCTACCTGAAAAACCCAATTGTCAAATTTGAGATTTTGGGACCAGGAAGGTGAAATAGAAGTTAAAGTGTGGACTAGGACACCTAGAGCACATGCACACCTATCATGGGTGTGTAGGTGTGCTAGATGTAGAAGTTTGTATGAGCACCCATTAGAGGTGCACATGAGCACCCTATGGAGGTGTGTACCTATGTAGGTGCACACACCCCAAAGGTGTGCATGGTCCTAGGTCTATAAATACCTAGAACCACCCCTTCCCTCATTCATTATTCTCCATTGAGAAGCTACGAGCACACCTCCACACCTACATGGTGCACTAAACATCCTAGACACACCAATACACACACTTAAACATTAAGAAAGGTGTACACTTGTGCACCTATCACAGGTGTGTAACTTTATTTACATCTCTTAAAAACTAAAAAACACTAACATCTCCTAAGGGAAAGGTGAGAAACTATGCACCTTTCATCAAAGTTAACTAAGGAACCTATAATGGTGTGCATATACACACCTTGTTAAGGTGCACATATGTGCACCATTTTTGACCTTGCAACCAGAACATAAATAAGGGTGTGTACATGTGCACCCCATTAAGGTGCGTAGGTGCACACCCTTAACCTTGCAAAGCTGACTGAGTCCCCATTACACATGAAATGTGTGCAGTAGCACACATGCACAACCTATATCAGTGCCCACCTACATAGGTGTGCAACTACATGAAAATGACTATTCTTTAGTCATTAAGGCCACCTAGTGCACCTATAAAGGTGTGCAGGTGTGCTAAACTTCATAAATAGAGTTAAAAGAGGGATTTGACTAGTTTTGTAAGGGTTGTAGGGTTTTTATTCTAGTTTTTTAGCAATTATGGTTTTGTTATGGTTTAATTTTCATCCCTCTAGACTAATTTTTATGTTTTATGCAGATAAAATGGCTTCCTCATCATCCTCACTTGTAGAGAAGATGGCTCCAAAACTAATTATTTTCAAGTTTCAAGGTGCATAGAAGAAGTGCTTTTAGGATGCACATTTAGAGATTAGAGCTATAGAATTGGGACGGCTACACTAGAATGCATTCCTAGTACTTTGCAACAAGCCTAAGGAGAGGTCCCTAATGGTCTTAGCACTAATCAAATTAGGATTGGTTATTGTGGCCTCACATCCCACATTAGTGCAATCTTTAGAGTTGATCATGGCCTTAGTAGAGAACTATGTTTTAGAAGAAATAGTAGTGAAGAGTATAATAGGGGAGATGGTCCTAGACTTAAGACTGAGGAATGTTGAGAAAGTCTTCCATCTTTCGAGAGCAGATCACTATGTGAAAATTACTTATCATCAAGATGAAAGATGGTATGGCGAACATGAAAAGGAAGCTAAAGAGATCATACAATCATCATTCTTGATTGATAGAACACTAGTGGGACAAAGATTATTCAAGGTAGATATGATCAAAGGATACATGATGAATGATATCAGATACTCCATTGTGCTTTTGAGAAAGATTATGGGTTTACTAGTGGCTGGGCACTTGAATATCTCGATGGTAAATTTCATCAAGACCATCAAAATAGCTAAAATTCTAGTTGATTGGTCCATAATAGTAAGTAAAAACTTGGATGAGCAGTTGGTAGGAGTCAAAGATGACCTCAAGTTTTATATGAC
This sequence comes from Cupressus sempervirens, assembly GCA_028749045.1. Taxonomy (NCBI): domain Eukaryota; kingdom Viridiplantae; phylum Streptophyta; class Pinopsida; order Cupressales; family Cupressaceae; genus Cupressus; species Cupressus sempervirens. Next base: position 263,272,397 of record CM053791.1, on the reverse strand, counting down.
ATTATACTTAGTGTATTTACTGGTGTCAAGGATAACTAACTATTGTGGATTGTATAAGAAGGGAAGTATGTAAGATGCTAATGCTTGACCTTACTTTTTATATCCCTAACCGATGAAGAAGAAGCTCTTAGATCAGAGAAAGGAGTATAGAATGGTGAATGATGCTTTCATTTTTGCAATCATCTGATTCATTGAGGGTGATCATGCCAAAAGGATGTTAGTAGAGGCAATGACAAGGATTGCAGAGATGGGTGCCTATTACATGCAATTCAAAATGTTCACCTGCTTAAGGGTAGTAGGTACAACTATGAATCTAAAGAAACTTTGAGATATCCATCAAATAGGCTCATTTTATTAAAGATTGTAAGACAACTCACATTTGCATATGACAGAGTAAGGAAACAACATAAGAAGACCTAGGTATTGCCTATCACTATAGGTCCATATGAAGTTGAGTTAAAATAGGATATCATGACCTTGGATGTCGAATGGAATCAATATCCCTTAGAATATTACAACTCCCCTCACCCATTCTTTGACAATATGGGAAGAGTTCAATTTTTTGCAAGAAAACAATTTATTCATGAAGATGCACTAGAGGTTCATTGGATGAACATGATAGATGAATATGATATATAGATTAGGGATTATTGTAGGATGACTCCATATTTTGTAGGAAGTTCCTTGAAGATAAAGATCCCATTAAAGGCCATTCAACAAGACGCTCAAGAGGTCTTAGATCCTTTGTACAATCATGATAAGATATTTGATAGACCAATTTTAAATGTAGAGGTTGATAGGGAAGAGAATGCAAATATCAATCATAAGGCTAGACATGTAATTCAATTGACAAGATATTGGATCAAGAAGCCATTTAAGTTGGACCAAGTTCCTCAGACAACCACCCTCCAAGCCACAATATGCCCAATTAAGGGTAAAGGTGCAAAAGTAACAATACCAACTTTCCCTACTCAATCTCCAATTAGGCCAAAAATGGTATATATATAAGCATGATAGGGAAGTTGGTTACTTTAGGGTGGACAAAGGGAAGAATAAGAGGAAATGAGCTTCTCCAAGGTAGGTTGAACCCAAAGCTCAAGTACCTCAACAAGAAGAGACAACTCAACCCCAAGAGGTAGCTCAAGCACCTAAGAACCAAGAGCTTCAAAATGAAGAAGTAGTTGAAGTTCAGGATATTCCATAGGTTTCTTTGCTAGGATAGGAATAGGGACAAGTGCTAGAACAAGAAGCACAAGAGGTGTCTCCACTTGCTCAAGAGGAATAAACCTCTCCCTCATCTACCAAGAAAGCTAAAGTTAGATCTATGGTCAAAAGGACTAGAAGGCATAAGATACAAAGAATAGTTATACCTTTCCCTCTAGTCCTAGAAACCATCCCTAAAAAGAATAAAGAGGATGAAGAAAATGAAGAAGATAATCTTCTGTTGAGTCAAAGGACATGCTTGACAAGGGCTACCCAAGAAGAAAGGAGGAGAAACTCCACCATCTATTCCTAAGAAACCTATTGAGGTTACAACTTCAGAAGATAAGAAACAACAATGGATGGATTAAGAAGATGGTAGGGATCAAATATTTTCAAGATGTCTAATTTTGAATTTATGCCAGTAGGGATAGAAAGTGTGGGTGATAAAATAAAAGATACACCCATGAATCAATCTCATTACCACCATTGTAGGATTTTTCATTTCTGGACAAAGGATCAAGCACTTCACTCCCTCTTATCACTAAAGAAGAGAGAGAAGTGTGTGAAGAAGAGCCAGAGCAAAGGCCAACTGATGAACTATTAGATTAAGAATGGGTACCTTAGAAAACTTCCTAGGATAGAGAGGTAAGGACTTTCAATACTTCAGACGCAAAGACACAAAATTTTGATATCTCTGTAAAAGATAAGACTCTAAAAAAGAGGGATAAGGGGGAAGGGCCTGCAATGTAGTTCTCCTTTTCAACCAAATATATGTGTCTGATGGGAACTGTACCATCTTGGTTGAAAAGGGAAGTTATGGTTTGGCAAAAGTGACAATTAAACTTGAATGAAGAGGAGAGTATGGATGCACTCGTGGAAGCCATCAAGAGGCTTGAGCCACCTATGAGTGATGTGCAACAATTGACCTTCATAATGAAGAATAAAGATTGAAGGACCTACTTGCTCGCATATTCATTCCTCCTCTACATACTAAGACCAATCTGACTCCTAAGGACTATCATAATATAGAAGTCCTTTTAGGAAAGCCCATAGTAGATGTAGCTAAAGTAATGATCACTACAAGCATCAGGGAGGTATTCATGTATTTTGATGATAATGAGAATGAATTAATAAAGTTGCACAAATAAAACGAGCTACTAAGAAGATATCTACATGAAATTATATGTAGCATTAGAAAGGAGAGATATGAGGAGTGTCCAAGTTGATTCATTTTTGGGAGCATGTCAATAATGGCATGACATTTTTGAGGAGAAAGGTGTAGATATAATCTAGGCTAATTTGAACCTATTACATAATCTTCATTCTAATGTGGATAAACTGGTATCTATAGTAGACTACGATTTGGGGCTTATGGATGAGGTACATACCTAGGGAAAAGACCTTCAATCACTCCAAACAATAAAAGGTCAAAGGTATTGTACACTCATAGAAGTATATACAATAGATGAGATTCATAAACTTGAGGATTGGATTAAGAAGATAGTTGCTAGAAATAAGGTCATGATAGAATTTCATGAAGATATTCAGAAGTTAAAATGCTGGTGTCAAGAGAAAATTTTGGATTTAGTTGCATATTATGAGGCTATTTCCTTTGAGATTTTTGAAGATGAGACAAAGACAAAGCTCAAGTTAGTAGAAGCAATGGTTGAAAAATTCTGAAGAACTTTTGAGGATGTTTTGTCTAATGAAGATATTAGGCAAGAAATCAAGACTAAAGGAGGTTTTGTTGAAATTTGATAGTAGACTTGATGATTTTGTGCATACTCTAATGGATATTAGTAATTATTAGCAAATAGTTAGGCATAATTATGAGGCTTTTGATTTTCTGGAAGTTTTGCAAGTGATGGAGATTATAGAGAAATTCAATAGAAAACATCTAGAAATCACTCTTGTATAAAGGGGAGGAAAACCTAGAAGCTACAAATTTAGTTTTGACACTTGGGAAAATTTTGGATTTTTTGAACCTACTACGTAGGTGTGTTGCTTCAGAGGTGCACTATTTCAAAGGTGTGCCAATTTTTTTGAAGAAGTTAGAAGTGAAATGATGGTTAACTACCAGTTCCAAATTTAGATCTTTCCATACACTAGAAACATTTTCTAACAATAGTTTAACTCATAGAAACATTCAGAGAAGGCCAAGCTTCCATTTTAAAGCTTCTAGTGACTCCTAGATCCTCTCATAGCTTCCTCCTTCTTATCTACTAATTTTTTATTTTTTTAAGACATGTAAATGCTCATGCACCCATTAATTGATATAAATAAGGCTAACAGCCCTACTTAGGACCATTTAGAGAGTCAATTTGTACATAAATACATTTTTTTTATTAGTTTAGAAGTATATGTTTACATAAAGAGATCTCTCACTCTCAACTCAAATTGATGAGATCATTTCTTATAAATTCAAGAATGTAATATGTATTCTAGGCCATTATTTTGATGCAATAATATATTCTTTTAGTGCTCTCATTCTAAGTGTATTTATTCTTCTCGAAGTGTGTTATTTTTAAGGATTCTCGTTCATGATAATAATGGAGCTAATAGTTTTGTTGTGTTGATTTGATTGTACAATATTTTAGTTCTAGTATTTGTTGTGTGTTGAAGAATTTTGGTGACATATAGAGTTGGAGAAGAGATCACCTTTTTGTTCCTACATAGCTTTTCGTATCACTTGAGTGCACTTTATCTGGCCTTGCAATTTGATAAGAAGTGAAACATCTTTCAATTTTGCTAAATTTACATCGACGATTGCATCAAAGGATTAGAGGAAGCCTTGCTCCTACTTTCATGTTGGACTGACCACCAACCTTCCCCTTCAAGATTTGAGACATGGCTTAACCGCCTCATGTATTCTATAAGTATAATGGTTGTATCAGGCATTAGCAGGTCAATCTTTTGGTGCAATGACAAGCCTAGCTTGTAACAAGTGGTATCAGATCTTGGTCATAGGTCTGAATCTCCTTAGATAACACTCAGGGGGGAATTGTTGGACTAAGCACTAGCCTTCCCTGTCAAGATTCATGACATGGCTTAATTGCCTCCTATGTTCTATAAGTCTAGTGGTTGTATTAGGCATTAACAAGTTGATCTTTTGGTGCAACAACAACCCTAGCTTGTAACATTTCATTATTTTCCTACCCAATCTTTTCAACAATTTAACTTTTAGACATGTTGTTACCATGGTTTATGTCCATTAGGAATTTCCCTTTCATGCTAATTAATTTCATCTCTTATTATCTTTTTATTATTATTTTCTTTGCTAACCCTTGGCTAAATTAAGAATTCATATAGTTACATTGTTAGATTGCATGTATTTAAAATTAGAAAACACTAAAAGCATATCTCTTTTTGTGGTTAATTTTGAAATAGCAAGAAGATAGATCATCTTGTCCAAAATTGGTATTAACGAACAAAGGCCTCTTTGTGAAAAAATACATTTATCTTCAACTAAGTGGATTGCAATAGGCCATAAGATTGCCCAAAACCTTGGAGTTGATCCCAAGTCAGCTTTTCAGGAGAGGAGTTTGAAAGGATTCCCATTGTTAAGCATCGTGCAAACTAATAGCTTAACAGTCATTAGTTTGTAGCTAATTTTATTTTTCATTTTTTGAAGAATGAAGACTCTTATTATCTATTTATATGTACTTATGGGGTGGCACAAAAGGCCTATTTGGGTTCCTTCTCAAATGAAACCCTCAAGTCAATTTATAAGAAGGGTATATCTTTCATAATTGAGCTATGGAATGAATACAAGGACCAAGTCAACATAGGCATTATGTCTCTACTTATGGAATATCTTCTTGACCTAATAAGGACAAAGGTAGACATGTTGATATTGTTGAGAAATGTTCTAAAAGAAAAATATTTGGAAGACAATATTGGTTTTTACATTTTTACAAAAATGATGGTGGAGATCCCTTGGGCAATTGAAATACCAAAGATTCTCATTCCAATCTATAATGTAGCCTTGCAACCTTTTATATTGGTTCTAAATTTTAGGTAGTAAATGTATCATAGGAAATGGGTTATTTTTCCAAGAATTTTCTCTATAAGTGGTGGTAAGATAATGCAACCAAATTAATGGCTTCTCATAGTTAATCCTATCTAAAGAATTCTATTTAGATGGAGGGGAAAATCACTAGTGTTTCCCATAGCCTATCACCCACATTTTAGTTTCTTTTAGATACTATTACAATCATATTTTCTTTGGAATTCGTCCACAATATAGATTTCTAAAAAAATGTAATGAAAATTTTGTAACACTGTTTAAATATCCATTTTATGGATATAAGGAATGATTCTTAGGCTTCTCTACAATTGTAATATTTTTATTAGTTGCTTTATCTATGTATTAGAAATCTAAGTATGTTTTAGTAGAAATAAGGAAGCAGTGGTATTTTCATATTTAAATTTGAATATCTAGTCTCTATCATTTCCTCCTAATTATCATCTATATTTAAAATGATCAATTTTTTTTGTTAGTCCAGAGACAAAGGAATTTACTATTTTAAACATTTAAAATAATTTTTTATTTTATTATTGTTTAGTAATTAATATGTTAGTCAAAGTAGCTTAGAAAGTATTTCATGGCTTAATCTCTATTAAAAAGTATTTAGTCTTTTATAAAATAATATTTTTCATCTTATGTTTCAATTAATATTCAAAGAAGACCATGGTTAAATTTTTTAACTACTTAATAATTACATTGTATAACTATGCATAAGAAAAATGAAAAACAAAATTCAATGCTCAATTTGTATGATCATAAATCAATGGCTTAAGATCCATTTAAGATTGAAGTTGTGAGGATTATGAAGTTTCATATCCATTATCTAGAAAAGTGACTAGTGTTACATGAACATTTATATGTCAAGATTGAGGGACCTACAACTACTATTGATGGATACCTATTTTCAATAAGTCATGTGTTGGATTAGAATAGATCAATAATACACGTTGTATTCCAAGAAAAATATAGGTTTAATACACTTTTTTTGCAAATTTCATCTAAAATGAAATTCGTGCCACTTATAAACATTTAATTAATTAGTATTAATTATGTTTTAGGTAGAGATAAATAATTAAAGTCTTAAAAATATTATGGAATAGTGATATGTATGATGATTAATAAACATTAAATTTTTGATAAATACTTTTAGTATAGTAAAGTTCTAAATTAGTTAAAATATTTAACTAAGCTAAGAATAAAAATTTAATTAAGTGTAATAAGATATTAGGCTCTATTTTAGGCAGTAGTTGTAAAGGATGAGAAATTCTTTAAGAATTTTTTGGAAAACTAACACATCACATATGATGTGCTATATGTGTTTGATAAAGGGGATATGAAGAGGACTCTAAACCCCCAAAGTTACAAATACAAAAAGGCAAATCCTAGGTCCAATACAGTCGAGCAATTTGCCAAATAAATATGAACAAGCAAAGAGTACCAACAAAACCTAGGGTTGTTACAACCAAGTAGCTTGCTAAAAAATCCTAAACCAACAAATAGTACACCCCAAAAAATATTGAAAAATAATCCTTAAACTACCAAAGATATCATTATACATCATGAGAACAGAAATAAAACTAATCAAAGAAATTATCAAATACAATCTTCTTAAAAAGCTACTAAACAACTTCCAACCATAGTGATCAATCCAAACTATAGGAATTGAACACAATTGTCTACAAATGACAAGGTTTTAATGTCTAAAGTCTTAATAGATCATTAGTACTTAACATCAAAAAATTTAGAAACCATAAAGTAATGTAAGTTCACAGTAAGAAATAACATATTAAACTACTTAGAACTATTGAGCTATCATTTTACACGATGCTAAACAGTAATTCTTGTGAACTCCTCTCTTGAAAAGCTGATTTTGTGAATCGACTCCAAGGTTTTGGGTGATCTTGTGACCTACTAGAATCCATCAGTTGAAGATATATGTGAATGTTCACAAGGAGGCCTTTTCTGGTTCATTTTTTATTTCAGATGAAATGAAGAATCTGCACGCTGTTTCAAAAAAAACACACAAGAAAGAACTATGTTTTTGTATTTTTATGTTTTTTATGAATGCAATCTAACAATGCAACTAGTATGAAATCCTATTCTAAAAATGGGTTTAATAAAGAAAATAACAAAAACTTAAAAGCAAATAACATGAAATTGAAATCCTAAAGGACATAAGCTACAAAAAACAACACGTCTGCAAGTTAAGCTTTCAAAGACATTTGTAGGTAACCAATGAAAGTAGGAGCAACACTTCCTTGATTCAACGAATGCAATCATTAGTGAGAAACTTAGTAATCATATGATATTTCACTCTTCATCAAATCACAAGGCCACAGAAAGTGTGCTCATTCAAGACAAAGAGTTATGCAAGTACAATTTGATGGTTTCTTCTCAAGCTAGTTACATCAATGGAATTCGTTAATATCATAGCAAACACCAAAACTAATAAATCACACAACTAGAAATAGAGCAATAGACGTTTGGCTCAATCACAATTCTATGAACAAAATCCACAAAATATGACACATCTAGGAAAGAATTACTACACTCCAAATGCAAGCACCAAAAGCATAGTTTTATTGCAAAATAATGACGGTGTGTCTATGTTTTATGTGCACCTATTGATGCACATAGTGGAGAGTTTGAAGATGAGCATGAGGGAAGCCTTGAGTGTAGAGCATGCTAAAGTGAAATTTTTCAAAGAGACAAATAAGAAATGGTGAAGGGTTTGGGTGGGGGTCGAGGCTTATATAGCCCCCCACCATCCTCAAGTGATGGCGCACCCTTGCGCAAGTGCGTAGGTGGGCACTGCACACCACCAATGATGGTGCACCCCTCGTGCACCATGTTGGGTGTGCAAGCACACAATTCAATTAAATTTATTTATTTATTTATTTGATTTTTCAATTTTTTACTTTTTTGACTCTTTGAATTTCCATGATCCTGAATTATGAGTCTAGGGATCTAAAATTTAAAAAGTAGGGGGTTCCCATTCTTAGTAGGGAATGGGGTGTGCATTGTGGAACCACAAAAAATGGCCCCAAAATAAGGAAGAAATGACAAAGGTATTTCTGCATCAAAAAACATTCCTTCAACGTGTGTCAAACATCAACCAAACTTCAAATGTCTTGAGTGTAGTTCAAATGACTTCATAGTCAAAAGTTCATAATCCAAAATCCTATCGAGCTCAATGTGTGATTCATGTGTTCATTCTCTTTTACATATTAAGATGTAGTTTATCAAATTTTTCTGACAACTTGGAAACAATCTTCCATCCATCATGGCTCATTTATTCATAATCTTCACAAAGGTTGTTTACTGATCACTTGATTAACCATATGAGAGAATCAATTTGAGGGCTCTTAACAGCTACCAGTTTCTTTTAATTTTCTAGCAAATTTCAAAGAATCGTTCCACATAGCTTGTAATGTCATTACTTGATGAAGCACTATTTTGGTACAAGATACTTCATTTTGAAATTGTATCCTTTTTCCATTTGAAATCTTTAAAATCCTTCAATCTTAACACTGTCCCTTTTTTTTTTATAAAAAAAAAAATTTGTATCCTGACGACACTTGGACTATGTAGCCAGGACATTGGTGTCATTTCTTGGATTTGATATTTTGGTGAAAATCCCTTGCATTCCTCTTTTATAACTTTTAGAAACTCTCACACCAAATAATGATCTTAGCAATGCTTCAAGAAGATCCCTCCTATTTGAACCAATTAGAGTTTGAATCGTCCCTTACTGTCTTTAACCTTAATTCGACAACACCTAAGACAATTGATTCTTAAGTTTGCAAAGTGTTGAGAGCTCATTGGTTTAGAACCCTAAATTTAAGACTAAAATTCTCCCTATTTCTACAAGCAATGTCTATTGCTTAGTTGGTATAAGACACACAACCATCCAAATGTTTTGACAAAGAAATACCTCTTCCTAAAATTGAAACCAAAGAGTGGTTAGTGAAATACCTCAAGATAAAATCTCAAGTACACCTTACCCCTTAGGACTGACATGACTTTAGAAAGAAAAAATTTGATTGAAAGAAAACACACAACTGAGCCTAAAAGTGTTTTCTCCAAGGATTTTCATGATCTAATAAGGACTAGTCCACAAATGTTGAAACTTGGTATGGCTTCCTGATTTTTCTTTCACCTTATCTCAAATTAGAACAAGGTTGGAAATCCTAAAGGATTTTATCATGGGTCTCTTATCAGAGCATCTCTTCACGTTAGCTTGATGTTTAGCCATATGCTCCAATGCAACTATCCATTTTTTGTCCATCTCTAAAAGATTCATCAATTTGATTTGTACTTTATTAGCATCTTTGGCATATCCACTCATGAAATTTAGAATAGGAATCCTGAGGTTAGGTGGGAACACTAGTTCTTGTCCATAAACAAGCAAGTATGGAGAAGTCCCCAAAGCATTTTGACTCTTACTCAATCTATCCATAGGGCATATTATAGTTGTGTATGCCAATCTCTAGGGTTCCTCTTCAACAATCATCTTATTACTATGATCAAGTTCTTATTCATAGATTCTGCTACCCCATTTCCTTGTGGCTAATAATTTTAAGAGAACTTGATGATGACCTGATTTTCAAGTGCCCACTGGGTCAACAATACTGATGCAAAAGCAGACCCGTTATTACACACAAGGGCAAATGGAATTCCAAATTTGGTAACAATGTGTTCTTTGAAGAAGTCCATCACCATCTTGGCAGTCCAATTTTTGAATGTTTCTACTTCTATCTACTATGTATAGTAATCCATAGCTCTGAGGATAAATGCATGCCCTTTTGACGATGGTGGATTGATTGGACCAATGAAGTCCATCCCCCACTTCACAAAGGGGTGCACCTCGTACAATAGTTATAATGGCATTGTTGGGTGTCTTTCTATATTGGCACTAGTCTAATAGATATGGCAAGAACATACATGCTCGAAAGTGTCTTTGAATATTGTGGGAAAAAAATAACCTACTCTTAAAATCATATGAGTAGTTGCTTCTGCTGGACCATTTCTTGTACCATATTTGTCATGGAAATGTTCTAAGACTTCCTTTGCTTCCTCATGGCCTAAGAACTTTAGATAGATCCCTTCATAATTTCTCTTGTACAACTTTCTATCATGTAGTATATTGGACTCACACTTAATTTTGAGTCCTCTACGTTGTGAGCTATTCATCCAATTGGGGCATTGGTCCTATAGAAGATAATAAACAATATCTTGATACCAAACATCTATCACCACACCTTGACCAATATTAATTTGAGATACAATAATTTTATTATCATCATCATCATTTGTTTCACTATCAAACTTAAATTCCTTTTCATTTCCATCCTGTTATCAGCTATCATTCTTGACAACCCTTGACCTCTGACTAATCTCATAGGTTGAATTTCCAAATAAAATTCTTGAAGTATGGCCATTCATTTTCCTTGCCTTTCACCAAGTTCATTATGCATCAAAAGTTTCTTTACTCCTAGATCAGGTACAATTACATACACCTTACTTCTTAGTATGTAATGACAAAAATTCTTCACCGCTTTGATCAATGCAAAGGATTATTTATCAAGATTTGAGTAATTCAAGTTGGCATTCTTTAGAGGGAAACTCATCAAAGAAATTAGTCTTTCATCTTCCATTTCCTTTTTTGCATTAGGATCCTAGGACAAGAGTAAATGGAAATGGACACTTTGATATCTTTGATCAATTTCTTAATCTCTAGAACCCATTCTGTCTTAGCCCCCTTTTTGAGTAAATCATTAAGGGGACGAATTATTTTTGTGAATTCGCTTATGAATTTTTGCACAAAATTTATCTTCCCGAAGAAAGACTTGATTTCTTTTCAACTATGGGGAGGTAAAAACTTTAGAATATCTTTGATTCTATTAGGATCAATGGAGATCCTAGCTTCAGAAATGATATGACCCAGGAGCTTTCCTTTAGTGACTCCAAATGAACATTTCTTGGGATTGAGGGATATGTCATACCTATGACATCTATTGAATACCTACCTCAAATAATAAATGTGAGTGTTTCAATCTTTTGAAAATAAGGTTAAATCATCCATGTAGATGACTATACACTTATTTACTAATCCCTTAAAAGCTTCATCCATGGCTTGCTGAAATGTAGCCCCTACGTTAATTAGTCTGAAGGCATTCTCCTATAGGAAAAAGTTCCCCATTTAGTTGTAAAAGATGTCTTTAGTTGATCTCCTTCATCAACCATCACTTGATTATATCTTGAATATCCATCTAAGAAAGACATCATTTTTGAACCATTTACAATTTTTAGAACCTCATCTAGGGAGGGTAAAGGATAATTGTCCTTTTGAGATGCCATGTTCAAGTTATGAAAATCAACACAAAGGTGAATCTCTCTCATCTTCTTCCATATAGGAACCAAATTAGCCACCCATGTAGAATGTTAGATGGGGAATATGATCTTGGCATCCAGTAACTTCTAAACTTCTTTCATTATCAGTGGTTCAATGATAGGGTTAACAAGCCTTTGTCTTTGCCAAAAAGGCTTAGCATTTGGTTTCAATGGGATGCCATGGGTTATAATATCAAGATCATGTCTTTAGTTCTTTGTAGCTCCAAGTAGTAACATCTTTATACTTAGTAAGTAGCTTGATCATATCTTCCCTTTCTTGTGCATTGCATGCTTTCCCTATCCAAACCATTCTCAGATCTTCTTCTATTCCTAAGTTGTATGCATCACACTCCTCGATCCCATTTTCTTGAGTCGTTCTTTTATTAAGTGTTGATTTTTCATGATAAAAAATGTGTTCTAACTCAACCATCCCTTTGGGAATAGTGATACTCTTTAAATTTAATATCCCATTTTCATCTTCAAGTTCATCATCCTCAGGTTTGTCATCCAGATTGTCATCAATTTCTTGCCCTTTAAAGTGACTATGTGTTGATCATCCTGAAAGACTTGAAAATTTGTAATATTGTCCAGAATAGATGGATCAGCAACAAACTCTATTGAAAATCTTTTCAACTTCATTCTTTTGACTAGTTGTGGTGCACTTTTTGAAATAGCGAGAGCATCTACCACCATGTTCTTCCTCCTTGGAATGGACCTTATGTTTAAAGCTTTAAAATCATCTAGTAAATCCCATACTCTTTTCCTATAAGAAAGTAACCTTTTGTTGTTGCAAGAGTATAATGATTTTACTTGTTGAATAATCAACTAAGAATATCCTCTAATTATGAGAGTCATGACTCATTTCTTGAGTGCAAAGAGTAGTCCTCAGATCAATGCTTCGTATTATATAGTGTTATTAGTGCATCTAAACTATAATTGATATGATGTGTAAAAAGATTTACCTTTTGGGTTAACCAATTCCATACCCACACCAGCCCCTAATTTGCATCTAGAGCCATTGAAGTGAAGTGTCCAAATTGGATCTTCCTTGGACTTTCTAACCTTGTGTTTATTTGTTCTTAACTTCTCTTTCACCTGAGAGTTAAAATATTATTTATTGGGAACCCATTGCAACTTCTTGTGAGATGGGCTTGATGATTCCCCTTGGTAACATGTTGATAGAGGAAATGAACATTTTTTTTTGTTTGTCTTAAATTTCCTTTATCAATTCTTTAATTTCATCTATTTTGGGTTCATGATAAATGATGACCAAAGTCCACCCTTGGCCTTTCATGTACCATCTTCTTCTCTAAATCTTGATCATTCTTGGGGGAGGAGAAGACAAACCCCCCTGTCTGAGGAGGTATCATTATATGATAAATTTTGATCTTCAATTTCTTCTCTAATCTTGTCTATCGACTCAATTGATTTTATATGACTTTGATCTTCTATGGGTCCATTTTCTAGAATTTGGTTATCCTTGCCTTGCATCATATGTGTTAACACCTTTGTGACTACTTCTTGACATGATGAGCATTCAAATTCAGAGTGACTAACTTTGTGTAATTGACAAAATCCTAGTAGGAGTAAGATACTAGGATCTGCTTCTTCTCCCAAGCATAGAAAATTAGTGACCATGCTATCTATGAATTGTATCACAATCTCATCCTTTGGGTTTGATATATTGAGTTCTTTATCTTGATCACTTGATGTTTTGTTGGGAATTGTGTCAAATGCCATCACTTTGTATGAGCCCAAATTTAATTGGATAAATGACACCTCATTTGGAGCATTGTATTTTGTGACCATCATTTTTTATTTGGGTTTTGCATCTATCTTGATTTGATTATTCAATCACTTCCATGGCAACCATAGATGAGTGAAATTCATAGAAAACTATCCTCTTAGGGATTTTGTCCATTCTTTACTCAAGAGCAACCCATACATCTCCAGAATGTCAACCACATGTATATCAATGACATCTTGAATCCAAGGATCGAATGTCAATTGTATCTAAATGTCTTTCAATACACCAATGACTTTCACCTCTATTTTGTCCAATTACATCACTATCTGATTGGAAGGTTGAGGACTTACCCCTAACCTTTGTACTATTTATAGTGGCATGACATTACATGAGGCACCTGAATCAATCAAGAAATTGTGAAGATTATTTCCATATATCTTGATGCTAAGCAACAATGAGGGTACTTCAACCTTTTCTTTAAACATGGTGGGTATCGCTTCTACAACATTGAATTGTTGAGATACTATCTTTTGAGGGGTGGTATTTGTATTATGGGGTACCTTTGTATGATCCAGAGTCTTCATGAGCACTTCTCACTATTCTGGACAATTTTACAACATGTCAAACATGGACATATTTTCTTTGGTTTGTTTCAAGTCTTCCACGATACTATACTTTTCAATAGACCAAGCAGGATTTTTCAATATTGTTGGTACATTCACTTGATTCTGATTCTATTGTCCTCCATATGGTGGCCTAATTAGTGCTAGATTGTTACTCACTCTTAGATCAGGAGGAGTTGGTTGTAAAGTTGGAGGAATCCCATCTGTCAAAGGTTCCTTTCTATTTCATAGATTATATGCATTTTGATTGTCATTGCGAAAATCCAACACCTCTTCATGCATAAGGTTAGGTTCCTGACTAAATGGAAAAGAGAACTCTTCACTAGCTAGTTGTTCTACCTACACATTCTATGTAGAATCATAAGATACTAGTAGCATAGCATTAAATTGTAAGGAGGAGCATTGTCATTCACTTGCGAGCTTTGAGTCATCTCTTGATTCCCATTATAATATGAACCATCATTTTCGGATGCATTCTGACTATCGTCATACTAATTAACATCTACATACTGAACATTGTTATTATTGTTGTTGGCAAGAATGCTTCCATTATTTAGCTAAGTGTTCCACTATCAGTTCTATCTTTGGAAGCCATTATTACAATCAAGAGGATTGAAGTTGTTCCTCCCATTTTTGTTTCCTACATTATTGTTGTTGTTTCCACTAAAGTTCCTGTTATAATTTTGGTCATAATTATTATTTTATTATTCCTTTGGAAGTTGTTGTTTTGTCCTTGTGACAACCTTAGATGAGTCAATTCATTATTCAATTGGGACATAGTCTTTTTCATCTAACTAAATTTGGAAACAAAGTGATTGTCTGCTTCAGTGGGCATTTCTTCCTTTTTCTCAAAGGAGGCAACTTTCAGAGGTTCAAACCTTGGATACGTTAGAGCAGGTGCTTGTTGTAATGGAACGAGATTCATAGGTATGAATTGACTAGGCATTGTGGGTACTCCAATAGGGTATGTTGGCATTGTTGTGATAGCTGGAGCTAGAAGCATTAATCCCCCTCCATTAGGATTAGCTAGCTTAGTGAAGGTAATTGCCTCTCTAAAGACTTTATTCAATGTGTTGATATTTTTTGTAGGAAGTCTTCTCAGAAAAATAGTAGTAAGATGGTCCATAGCATTGATATAAATATAAATAGTGACTTCAACTGGTATACTGTAGGCATCTCTAACTTGCGATATGCCATATAGAAACGATGATTGAAGCGAGAAACTATCTCAGTTGGGTCCCTTTTGATTGATATGAATTGTTGATGTATCACAGCTAGGTTAGTAAATGTTTTAAATTGTTCCAAAAACAATTTTTCAAAAGTATTCCAATCTCCAATACATCTAGGTGGAAAATTAATGTACCAATTAAAGGAAATTTCCCCCAAAGAGTCATGGAATAAATGAAGAACCACATCTTCATTAGCAACTTGCTTATGGTTGCAAATTTCTTTAAATACCCTAATTTGATCTTGAGTTGTTTGTGTCTCACCATAGATGAACCTTGGGAAAAACTTCTCAAGATTATTAGGGAGGTCATGGAGTGCACCTCTTAATTTTATTGGTGAGTCTATACCATTTGCACAAAGGGATATCAGAGGGTTCAGTGGTCCTAAGGGTGGTTTTTGAGGTGTAACTATTGGAATATGTGGTGGTCGACTAGGTGGTTGGAGTGGAGGTGGAGTTGAAGAAGATGATGAAAGTTTGAATGAAAGTGGTTGAATTTGGGGTATTCTCTTATCACTTTGTGGTTTGCGGAAGTGGGTAAGCTCAAGAAACTCATGTGTACTTGGTGAAGACCTTAATGCTCACTAAAATGGGAATTCTGGATCAGAACCCTCTAGTTTGCAATAATTCTAAAAGAAGTGCACCTCTATAGAAGTACACTTTCTCACACCAATAATTTTTGCACACCACAGAGTTTTGTACACCTACACATCTACATAGCTTTAGATCTATGTACTTGTTGAGCTATGGAGCTACGGAGCTACACACCTACACACCTGAATTTCTCAAAAACTCAAAAAAAATTCTAAGCTTGTGGGAAGCAAAAAATTTTGCAAGAAGTGCAGAATTTCAAAACTTTGTCAAATTTTTCACTTTTTTCTAAGAATCAGAAGTGAGGCCATTGTTCTAGTACCACTTCTGTTAAGCTATCATTTTACACAATGCTAAATGACAGGAATTCTTGCAAACTCCTCTCTTGAAAAGATGAGTTTGTGAATTGACTCCAAGGTTTCAGGCGATCTTGTGACCTACTAGAATTTTCTCAGTTGAAGATAAATGTGAATGTTCATGAGTAGGCCTTTTCTGGTTCATTTTTTATTTCAGATGAAATGAAGAATCTGTACATTGTTTCAAAAATAACACATAAGAAAGAACCATGTTTTTGTATTTTTATGTTTTTTTATGAATGCAATCTAACAATGCAACTAGTATGAAATCCTATTCTAACAATGGGGTTAATAAATAAAATAACAAGGAATTTAAAGAAAACAACATGAAATTGAAATTCTAATAGACATAAGCTACACAAAACAACACGTCTAGGAGTTAAGCTTTCATAGAAATCATTTAGTAACCAATGAAAGTAGGAGCAATGCTTCCTTGATTCCACTGATGCAATTATCGATGAGAAACTTAGTAATCATATGATATTTCAATCTTCATCAAATTGTAAGGCCACAAAAAGTGTGCTCATGTGAGAAAAAGAGTTATGCAGGCACAATTTGATGAGTTTTTCTCAAGCTAGTTACGTCAGCAGAATTTGTTAATATTGTAGCAAACACCAAAACTAATAAATTGTACAAATAGAAATGAAGCAATAAACCTTTGGCTCAATCACAATTCCATGAATAAAATTCACAAAATATGACACATCTAGGCAAGAATTACTACACTCCAAATGCGAGCACCAAAAGCATAATTTTATTGCAAAACAATAGCGACATGTTTATGTTTTATGCACACCTATTGATGCACATGGTGGAGAGTTTGAAGATGAGTGTGAGGGAAGCCTTAAGTGTAGAATGCACTAAAACAAATTTTGGCAAGGAGACAAATAAGAAATGGTGAAGGGTTTGGGTGGGGGTCAAGGCTTATACAGCCCCCCACCATCCTCGGGGTGCAACGATGTGTCTGCACCAAGGATGGTGTACCCCCCACACACCATGTCAAGTGCATGGGTGCACAATTTAATTAAATTTTTTATATTTCAATTTTTTACTTTTTTTACTCTTTGAATTTCCATGATCCCAAATTGTGAGTCTAGGGATCTAAAATTTAAAAAGTAGGGGGTCCACATTCCTAGTAGGGAATGGGGCATGCATTGTGGAACCACATCAAGAACTAATAAATTATTTAACACCTCTGCAAGAGGTGATTAGAAGACTACAACAAAAAAAAAAGTTTTTTTAATACTATCCTAGACTTAGATAAGTTGGGTAAGTTCTCCATGCCAATCAATGACATCTTTAGCCTCCTAATCCTAGGCCTTCTTCTTCTCAGTCATGTCTACATCCTTTATCTTTTGCAATCTTCTATTTTTAGTGATCATGCCTAGAACCATTCTCTATATTATCTCTCTATGGATTCTATAGATGGACTCAAAGACCCCCAATTAAAGATTGGAAATGGAACTTTATACATTTTATCTAGAAATTCCATTTTAGTCTAAAGAAAACCTACTCTACTAGTAATCTTATCTTCAAGCTCTTTAACCTTGTTGAAAAGGTCTTTCCTTTCCATGTTCCTTTCCTTCTCTTCCTTATTATGGCCCTTATCTCCATTGTTCATCTCATTAACCTCAATATGAATAGACTAGTTCTCAGTAACCCCTCCTAGGAAAACCCCAATAATAGCCACATGTTCTACCATTTTCACATCCTCATCATCCCCTAATATCTAACATCTTTTTTCTTAATATAATTTTCATCCTCTATGTCCTCATTCTTAGTATGATCCTTTGCTTTAGTTTCAATCTCAAGGAACTTGAATTCCCCCATACCAACTACAAAATCCTTCTTCTCATCTTTTTCTTACTTTTGTTCTTCTTTCTTTCAGATCTTCTTTTACAAAGGTAGCCTCTTGGTAACCACCTTTCGCTATGGTATTCCTATCTTCTCCATCCTTATCCTTAATTTCTTATTTGTCGACAACAATGATGTTTTTTTCATGTTTACTCTTCTTAGGAGTGAGAACTTGGCTTCTTTGGGGAGAATTCTTTCTTTTAGAAGGGGTTTTAAGAAACAAGGATTCAATCAAGGGAAATTTTAGGGTCTGTAGTAGGGCACAATAGCAAATCTCTTATCTTGTTTTATGTCCTAGATTTCAAGCTATCTTTACTAGGACTTACATTAGGGCTAAGATTAATTTCCTCAATTTTCACAAATTAGATGGTCCCAACCAACTCTTTACCATGTTTCAAGCTTCTACTAAATGTTGGGCAATGGGAAAACACGTGATAATATAAAATAAAAATTAACCCTTGATAGAGAGGTGGGTTCTCACCATTATTAATACTAACATTTAAGGAAGAGATCAGAAAGAAAGGAAAGTTTTTTTTTCCCCATGATGTCGGTAATTCAACAGGGGGAAATGATAGGCAATGGTTAGGGTTAAATCTCCCTTCACACATAAAGTACTTCATAACCCAAAGGAAAATCACAATATAAGGAGGAGAGAGAGAGAGAGAGATTCATACCCATTTGTTGCATTCTCTAGTTTTCCCTTCTCATTACCATTGAATATTTTGTACCTACATTTGTTGTACTTTTCTTGGCTCTTTCTTTCAACCTTATGTCCTTCATTCTTCAACCTCATAGCTTCTATAATTAACTTCAACATTATTATAAACTCTATACTACCAATAGTTAGTGTTCCCTTATGCTAAGAGCTGGAAAACTTAGAAGAGATATCCAAATTGAAGCCCCTTCTAGCTTCGATAAAGCTAGTAAGACTAGTGTTCTAAAAGTACTTATGTATTTCATAATCCTACTTCAATTCCCTATTGTCTCTTGGCTCCACTTTCTTCAATAAAACACCTTTAATTTTAACATTTCCTAGCTCTTGGAGAACTTCTTAAATAGCTTTATTATCTTCCACGATAATGGCTTTCGGAGAAGCCTCACACAAATGCATATTGTCCATAGAAAAAATCTCATTTCTAAGAATGGAGAACCACAAAACTTTGAGAATGGTTTAGTCATACAAATTTTGAGGTTTAATAAAATATGATTATAATAATTACATAATAAATGCTTGCTAAAAAAATGAAAAACCTTTGTATCTATAGATCTATTATAATTACTATTGAAATCTTTGGCAGATTTGATGATTAAAAGAGTTCTAAATTTTTTTCTTAAATCTTTGTACTTTCCTCTTTCCTTGCACCTAAAAAATATTTCCCATATCATGTTATTAAAAGTGTGAAGTGGTCTAGTTTTACTGATGACATTTTTATTAAAATTCAACAACTTGATCTTAGCCACCAAATGAACTTTAGATATTTTCCCCATACATTTAGATATAGTTACCTTCTTACTCTTGATCAATTTATTTAACTTAGCAAACTTACATTTCCCATTAATAGCCAATACTTTTCTCTTAGTAGTGTACCTTTGATAATTGAAGTTACCATAGGCCCAAGCAAGTGACAATTTTTTTTTTTTCAGAATTGAATAATATAAATAATCCTCTTTAATCAACCCCACTCTAGAAATTTTCATTTTTATCATTGAGTAAAATTATTTTGAGTTATTCTGAGTAGTTGAAACTAGTAACCACTTTCCCTTCCTTGAATCCCAAACCCTAGTTGGTTAGGAAGTCTAAAACCCCATTTCCTTCCCTTATAGTATACCTTATCTTGACTTCCCTGAATAGGACAAATCTTTATTTACATTCCTCCATAAGAGAGATAATGCTCCATGTAATACAAGCTTTACCTAAAAGGATATCAACTATGATTTTAGTGTCAACTTCTAAAATGACTTTACCAACCCTTAGCTTTTGAAGGGTCTTGATACCCTTCCACATAGATGTTATATTTGATACCAATATCTTTAGAAAAACCTTGGATCATATAACCTTGAAAAACAAGGAAATAACTTAGCAATAGCAAGATGAATAGAGTGTGCAAGACACACAAGTGCCAAGTATCAGTCCCCGACATGACACAATCAAGTCTATTGAAACTATTATTGTTAAGGATGTCTCTAATCTTTCAACTCAAAACATCATTCCCCTGACTATAGAAGACTTGAAAAAGATATTGGACCAATCTACACTATAAGCTAAGCTATGTGAAAATCTAATTTTTGTTAGTATAGATGAGCTTGAAGAGGTAGTCAATGATGTCCCAAGGGACAAGGTGAATCCACAAGAACCAATTTCTATCATCCCTTTAGTTAATCAAGTACAACCTTTGACTCAAACAACAGTAGATACATCTATTAAGGTTGATACATTTTTTCATCTGTACCTAAGTTGATAAAATAGGATAGATAGATTCATCTGTACCTAAGTTGATAAAATAGGACAGATAGATTCATTTGTACCTAAAGCACAAGGACAAGGTGCTATTTAAGTTATTGTAATAGATAAGGGAAAATATGAAGAGAGTGAGTAAACACCTAAGGTAAAGGAGCAAGAAGCCATTCAAGAATTGATAACCCTACCAACATCTAGCACTCCACCTACCAAGTGATGGTAATATCAAAGGATGCTAAATGATTCTAAGATTGATTTGATGCTGAGTTTACAACTGTACAAGCACTAAGCATTAAATGCAAGGTTTTTAAAGGATATATGATCATTTTTTTGCTCATTTTTCATCATTTTGAATTCAATAAAGAGTGAGTAGAGTGAAAGATGATTCAAAAACTTGTTCAAGTAATTTTTAGAGAGTTTGACAATGATCTCACACTAGTTCTCTGGGTTTTACAAGGTATTTATCATAAGCCAAGCTACACAGGTTTACTTTTCATAAACCCTAGTTTGACAAATGGTATCTATCTTGAAGAATGTAGAAGGGAAAGAGGTTTTTAATGTTCAAAATATTAGTAACAAATTCAAACAACCTATATTTAAGGCCATTCCTAACATAGCTTACAAACAAGATCCTTTTAGTGCTCTATCCATGATCCTACCAATTTTCATAATGGTGCAATATGTAAGGAGATGTTATAATTACAAAATTAGTAGCATTGGGGACTTAGAAATCAGAGAAGCATATGATAGGTTATGTGAAAATGTTTTTCTAAAGGAAGAGTATTAAATCATTGAGAAGAAGGGTTTGACACATGCCCTAGAGTTTCCTAATGTATTTAAAATTGAATGGATTAGAATGTGTTGAGCCAAATACATGATGGATCTTTATGGATGGAAGGTGGACTAATTAAGATCACCAAAAGAATAATTCATAGGGTTACTATCTACCCAACCCTAGATCAGCCCAAGACTCTGAGGAGTGATTCTAAGGAAGTAATAGAGAAAAACACTAGAGCAAAATGGAATAAAAAAGGCATGACAATAGATATTTTTACTAATATATTATTGAGCTTTACGTTTAGGGTAATTTCTCATAAATTCTATCAATCTAGTAGATTGAATAGTGTACCCTATATTGCTATGGATGTTGGCTAAAAAAATTTAAAGAAAGATCATACTTATGATCTGGCTGAGCTACAATTACAACAACTGATGGAAAATCTTCGAGCAATTAGAAAGAACAAGAGTGCTCAATGTAAATTTGATTCAATACTTGTCTTTATATTATTTTATGTGTAGAATACATTTCCTTCCTTTGGTACTATAAGTTGGCAAATAAACAAGTCAATTGTAGTACAGATCAATGAGTATATTGAACAGATGGGAGAAAACTTTGAGACATTGATGACAAGCTACTTTGAAGATTTTAAGAATTCAATGAAGGAAACAATGATGATACCTATTTCATTGGTTGAGCAACATTACAATGATATATGATTTATATTTGATGTTTATTACACCTTTGTATAGGCTACCACACTAAGTGTTAGATGGTTAAGGCCACTTGGGTATGAGATTAATGTTGATGAAGCTTCAACAGCCATGAAAACACTCCTAATAGGAAGTAGACAAAAGTACAAAGATATTTAGCAACTATGAAATGGTAAAATCAAAGATTATCATGGATTTGAAAACTACCTCTACACTTAAGAAGAAAGATAATCTAGTAAAGAAGCTAAAGGCTAAATTTGGTGAGGATGCAGATGAGGAAGAAAAGGAAGGATATGAAGAGGATGAAGAGGAAGAACAAGCACAAGCATAAGAACCTCTTGCATTAACTTAGTTAGGCATGGGAGAGGATAAAGAAGAGGAAGGAATAGAAGGTGTTGAGGGAGAAGAAGTCGAGGAAGCACCTACTCATGCCGAGCCAAAGAAGAGAAAGGCTAAGGCACAACCAGTGGCAAAATTAAAGAATATTGTCAAACCAAGCCCAGCCAAGCTGAGTGCACGTACCACCAGAGCAAGCACATGAACCGCAACAAACAAGGCCAAGTAGAAATCCAAGAAAATAGAGCAAGGTGGCCAAGTGCAAAATAAAAAAATAAGAAAATAAGTTTCACAACCTAATTTAGATGAAGAAAGGATTTAATTAGATTATATAAGCCAATTCAAAGTTGTAAGTCACAAACCACTCTCTAATATTGAAATTTTGTGTGAAAATGTCAAGAATAATGCAAATTTATCTAGTTTTAGACATGTAAATTTTAATGATTTGGGAAAAGAGGAGAAAAAGCTAGTGGAAGAAGCCCTATATACAATGATGTATAAATTTAAGACAACACCATTAGAATTTGCCAACTCAGTACCCAAGAAACTATATGACTTAGTTGAGCAAAAATGGCATTATTGTTTAAATTTGGAAAAAAAAAGTAAGGGAAACCACTTTAGCCCAAGTAATGCCAAAGCTAACAAAGGGACATTTTTCTAAGGCTATTAAGACATATGTTGTTAGGTTTACACCTAAGTATAGAGCATTGAGCATTCTTCAAAACAATATTGAAGATGTGGTCAAGAAATTAACCCAAATATGGAAACTTATCCATGGGTTGACCACTATAGAACAAGGAGAAACTGACCCTTTTGAGGGTAAAGATGATGATGAGAAAGATAATATAGTTGGGGAGGAAAATGATAAATAAACTGATAACAAGGAAATAACTTAGCAATAGCAAGATGAATAGCGTGTAAGACACACAAGTGCCAAGTATCAGTCCCCCACATGACACAGTCAAGTCTATTGAAACTATTATTGTTAAGGATGTCTCTGGTCTTTCAACTCAAAACATCATTCCCCTGACTAAAGAAGACTTGAAAAAGATATTGGACCCATCTACACTATAAGCTAAGCTATGTGAAAATCTAATTTTCGTTAGTATAGATGAGCTTGAAGAGGCAGTTAGTGATGTCACAAGGGACAAGGTGAATCCACAAGAACCAATTTCTATCATCCCTTTAGTTAATCAAGTACAACCTTTGACTCAAACAATAGTAGATACATCTATTAAGGTTGATACATTTTTTCATCTGTACCTAAGTTGATAAAATAGGACAGATAGATTCATCTGTACCTAAAGCACAAGGACAAGGTGCTATTTAAGTTATTGTAATAGATAAGAGAAAATATGAAGAGAGTGAGTAAACACGTAAGGTAAAGGAGAAAGAAGCCATCCAAGAATTGATAACTCTACCAACATCTAGCACTCCACCTACATAGACTCTTCAAAAGCTAAGCACGGAAGCTATACCATTGCAAATCTTAGTGCCATGCTCTAGCTCTTCAAAAGTTGAAAAGCTAATTCACTATGGAGATATCACTCTTGATGAAGAGATTATTACACCTAAGTTTGATTATGATATAATGACATTATACCAAAAATGAATTTTGGAACAAGCCTTAGAGAAGAAAAACCATCAAGAAATGCTTAGGAGAGAACACCAGCAGAAGCAAGCTCTTCAAGACATTAAAGACATCTTTTTGGATGCATTTAATCTACCAAATCCTGAAGAGACCAAGCCATTACTAGAAAAACTATTAGATATAGTGGAAAAGGTCAATAATGAAGACATTGATACTAATGCTAAACTCTTAGAATGGTTTAATAATAAATTCCAAATCAAGGTAAATGAAAAGATATCTGGTGATATAGCACTCACTCAAGTTGCATTGGAAATAAAGGTTGAGGATGTGAAGAAGATACTTAAGAATCTATTCTCATTGTACACCAAATTGTGTGACCCTACACTCATTACCCAAGAGACTAGGCATCAAATTCTAAGCCTAGAGAGAAATCTTAACATATTAGGTACAAGGTTACCTCAAAACCCTGCTCAAAGTGAGAAGCATATGCTTCAAACACAAAGTCAATTAGCTATGTTAATAGCAGAAGAGGCTAGCATAAGAGCCAAATTGACATGTATATCAACATCCCTCACCTCACACATGGAAATACTGCACAAGGAACTAGGTTACTCCAAGATTGTATTGAAGAAAGACCCTAATCTTTCTACCTTAGATGGCCTAGTGCACCTTATTGTTGAGCTTGCTATCCAAAATCATAATGGAAGTCCATAAATCCTTTTTAGAAAAACACACTATACCTGTATAGCCCATTTGACATAAGTGTCAAAAAGGGGGAGAGATAAACCATGGGGGAGAGACATAAAGCAAGGAAAAATATAACATAGGGGGAGAATAAAGAAAGGGAGAGCTAGAAACAATGAAATATAGAAAGAGAGTATGAACAATGGGGGAGTGAAGAATAAAAGAAAGGATGAAAGAACAAAGGGGGAGCCTAGTAGTAAAGTTATATCATTGGGGTGATATACATTTTTTGGAAAAGAAAACAACAAGCAACAGATACAGATATCAACTATGACAGAGCATATCAGATGAAAGAGTATCATATACAGTGCATTGAAGTCAGAGAGGAGCATAAATTTTGGATACATATTAGACATATTAACTTAGGGGGAGTTATCAATTCTAAGGTATATAGGTTATTGCAGAATTTTGAAAATTTTGAAGTTTTGTTTATAAGTTGAGTCATGGATATGTTATGCTCAAGAAGTTAAGAAGAATATTGTATTTTCATTTTTTTTTGGCACTCATGTCAAAGGGGGAGATTTTTTATCTTAGATTGGTTTTTACAAGTGAGTGACAACATACTTAAACCATTTACTTAGTTCATGTGGAACTAGTAATACATGTTGAGTTGCAATGAGTACCAAGTCACTCATGTGTCAAGTCACTTAGGTGCCAAGAAAATAGATCATGCCAAGTGATTCAGGAACTAAGTAAATAGTAGATGTCGAGTAGTGTAGATGTTCAGTTAGAAGCAAAAATATAGTGCATGCCAATCATTAGTGACTTCATTGCCGAGTGAAATAGTTTGGACATATTTGTTTGTAATGGCACAAACAACTATGTAAACCATTTTTAAGCTGACTCAAGGATAGACTAAGATCTTTTGAAGATAAGGATGAATCTATATCCAAATTTCCTATGCAATTGCATGCAACCAATAAAAAAATGGGAAGGTTTAAGTGAAAAAATGGATGAATCTTAGCTGTAGATTAATACCTAACCCTAAGCCACTAGTGTCTTCTTAAGGAGGACGAAGCCCTAAATTCTTAACAATGAGCAGAGTGTACAAGGGGTGAATGATCAAATTGAAATAGAAAACAAGATCATTTATAGAGATTCAAGGTGGCTTAGTAGTAAGAGTGAATTATAGAATCAGTTAGAGAAGAAAAAAGGATAGAGAAAGATACAACATTGATACATCAGATCATGAAGGATCAATTAGAGATTGGGTAAAGGTGATCTATTATTAGGCAAGAAAGTGCCAACTACAAGATCTATGCTAAGACATTTTAATAGGTGATTTCAATTAAATATCTTAACAGAGTAGTCCTAACAGGCTATATGAAATCCTTTAATAGGGTGCTTACTTAATTGTAAGTTGAAGTCCTCTAAACAAGCACACTTCTAATAGGGTGTTCAAATCCTCTAACAAGGTGGGACTTAATAGTCCTAGTAAGCCTTTAATATGGTAGGTCTTTTATAGGGTAGACCATGATTCATGTTCAAACCATTGTAACCATAATTGGATACACTTTATTGCCATAGTAGTGAAGATTTGTGGGTGTCATCCCCACCCTAGTTTTACCTTCTCACTTGGAGGTTTTCTAGGTAATCATATTTAGTGTTCTGTGTGTGTTTGATTGTATGTTTACATGGTTGATGCATATTCTTTATATGTTATTTTAGTATATTAATGCATTTGATATATGAATGGAAAAATTTTTATGGGTCAAAGTTTAAACTAATGATTAACCCCCCCTCTAGAAGGTTACTATCTTCCCACTTGTAATTCTGACATAATATTTCTTTAGTTGAGGATTCTTATTTATATGTTTTGAGATTAGAAGAGAAGCTAAAGAGGAGATATCAAGGTAATCTTGGAGGGAAGGAGAAGTAGGATCATTTGGTGAAGATCAAAGAGATTACTAAAGATGAATCAAAACCTGTTGAATAGAGGAAGAGGACAAAGAAAGGTGCATTTAGGGGTACTTTCTATGGATGTGGTGAAGAAGGAAAAATATCTTATGAATGATCATAGAAGGTTTGTAATAGAAGAACCATTATTATAAATGAGGTTGAAAACCCTATCAATGAACCTAAGAAAGGGGAGAATTCACTAGCTAGATGAGTATTTTTTGGTGAGAGGATATTTGGAACCAAGTCAGAGGAGTAATTTTCTAAGGACACATTGTAATTTTGGTGGTAAAATATATAGTGTGATTATGGATGGTGGTAGTACTAATAGCCTTATTACTGAGGAGATGGTTCATAAACCTAGTTTTAAGAGAATGAGATATCCTTTTACTTATAGGATAGGTTGATTATATGATGAATATGCTTTGGAAGTGAGGGATCAATGTCTTGTTGATTTTTAGATTAGGCAGTATAGGATCAAGTATTATGTGATATTTTAGACATGAGTAGTTATCACATGTTTCTTGGTAGACCTTGGTAGTATGATTGCAAGGATATGCATGATTATGTCAAGAAGGAGATTACTATTGAGAAAGATGGCAAGAAGAATTCCCTAATTCCTTTGCAAAATGAAGAGCTCGGTAGAAAGAACCTCAATATTGATAGTAGACTTAAGTTGAAGGATTCTAAGAGGGTTAGATTAGTGTGGAAAGAAAACATGTAGCACATTAAGGATGGATGCAACTAAGAAAAAGTGGAACAAGGGAAAGAGTGTGAAATTTGAAGACTTCGAGGACATGTATGTGAAGAACTAGTTTAGGATTTATGTGTGGAATCTCAGGATATTTTCTTCTAGCTACTGAGAACATCTTTTTTCACTTGTGGTCTGTGATGTAACAACATCCTAGGGTAGTTGGAAATCCTACACATTGGAGTGGTTTTCCCTTGGAGTTAGGGGATTGGGTCAAAGAGGAGGTGTTTCTTGGTCATTATTGAGTAGTTACTAGTTACAATATTGACCAAGGTTCTTAGTCATTGAAGGAGCTCAATATATACTATTTCTTAGCATTTACTATGTAACTCAACAATGCTTGTGGTTTTAACTAACACTTGATAATGTGATTTTTAGGATGGAATTCAGATGGATTTGGTTAGCTATCTTGGTGAATTTATTATATGAGGATTTAGAACATGATGCAGATCGATCATGGGATTTTGTGTGGACCTATCTAGGTCTTGATTAGTTGTTCTATGTGTATTTAGTGAGTGTTGTAAGCCTTTTAAGGAATTTTGTATTTAATATATTTTTGAGGTTGACTTGTGGCTCAACATGTATTAATGTAAGGGTTAATTTAATTTTTAACTTGCTAGGCCAACCTGTTTCTTAGATGGGTATAAGTAGGGGGCTTAGGAGATCTTGAGTCATTATTAATCTTAGTGTGGAGTAGCTGAGAGGAGAAAAGTGTATCAAAACTAGTAGGTGTGGTTTGAGAAACAAGGAGATTGCTTGGTGGATTGCAAGGATAAATTTAGATCTTGCTGGAGGTTTCTCCCAATGTGTTGTTGTGTTACAGATTTGGACTAGCCTAGATTCAAATTGCATGTCAAGGGATCTTGTAGATCTATTAGTTTATTTTTATTTGGCCATAACCAAAAAGGCCTTATAGCTTGACATATTTCATGTAATGAGTTTATTTATGAATTAAGGAGTTGATTTTGGTATCAGATTGTGTATTTTGTGTTGTCTTTCCACGATGTAGTTATTTGATGGAGGGTAGGACATCTCCTGTGGGGATCCTCCTACCTTACACTGCATTAGATATACTCTTATAGGTAGTATTATAGAGGCTTATGGACCTATAATCCATAAAAGAAGAAGGGTTATCTTTTTGGGGGATTAAGAAAATATAAGTGTTATTCAAATCTTTAGTGAGATAACTAGTTCCTAAAAAGTGACAATCTACCTTGAAAACCACCTCTTCCATAATATCCCAGTACTCTTAGAAAAAAGGAGGGAACCCATCCACACTAGGGTACCTAAAGGCTTGAAAGGAAAAGGAAACTAATTTCACCTTTTATTTACTAACTCTTCTCATAATCTTTTAGTTGTCTTCATTAGATACTAGCTCTGGAATACAGTCAAGGAGATTTCTTGGATCTTCTAGAGAATCAAATGAATCTTTGTTCATGAAATAGCTAACTAACTTTGTATTTATGCCATTCTCCTTAGTAATTTTGATTTCATGTTCCTTACTTAGAGATCTAATTAGTCTCTACATTTTTGGTTTAAAGTGTACTCATGAAAAAATTGAGTATTCCTATCACCTTCAATGAGTGATTGAATCCTTTCTTTTTGCTTCTAGAACACCTCCTCTTGTTTAAAGAGATTTAGCCATTATTCTCTAATTATTATTTTAGTTCTCCCCTATCTTCATCTTCATAATCTATTTCTATCTAATTTAGAATTTTTTTCTATTTTTTCAATTAGATATTTTTTCATTTCAAATGGGTCACCAAAATAAATTTTATTTGAACTATTAACTTTATCTTTTATCTCACCGAGTTTAGTGAAAAGGTTGATCATAAGTGAGCTAACAACTCTAGTATTCCACCATTTATAGATAAGGTCTTTAAGAATCTAGTTGGAAACCCACATATTTGTAAACCTAGAAAGGATTGCCAATCTTTTACCCATTTTCCATTATAGAAGAAGAGTATTAGGATCAAAATTTATTTTGGTTTTAGCTGTAACAAGAAATTCATCCATATTTTTCTAGTGATAAGAAAGGGTGAATTTGTCTAATCTAACCTATATCAGCCTATTCCACCATCTCCTATTGTTCCAATTAAACTTAGAGTTGATCATATCTAGCTCATTGAGACCCTAATCAAGCAAAAACACCTCAAGACCTATAATACTTTTTGAGTAGTCCTCATTACCCCCAATCTTCTAAAAGGGATAGAAGGGACAATTAAAGTCCATGGCTACCATTCATTTGGTATTAATGATGTTTCTCATCTAGTTAGCTAGGGAGCACCAAAACTATTTCCTTTGGTCTTTATTATTATCATAAATATTAAATAGATTTCTAGACCACCTAGATAAAGTATTATGACAACATTAAATAATAGAGTTAGGAGAGGAGTATATCAAAGTACCCAAGATTTTATTCTTATTGTACATAAGTGGTAGATCTCTAAAGCTCCTTGAGAATCCATAAAGATCTAATTCATAGTAGGCTAAACATGATTTATTTTTCTCTCAAACCCTTCTTGTTACATCTTATTTTCTTGGATAAGAACCATATTGACTTTGGTTTCTCATAGACAAGACTTTACTATATGTTGATTTGTAATGCTACTTAGACCTCTCATATTCCAAGAAAAAATCTCATTTCAAACCAAATAAATGTTGGGACCTACTCCTAAAACACTATACTAATGGGAACTTTCAAAATCTTGCATTCCACCTTTAACTTTGTGGGTCCCTTTTTTATGCTCCTCCTTCCTTTCAAAATCATTTCTATGAGGATTGGAGGTAGCATTAGTGGGAAATTTGACCACTTATAAGTCCCATTATAGGTTCAACTTGTTCTTTCTTTAAAAAATTCTACCCACAATATTGAAAAGTTTATCCTTCTCTTTGAGCTCCTTCGACAAAGATGAAGCATAAAGAGTTTTAAGAGTTATGATCTTCTATCTAGATCTTAAAGTACTAGAATCTTATGGGTTAGATAGGGAGGAATGGGGAGTCAGGGCCACAAAGAGATTTGATCTAAGAGCCAGATGTTGGCTTTCAAAGGAGAGGGGCCTAAGACAAAGAAAGAAAGGTTGATCAAGGTTTTTCTGACTACTTCATCAAGGATCAAATGTTGTGTGGGATTAAGAAGGGGGCTAGAAGGAAACATGTTCACATGATTCTGCATAGGGAAAATAAGAGAGATAGTAGGGTTTAATTAGGGGACCATTAGGGGAGAAGAGACAAAGGGGGGGTCTATACTAGTAGGGATATGAATAGACTAGTAGAAAAGGCTTAGGTGTCCAAACCTTTTACTCTAGGGTTTGGGTAAAGGCTCCCACATTAGATTCAAGAGAGACAGACATGGGGAGAAATTCATTGACTTTAACACTCACAAAAATCCTAGCATATAAAAGCCTTGATTTCTATTGAGTAATTTTATAAACTAATAGAAGAGAATGAAAAGGTTTTGTTATCCCTTTAAATACTTCAAAATTCTAAAACTCTAGACAAAGTCCAGGAAACCAAATGTAGGTAGGAGCTTTGGCTCTAAGGTCTATCATAGGATCCAATTTAGGTTTCAATTTACAAATGGGTAGCATGTTTTTTGCATTATTCCTAAGGGACCAAGGACCATTAGTGAGAACATAAGTAATATCTTCAACATTATAGAATGAAAATAGAAACATGTCATTTATTAGAGTGCTGACCTTTACACTATCTTTTAAAGACCATGTAGAAGAAGCCCATTTCTTTAGCATGTCAATGGATGTGGTGTTGCAAAAAAAATTTGGTTGACTTCCTACATACTTTCCTACTTGATGCTAGGAAAATCAACACAATTTTAGACAATGAAGAAGATTCAAACTTAACTTTGTTCAATCTCCACACTTTAGGCTCTACAAGACCTATGTGGTTGTACATTAACTTGTAATGAAATAATGATTTCCATTGCAAACTTAATACAATAATCTTGAGTAGGAAAAATATCTTAAGGAAAAATTGATTATAATAAAAAAAAGTGTAATAAAGGAGGAGGGTTTCAAACAAAATGTAATAGTACATAAAACTCAGTTGATACTGTTTGTTTACCCTTGATAAATTTTTCATCAAATTTCAAATTTTGATAAGACCAGTGCCTTTCAAATTGGAGAAGAGAGTCAAACTTAATAATTACTAAATAAATCTTATGTCTTGGAGATGGGAGTGCCATCATCAACTAATGAGCAACCAAACTAAAATATTTTAACAAACCCTAAAAAATTGAGTTTAACTTCAAGCTAAAGACCAATTACCCAAAACATACATAAGCATATGAGTTTTGTTTCCAATAGTTTTCCTCAATTCTTTTCTAAAAATGGTATAATTCCAAGAGAAGTTTAAATTCACAAAAATCAACTACCAATTCCCCATCTTTTAGAAAAGAACATGATATATTTTATTAATTCAAATATGAGGTACAATTGGGTTGTAGCAAGTTGTAGTATCTAACTTCCTCTATGCATGAATATATTCACAATGTATGTTTTCCTTTTCTATCTCTCTCCTATACAGGGCCCTGGTATCCTTTCTTATAGAACATGAAAGGATGAAAAAAAGCTTTAGGCTTGTTCATCCTAACTAACTAAAAACTAACTATAGCTTGTTATAGATTAATTACAATAAAAAAGAGATCACAAAGAGTTTTATAATTCTCTCATCATATCAAGAATTTCTTCCAAGTGCTCGACCACCTCCTCATCCATAACTCTAACAAGCATATTTAAAGATTACCCCTTTTCCTTCTCCATCAAGATCTCAAGTCAGCCACATTGGTAATGGGCATACATTGTCTAAAAATTCCATCCACCTACATATATGTTGTTGATGACATCAAATTAGTCTTCTTCAATTGGTGCTAATGCAAGTTACATGATTGGGTGAGGTATTGCATTCTTGTCAGGTGATTGTACTGGTAAACCTATATCCTCTTCCCTACAAAATAGGCACAAAAAATTGTACAATAACATTTTTCTATAAAAGAATAAACTTACCAAATGCCCTTATATATATTATCAAGGAAAAATGTATTAAATGAGCATATTTCCTCCAAATCCATAGCACAAGTCATCCTCAATTAATGTTATACTTGAGAGAAAACCAAAGAGTGAAAAAAATCCTTGACATAACCTCTTATGTGAGTTAATTAATGAAATAAATGTTCCTTTGTAATTTTTGAAATTATAGAATGTTAGAGAACCGTTGGTATCAAACTCATGAAAATAGAGACCCAAGATATCTTCCTTGTCAAATTCACATAATCAAAGCATAACTAAAAGTTCAGTTTTAAAATCATGACATTAGAGAATCACAAGGGCCTCAGTTCTGAAATTGTGAAATCGAAATGTAAGAATTTTATATATCCTGAAATCGTAAAAATGAAATGTTGTTCAGGTTGGGATCTCAATTTTTTGAAACTTGGCAAGAACACTCAAATTTTGATGTTCCATTAGTGGCTCTTTCTAGGAATGCTTATTTATTTGGGATATGGAAAGAATCCAATTATCTCTAGGATAAAAATTTCAAAAAAAAAAAATCAGTCCTACTTAATAAGGAATAATAAATGAATAATCAACTAAGAGAAAAAAAAAGATTTGGATTTTGTCCATGAATAGGAAATTCTAATATGTGCTCATTTAGTTCTTGAAGAAGAAAGGGATGTTCTTCAACTTTATAGGATATGATATAAGGTCCTAACCATAAGGGATAAAATTTTCCATGTTTTCCCTTGTCTTGGTCCTTAACATTCCATTTTAACACCCAACCTCCCACATTAAAGATTCTTTCTAAAGCTTTTTTACCATGTAAGTATTTTACAACCTTTTGTATCTCGAGGTTGTATTGTAATGTTGCACTTCTTCTTGCATTTGATTCTTCTAGGGAAATAATTCATTCATCCATAAAATTAATATCCTCAAGATGCTCAATTATAATGAATCTATACACTAGTAACAAAATGTTTTCAGGAATTCTTGCTTCTTGACTATATA
This sequence comes from Cupressus sempervirens, assembly GCA_028749045.1. NCBI lineage: Eukaryota > Viridiplantae > Streptophyta > Pinopsida > Cupressales > Cupressaceae > Cupressus > Cupressus sempervirens. Next base: position 263,239,094 of record CM053791.1, on the reverse strand, counting down.
CAAGTTCAAAAGATGCAAATCCAATTGAATTTTTTTTTGTTTTTCTATCTTCCTAGACAACCAAATGTAATTCTAAATCTCAGACTCTTTTATTGCTATCCAATATCCTTTTTATAATTTAATGATACTCTTATTAGTTGTGTCTACCTAACCATTTCCTTGTGGATGGTAAGGGGATGAATATGAAAATGTCATCTCATATTTAGTGCAAAATTATGAAAATTATTTTGATTTGAAACACAACCCATTATCAACAATTTTTTTTTTTTGGAACACCAAATCTTTTTAATATATTATTCGTCATAAAATAAGTAACAACAATACTAGTAGGTCTTCTAGTTGAGATAGCTTCAACTCCACCTAAATCCACTACTTCACTTATTACTAATCTCACCTATGAAGTATATTCACCACATCTCAAATAGCTCTTGTGCTTGTAATGTCCCAAGGGGAAAAGTTTCATCATATTTTAGTTAAACTAAAAACCTTTGACATGCTTCACATTTTCTCACATACTTACAATAGTCTATGAAGAGATGAGGACAATAATATCCTACTCTCAAAATCATATTTGTGCAGTCTGAGCACAAACATTTCCTCCACAAACTTCTTCATGCAATTATTTTAGAATAATAGGTACTTGATAAGTATCAAGGCATTAATTTAATATGACATCTCTATTTTTCCAATATAAATCGCCTTCAATAAAAAAATAGTTTGTTGCATGAAATTTAACCATTTAAAAAAAAAAATTTCATTCCAATTGTCATGACTTTTCATGGTTCTCAAATAATTGACAACATCGATATGCCAAGGACATTTTCTATGCTTACTATGTTATTACCTACTTTCACCAGATTGATTTGTGATTCTTCTAAATTGGTATCTACAATAAGTTTCACCAATCTTTAACCTCATATCAATTTTTTTATTTGAATATCAATTCTAAATTTTTGGATTTGATTAATCCATATGCATTTTCTTTGAGTAGTTTTAGTCTATCTGAATATGTTTTTAACTATTGCCTTGGGAACATATGCAATAATGATGGTGCCTATTAAATATGGATGAAAAGATTTGATTGCCTTGACCAAAGCATAAGATTTATTCTCATTTATATTATAGTTTAACTCAAAATTTTTTACAATCCTTCTAAAGAAGGAAATATGTAGTTCATGCCTTTCTTCATTCTTTTTGAGCATCCCAACAACAATCATATGATAAGATGCAAAAGAAAAAAAAAACCTAAAAGGATTTAATAAAATATGGAGCTTTAACCATAGGTGCTTCTTTACTAGATTTTTTTATATTTGCAAAGGCCTATAAGGCCTCATCATCCCAAACTAAATTAGGACCCTTTTTAAACATCTTTGACATTGATTTCACAATTTTAGAAAAATTAGATATAAATCTTCTAATAAAGTTGATTTGACCAAAGAATGATTGTATTTCTTTGACCATCTTTGGATTTTTTATATTAGTAATGGCCTTTACTCTATCTTTACTAGGGTCAGGAGGACACCCCCAAATATTCACTACTATAGAAATTAAGTGTGTCTATTAGGGCTACAATGTTTGATCACTTTTGGTGATCTACCCTGTGAGGATTTTGCCTTGTTAAGAGCTTGCAAGACTTATTCAGTCTACCTTGATTAAAGGATTTAAACTTACAAGTAAGTACTCTATTATGATATTTGAATAGGCCTTTTAAAACCATTGTGTTAAGATATTTACCACAATATACTAATGAGAATGTCTCAGTACTTGATCCTTTTCTTAGCACTCTGATGCTAGATTACAAATCTCCTATTTCCTTATATGATATTATCTCCTCATATAATATAATTTTTTATGTTCTTTACTAATAGGTTGGTCTATCTAATCTCTACTTATAAACATAAAACATATCGTTCCTTTTCTTATACACTTGTCTCTTCATCTCTCCTCGTATCCTCATGATTTAGGATTCGGGTCCCTCCTTTAATAGCCAATTTGATGAACCTTCTAGATCAAGATCAATGACCTAGATTCATCCCTTTTTCCATTTATTCCTTCCATTATTCTAATTAGATGATCACCTACCATAGGGATCAATGGTATCTGACAAAATGTGTACTTTCCTCCTTAGTTGTCTCTTCACTCTGTAAATTAAGTGTAAGTTTTCCAAAATGGTTTACATAAGTGTTTGTGTCATCATAAAAACATATGCCAATAGTAGTTTTCTCAATAGTTTTATATCTTGATGATCAGTCCATACTGATATTCATGTTGTACCTCTACTTGTGTATGACTGGCAGTAGCTTTCTCACTCAACATAAACTATCACTCGGTCCAAATTGGAATGCTCAACAACCAAAAACTTGCTTGGATCAAACTAAAATATGAAAAAATCCATAATTATTCAGTCGTCATTGGGTTTCTTAATTACAATGATGACCTACCAAATATGCTAAGGAAAAGATTAAGTATTTAACAGTAATAGGTAACATGGCTTAGAGATCAACAATCTCATCCTTTGAAATTGTTGGTGTAAATAATTATTCACTATTTACACTTACTTAAGTTTACTTAGGTTAATGCATTTTTTTAATATTTATTTATTAGCCACCTAGGAGTATGGGCACTCTTGTGAGTTGTCATATTAACAACATAGGATTTCACACTTCATTTATGCACATGGTGTCTACAACACAGGAGTTAGCACACTAGTTAAGCACATGGTGTCTACAAGATCTCTACTTGAGATACACCTTGTCATTCTTATCCTCTTATCTAGAATGATGGATAAGACATGTGCTTAGTTGTCATGCTTATCTTATCTCTTGGTTCTTTCTAGAGACATTCTAGGTGCTTCCTAAGAGGCCTTTATATATAGGCACTCCTAGTGTGTTTGTACATACAATATAGAGCAATGTATGATGACATACTTTAATATATTGATCATACTCCTTTGTTGGTCTATAGTTGTGCTTGTGTTTGAGTTCTACAATCTTGGGTGAATCTTTCCCTAAGGCAAATTCTTACATGGTATCAAAGCTCTTGGAGAATCTCTTTTCACATAGCCATTCAAGACCATTGTTGCTTTAGCACCTTGGCCCATATCTAGAGTACTAAAAAAATTGAGAGCATCTAGGGTCAGAACGGACCTTGCCATTGCATCTAGAATGTCAATTTGCTGCAAATTGGCTATAAATTTAGTTACCCTAGGCAAAATCCAATCATGAGGCCAATTTTTTTTGCAAATCGGCACCCAGAGACCCCGATTTGTAAGTTCAGGTATGATCTTTTAGGTCTACAATTTAATTTAATTCAAATCTCAATATTTTTCTTGCAAATTTTTGAAAAAAAAATTCATTAGTTGTCCCTACAGAGAACTTTTTTTTTTGCAGGAACTGGGCAGTGATACCCAGGCTCCCACAAGAAACATTCACTATAGATTTGGAATATTCCTTCTTTATTACATCAGTGTGTATCACAACATTTTTTAGGCTGATCTACCTTTTATTCCAATGGCTTGGCTTAGCATTTTTGGCCATACCTAACACTAAATTTGGCAGTACACATACCACTGGACCAACTGAGCTTTGGAACCTCACGACTCATGGTGGTAGTGTTAAGACCTTTCAACCATCATAAAAGGATAGTAGCCCCCACAAAAGCATTTTTGTGCCCACTATTTTTTAAACCATCAACCTAGATCTCCAATGACAACCTACTATTTGTGGCCACCACATATGGAAAATTCTTTGGCAACCATGTCAGATTCCCTACAAGCACCATCTTAGCCTTGGCAACTATGCCACATACATAATAGCTGATGAGGATTGACAAACCTGCTATGTCCACACACCTATCTAGTTAGCACATACATGGGTTGCCTTACTATTAGCACTCAGACAAGTCATATGACTCAAACCTAACATGTCATCTACCACCTTAGACATTTGTACAGCCATGTGACCTCTATCATACCACATACGTGTCATCCAGTTACCGTACCACATCATCCAAGGTGATTTTTTTGCTGACATCAGCCAGACACTATGTTAAATTTGACAGTCATTTCCAAGGATTTTTTAACAGATGTGTTTTTGATTTGGCAGCCTGACTTTGCAAAGCCATAACTCAGTCATCCAAACTCCAAATCAGGTGTAAATTTTTTGAAATTGGGTAGAATTTCTTAAAATTTTCAATGATGGTGTTATTTTTTGGTTTTGGTGCAAGGATTTGTTATAATTTGCATCTTTTAGTGACTATGCCTATCCAATCCTACATTCTACAACTTGAAATGCTTTGTGCGGGCTCATGTGGACTCCTTTTAAGGTTCCATTTTTTTTGGAAGTACATTATTTTTCATTTACTTTGTAGATCTACATTCAAATAATAGGGTTGTGTCGACAAAAAATCACTTTCAACATTAGGGCCTTTTCTACATTATATTTCTTTTTAGAATTGATGTATATCTGAGCTACAGTGCTTAGTTCTAGAGTTAGGCCTTAAAAGGAAATTGTAATAGGAAAAATCAAAAGTCCATCTTGTACATTTTAACAAGTGGCCTATTGTACATGCACCACTTCTAAAGCCTAAATCATACATTAGGAGGGATTCTTTGATTCTTTGGGGGTTCATTGTTTGATGTCATGGAGTCTTGTCAGATTTGTCAGTTTGGTATTAGACCGTAGTTGACAACAAAGAACTATCACAAATGGAGTGCTTTGATACTTGACCATCTAAGAGACCATCAAGAATTTCTTCCTTATCTGTATTCATTTCCCTCACATTTTAATTGGACACATCTTGTGCACCTTTATCACTTTTGTATAACAGTATGAGTAAGGAATCTTTTGCTCCTCTTAGAATGGCAAGTTTTTCTCATGATATTTGGATGTCTATTTGGGAAGCATATGGAGATCCATGTGTTCCTCCATCTCTAGAGGACATTCTAAATCTAGTCACTCTAGCTATGGTTTCTTCAACTCTAGATGTGATCACACTTCTAGATGTTCTTGTTACTCCTACTGATCCTATTTCAACCACAAATGATTTAGATTCAGTGCAGTGGGACCCTTTATGTCTTCCTACTTTACTTTCATGCAATGACTTCCTTCCCTCCATTGTGGACTTGTTTGTGAAGTCTCACATTGAAGATGTGGGAGACATCTTAGATGATATTCATCTTCTCTTTGAGGCAAATTCTTCATCTGTTGCTGCAGTGACAAATTCATGTACTTCAACACAGTAGGGTACACTTTGTCTTCCAGGTGGTGACTTCTTGCCAGAAATTTTAGCTCTATTCATAGAGTCATACATAGTAGATTTGGGATACTTTTTTGATGATCTATCGCTTCTCTTTGTTGAGGACAATCCTTCTATAGTTTTTGCGAGGGCTCACTCTAACCCTCATGTCCATTCTCTACATGATCAACCTTTACAGGCTAATGTGATTGTGGATCCTTATGTATAGAAATTTTTAGAGGTCTCTTTGTCATTTGAGAATACTATTTTTTTCTTGAAGTAGGTTCTACATCACTCCTTGCCCGATCTGCACTTCTTCTCAGTAGTTTTGGAAGGAGTCATCATCAGTATCGACATAGGGACACTTGAGCAGGTTTCAAAGACACCATTCATCATTATGATTCTTTCCACACACAAGGGAAGTGTCTCACTAGTACCACTACCATTGTTTCTTCCAAAGGTGAGGAACATCATTCAATAGTCATGGATCAACTTCTATATTGGAACATTTCTCACTGGTCGGCACCTTACATTTAGGGGGAGGGACTACCTTGTCTCCTTCTCCTTTTTGGGGGGACTTCTTCCTCTTAGGGGGTTTTGTTCTTCTCTAATTTCTCTCTTTTATATACTAGATGTATGTCATAATTGGCGGGGGGGGGGGGGGGGGGGGGGGGGGGGGGGGGGGGGTTGTCTTGATTACACCATCTATCCATGCATCTTTCTTTTCATCTCTCTTTTGGGGGAGGGTTTTTCCCATGAGGTTTCCCTCTTTCTCCACTTTATGAGAGATTGCATTGCATTTTCATTAGTACATAGGTTCCTAACATGGCCTAGTAGCTAAGACCCATCATGCATTTCATCCTAATTTTTGTAAGCTTAAGGGTATTCCCCTAAGTTGCACTTAAGGGGGGTGTTGGTGTAAATAATTATTCACTATTTACACTTACTTAAGTTTTCTTAGGTTAATTCTTTTTTTTAATATTTATTTATTAGTAACCTAGGAGTATGTGCACTCTTTTGAGTTGTCATGTTGACAACATTGGAATTCACACCTCATTTATGCACATGGTGTCTACAACATCTCTACTTGAGATGCACCTTGTCATTCTTATCCTCTCATCTAGAATGATGGATAAGATGTGTTCTTATTTGACATGCTTATCTTAGCTCCTAGTTCTTTCTAGAGACATTTTAGGTGCTTTCTCGGAGGCCTTTATATATAGGCACTCCCAGTGTGTTTGTGCATATAATACAGAGCAATGTATGAGGACATACTCTGATATATTGATCATACTCCTTTTTTGGTCTATAGTTGTACTTGTGTTCAAGTTCTATGATCTTGGGTGAGTCTTTCCCTAAGGAAAATTCTTACAGAAATTAGTGGAAAGAACACTTTGTCATGACTTATCATTTATTTCAAAATTACACAATAGAAATCCCCCTTAGACTATGACTCAATCTATATACATTATATATAGATATCTACTAAAAATGTTTGATCTTGTTATGTTTCCTTTCCTCTTTTGGTTTCCCCTTGAATCTATGACATGATTTATTATTTCCCTCTTGTTTTCTTCACTCATGACCTTGGAGTGGTAGGGGTCAAGTTATACTTGTCCAAAAAAAAATTATGAATCTAAAAAATCATCACCAATGCATAATTCCAACTAGATTTGTCAAATTCCAAAACTTGTATTTTGATATCAAGCTCAACAATGAGATCCACTAAGCTATCTATTGTAGAGAGATGTGGATCTCTCTTAAATAAATATTTTTCAACTAAAAATTCTCTTTTTATCACCTCCAAATGAGGTTACAACATGGATTGAATGGAGAGAAATTTGGCTCTTATGTTGTAATCCTTAACCTGTAACTCGACTAACCTTCCTTAAGAAAAAGTTAATCTATTGAATTGAATTGAGCTTGAACTTTTGTCCATGCTCAAAAAATGTCAATATAACTTCAAATCTCCTTGAATTTTATCAATAGATTTTTTATTCTCAAATTTAAAGAACTCAACATCACAAACCCTTTTATACAAAGAATAAACATGTCGTAAAATTGCTTTGAAAGTATGTACAAGATTTGAAAATTTAACCTAGTTTTTTCTATCTCTATTGAAAATTTCTCTAAAACTTTATGCTCAAATTTATTTTAACACCATTTAATCATTTTTTATTGGAATCAATATCATCATTGTTGGTTGTCTCAACAATATGAACTAGTTGATCTATTATTGGTATTTTCTCATTTACAATATGAATATCATATGCATCTACAAAATTGTCTTTGATTTCATGCAATACCTATTGTTGCTAATGTTCTCTTCTTAGCTCCACTTTTTTTTATCTTTCTTTTCAATAGGTCTCGTGAATTTTTTATTTTCTCAGAGGTGATTGTGTCAAGGTTATGGTTTTTAATAAAAGTGACCTCATCCAATGTCACTAGCTTCCAAGATGACTTTTAAAAAAATAATCTTCTCAGATCTTGTTGTACTAACACTCAGCAGTGATATTTGCAAAGGTGTTGCTTCAATATTCAATCTCTACATCTGACTAGTTGTGGTTATTGATGTTTTAGTGGATACTACCACAACACTTAGTAATTGCACCAATGCTTGAGTTTCATCCGGTTTCTTCTGAGACTCCTTAGTCTTTTTTTGCTCGGCCTCCTTTTCTCCCTCATGTAAGGTCCTAAGGCATCATGTGTAGATTTTTGTGCTTGATCTTTCTCTTCTCCTTCTTCCTTGTCAATGAAAATGACATCCTTGGCAAGAGAATTTTAGATTATAATAATTGGATTCCCTTCTTTTTCTTTCATCTCAACTATGAAAGTACTCATTGTGGAACTATCTGATATAGTATTCATAGTTGAAAAACTCTCTTCCTTGGGATACTCTTGAATTTGAATAAGAATAGGATGAGTACATGGGAGAGGCAGATCCTAAGTTACGTTAGGAAATGCTTCACTTTTAAGATCTTCTTCTATCAAAACATTGACATTTTGTTGATTATCTTCTAGCATATCCTAAATGGTGACAACATCCTATTTTTTATTCTCCTTAACCTTCTTTCTTATTACCTCTTGTATAATTTCAGGCTCATCCATGTCTTCTTTGTTGTCAAGATCTATCTAGCATGATGGCGCTTCATCTTTTTTTGTATCTTTATCTAGTCGTAACCCAAAAATCACTTTCCAAATTAAAGTGATATGTTGAACAACTTCTTCAATTTTAGTTTTCAATAGAGAGAATTATCTATATTTGGGAATAAATGTGTTCCTATATTATTTTGTTAACTTTTCCTTTTTCTTTGGTGTTAGTTTAGACATAACTTGGGCTAGATTCCCTTCCCTTATTTTCCTTTATGTAGTTATTGCATATTGCTATCACTCATTGAATTTTTTATATAGCTCCTCATGTATGAGATTTCCAATTTCTATTTGGGTAGTTTTGAAATTTCCCATCATTACTTATATAACTTGAACTTCTATTTATTATTTGTCATTTTTAGTTATTTTATCATGAATTTGAACCCTAACAAACCTACACTACTTTTCATGTTCTGACAAATTTTACCCATATTACTCAGATGCTTGTGTACAACCACCTTGAATTGGATGACATCATTAAAATCAATTATTTCTTCATCTTCTTCCTCTCTTTTCAAAACTAGCCTCCTCATTGGCTTCTTAACAAGCTTCCTCAACTTAGTGTTTGCTTAAGCTTGCTTTCTTTTCCTAGATCTTACCCCTTTTTCTTGTTCTTTCCTCTTAGGTGGCTCAGTCAAAGCTGCAATCATATTATCCATTATCATTGGTCTAATACTAGGAGGAATAAGCTTCTTCAAGCTCTCCTTCATAGTTGGCTCAAAAATAGTAATAAGCTTTGGTTTCTTTGTCTTTTACTCTACCACTACTATCTCCTTACTCTTTTTTTATGGAACTTCTTCTTCATCGTCACTTTCTTCTTCATCACCATATTAGTCCTCACCTTGACCTTTTCTAATCTGAAGTGTTGCATTCTTTTCTTCACTTTGACCTAAGGTCTTCTCAAGATTCTTCATTTTTCCTTTCTAGGGTGGTAGTCTTCAAACCAATGGTAATATTTTTCTTTGGCTTCTTCATAGTTACAAAATTTTTTGGTTCTCTCATCTTCCTCTTCTACCAGTAATGTTATGATAGTTACAAATGTTTCATCAATATTTACTTCATAGGGCAATGGCCTTAACCATTGTACCCTTGCTATTACAACTTGCACATAGACATAATTCATGTCAATGAGAAAATAAACATCATCATAATATTTCTAAAAATAGAGATACAAGAATTATGCTTCTCTTCCTTGTATTTTTCTTTAATTTATCAAAATAACTACTCACTACACTATCAAATTTTTCTCCTAGTTGTTGAACAAAACTGTCTATTAGTTGTGTCAAAAGTTAGTCTATACTCTAGACAACATCTTCAAAACTAGGAAAAGTGTTTTGCACATCGAAGAATATACACATGAGAGGTGATACAAACTTACATGAAGTATTTTTGGCCTTCCTAATTACTACAAGATTCTCATCTATCTATGTCATTTATAACTCTTCAAGGTCGTAGCTGTGGTGTTCCTTCACAATCTTGTATCCTAAGTCCATTGCTCTGTAGGGAACACTATTTAGTCATCTTGACTAGTAGAATTTGTAAACAATGACACAAAATGAAAATTCTATGATAGGATAAACTATGTTTTTTATAGACATACATTGTCCATTCTACTTGGTCTTTACATGTTCTTCAATGAGGTTTCCGGTTTGGCATAACATGGTCTTCACTTAATCTAGGGTAGGATTACCTGTGACTTGATGGATTATCTCCTTAGTAATCTTTATTGGTCCATTCTCCAACCATAATTTCATGTTGTGAATCTAGATAAAAACTATCTTTATCCATTCAATCTTGAAATCACAAGGAAAATCTGGGCATAGACTAACCCTTTGTTAGCAATTTTTTTTTACTTATCCTTCAATAATCCATTTTCGTACAACTTATTGGAAAATTCCCTCAGCTCATAAGCTCTAATTTCATTACTTTTGCATGTAAAATATCATCTTATGTCATGACTCATAATTACCTTCAATGGAGTCAATAATAGGGTGCCTGATGGATCAACCTTTAACATAATCCTTGGTATAGCTTGAAATTTTGGGGGTGGATAAGCTTTGTTACTCACCAATTGAACATTTTTTATCTCCTTTCCTACCTTCTTCATCTCAATAGATGTGCCCACTACCATATCTTCACACCAAGGTTTAAAAAATAGATTCTGAGTGTCTTGGAAACAACACCTTTAATAATTCACTAAATCAACTAAAGGCATGCTTATAAATCTTCACACTTCTTCATACAAATAACTCTAGTTAATCAACTAAATCACCTATAATTTTTCTAATGATCGAGTGAGGAAAAATAAACTTCAAAATTTGATATGTACCCTCAAAATTTTGAAATCGGTGCTCAATAAATGCTCCATACATGGGTAGGTACTATTGACATTAAGATCAAGTTTTTTCATTAGTGACTAACACTTAGTCAATTGGTTAATTTGCTATAGAGCTTATCTTTCAATTTTTAGTGTTAACTGAGTGCTATAGTTACTGAGCAATACAGTTGTTACTAAGTTCTATAGTTGCTACTGAGTTTTAGAATCTACATTTAGTTCACGCCAAGTAGTATCTACCAAGTTTATTAGTGATAGTTGCTACTAAGCTTCATAGTATTAACTGAGTTGCACAATGTCAACCGTGGTATCTAGTGTCTACTAAGATCACACTTTTAGTGATGTAAATCTAGTGTTGGCTGAGCCAAGGAGAGTCAACCAAGTGATTTAGTTCATATCAAGATCATAGTGTTAGTTTTGATGATCTATGGAGTGTCAACGAAGTGATTTAGTTTATATGTCAAGTTCTGCAATGTTCACCATGTCACAAGTGCTAACTAAGTTCAAGCTACTTGGAAGTGATTAGTATGAAATAAGATTTTATGTCTACCAAGAACATGCCAATGCTGAGTGTTGACAATTTTTGCCAAGTATTAGAACTTCACCAAGTTTGTCTTCATAACCTAAGTGCCAGTAGTTGAGCGAACTTTGTGATCTGATTGGAAATATAAGTTGTAATTGACTTTGATGGATTATGATTTGGATTGATACATATGCAATGTATTATATCACTTCCAAGTAAGAGAAAGAAATGAATATGATGTAGATATAAAGAGAAGTGTGAATTAAGAAACCTACAAGCAATATAAGGGGTGAAAATATTTATCTATCATAGCAAGGTGATCTTCATATTTCAAAGGAATCTCTACCAGTAAATCAAAGTTGCAAATTATATTTCAGCCTCTAGTTCACCTTAACAGGTGTATTAGTTAAATCCTTTAACATGATAGACTTGACAGTCTTTTACAAATCTCTTTACCAAGTGCATACTTCATTTTATGTTTTGTAAATCCTTTAACAAGGTGGACCGAATAGTCCTTATTGCTCCTAACAGGGAAGATCATTAGAAGTGATCAATTGTAAGCCTTAACTAGCCAACTTTATACTACAACACTAAAGCTTGTGGGTATCATCCCACCCTAGTTTTAATTTTTATTTGGAAGGTTTATAGGTCATCATATCTTGTGTCAAAATGTTGTGAATGGTTTACTACTTTCATCTTTCATACATGCAAATATATCAGAATACATATGAAGGATTAATTGGTGAAATAAAATTAAGTTTTATTGGTTCTTGATTCACCCCTCCCCTCTCAATAACCTAGCCTATCCTATATTTCCAAAAATTGGTATCAGAGATTTTATGGTTCTCATAGAAAAAGCTTAACCATGATAAAAGATTAGAACTAATGGAGATATACAAGCTAGATAAGGCTATTGACAATGAAAAGATAGATTTGGAATTGGCTATTGGGAAACTAAAGATAGCAAAGGAGAAATTGTCTCAATCATTAAAAAGAAGAAAAAATATTGGAGTACAACTGAATGATAATCTTTGCATTGAAGAAATAATTGAAGACATGTATCCAAAAAGAAATTCAGATGATGCTGATGAAGCAATCAAAGATCTATTAGAAAAGAATTCCAATATTCAAGAAGAAGTGAGAAAGATGAAAAGAGAACAAGAAATTCAATCAATAAGATTATGTGAAGTCATGGAAGAAAAAGACAAAGCCAAAGAAGAGATAGAAAAAAAGAAAAATGAAATTCAATATCTATCCCTTTAGCAAGCAGAACTCATTGATCATCTTACTAATGAAAATGAAGAAATCATGAATCTAAGATTAGAAAATGGAAGACTGCAAAATAATCTAAACACTGAAAAGAAAACCAATGAAGGAATTTTGAAATCTCAAGAAAGCATGAATAAGTTGAATGAGAAAAGTTAGTACAGACACAAAGGAAAACTAGGAATTGGATACATAGAAGAAGGTGAATCATCTAAAAAGGAGCTCAAAAGAATCAAAGGCCTTCTTGAAATCATTGTGGTAAGTTAGGTCATACATCAAAAAAATGTTGGAGTAATGGTAAAGAAAAATTCAATGGAAAGTGTTCCAACTACAATAAGCATGATCATAGAGCAAATGAATGCAAGGATAAACCTAAGTTTGAAGGTAAATGTCACAAGTGCAAGAAACAAGGACACAAATCTTCTAAATGCAAAACCAAGATATTGAATCCAACATAATAGATCATGAAACCTATATTTAGATGGGACTATAACATATGGTGTAGGTGGCACTACTATGGAGAAATTGGGCACATTAGACCAAATTGTGAAAATCATCACATGAGGAAAAGAGACACCACTAGAAAACATTTCATTTGTACAAAACTTGGACACTTTGCCAAGAACTGTGTGAAAACTAGAAGAATTGAAGATGAAAAGAAAGCCATAGATGATAATATCAGAAAGTAGATGAAATAGCAATAGATTCCAAAATCTTCTGAGAATGCCGATCTGAGTCATGAAGTAGATGTCACTCAAGAATTGGGTAACTCAAGCATTTTAACTTGATCTCCCATGGGATAACTAGAACTAAGACTCTAAAGTAGACATCTCACATCAGTTCCAGCCAAAAAGAAGGAAAGATACATATCATTATTCAAGATGCAAAGGGATCACCGAGTGATTATGGAAAATCAAAACCTTACCAAGCTAGGTCAGCTTACAAGACCCTACAAAGCGAGGTTAGGATACACTAAAATATTGTGTGGACACTGAGTAATGATAAGTTCACCAAGAAATGAATGATTCTACCAAGAAATAAGGTTCAACTGAGTGGAAGACATTTTGTCACCAAATGAGAAAACATACCAAGCATTTATGGAAATTGAAAAGTGAAAAAATTTTAAAAGGAAGGAAATCAAATTCATTTTTCACCGTGAATTTTCAAGAGCTATGTAAAGGGTGATTTTTGTGCTTCCAAGTGATCTATGTGTTTTTTGTTGAAGATTTTCATTTTTTTATAAACCCTGCTAAGTATGGCATCTTCTTGCAATAAAACAAGGAAAAGATCTGAGATGTTGGTTTGAGGAGTCGATTGGAAGGCACCAAACTTCAAATTGAGTCCAAAAATTGTATTACTTGACCCAACTAGATCTCAATAACAAATTCCACCAAAGGAATTATTTATTAATGATATTCATTCACATTTTTACTATTCAATACAAGAACTTGGAACCCTACAGATGGATGAGACTCTAGAAAAGTTGTGTGAATGGTGTGTTGAAACTTGAGCATCAACATCTAGAGACCAAGGGTTTAACTCACATTCTGCATATGCCCCAAGGTTTTAAAATTAAATGGATAATGTTTATCCTTATCCATTTACACAATGGGAAATTATGGTTCGAGAAGCCTATTCAAATCACAAAAAAAATGATTCATCGAATCACAAGGCTCCCAATGTTGAATAAAGCAAAGACTACCAAAACCATAAATCAAGTAGAACTAGAAAACAAGACTCTTGTCAAATGGGATGGAAGAGGAATGAAGATCGACAATGTAATAGACATGGAATTGAAATTTGTAATTCATGTCATAGCTCATAAGATCTATAGCTCCATTCATCTCAATAGTGTTTCATGTGTGGCAATTGATCTGGCTCTCAAGGTAGTAAAGAACAACTTGTCCTTCTACCTTGCTAAGTTAATGCTAAATTGATTAAACAGGAACATGAAGAGCATCAGAACTTCAAAGAACAATCCATGTAAGTTTGGTTCACTCTTAACTTGTTTATTTTTCTATGTGAAAAAAAATATTTCCTTCTAAAGGTTTAGTCATATGGAGAAAAGATGTACCAGTGTTATATCAAATTAATGAATCTATAGAAGAGAAGGGTGAGGACTTTGTCTATATCACAGACAACTATTTTGATTCATTCAAGAAAAAGATGAATAATAGATGTAGAATACCTAAGAAACTTGTAGAAGACTACAAGGATGATATTGTTTCATGGTAGACTATGACAAAGTGTAGATTCATGTAGTCAAACCTAGAGTGGTGTGGGTTAAGCCTCTAAACTATGAGGTTAGCATTGATGACACCAAGGATATTATTGAAGCACTACTGAATGAACCTATGGATCCCAAGGCCATATATTTTGGTACTTATGAAGAATCAAAAGAAAGAATAGAACTTAAAATTAAGCTTCCTCAAATAGTTAGTAAAGGAAAAAAAGAGGATAGAAAAATTGAGGCAAGAAAGTTCTACTCTCCTATTGACTGAAGGAAAATGAGATGATGTGGAAGAAGATGAAGTAGAGGATGAAGAAGAAGAAACAAAGTCTAAGGAAGAAGATCCTATAAGGAAGAAAGGTAAGGTTATCATAACTAGACCTACTAAGTCATCTACAATAGTATTTACAAGGAGGACAACAAGATCAAGGGAGAAATTGAAGTTAGGCTAGGAGGATGCCAAGGAAATTATTTTCAAATTACCTCCACCTACATTTCAAGAAAAATTAAAGGAAATTAAAGGAGGAGCTAGAATGGTAGACTTCAAATCTCTCTGATATGAAACCAACAATGTAGATGAGAAAAAGAAAAATTGAAGACATGATGATGCCAAATTTGGGTAAATGAAAATACTCTCCTGTTCAGCTTGTACAACAAATTCCTAATGAGTTTATGCACAAAATCAAGCCAAGATGGGAAAATGCTAAGAAAACTAAAAAATATATATTTGAATAGACTTTGAGGTAGTTTATGTTGAGTCTTTGTGACAAAGAGGTCAAAGGATCCATGGAGAAAAATGAGGAAAAGCTCACTCTAAAATTCAACACATGCATGATATTGGTAAATGACATTGAACATGTGGTGAAGATAACTATAACTACATGGAATAATGTTTACAAACTTCATCAAATAGGTGATGTTTTTGTTAATCTTAGTGACAAGGATGATGAATTTGACAAGGAAGATGGTGATGAAGAAGATATAGAAATAGAAGATGTAAATCTAGATGATCAGGAGGAAGAATAGGAAACTATAGAGGAGAACCTCTCAGAGATTCAAAGTATTGAGGAAACTAACCCAAAAAAGATTGTAGTAGTAGTAATGGCCTCATTTCCTCATTCTCTAAGGAAAGCTTTAGTGTCATCAAACTTTGAGAAAGATTTTGTCAAGTTGACCTCATGTTAACCACTGCAACACCAAGCACCCAGCCAATCTCTAAACCTATTTAGCTGAGTACCATATTAATTGAAGTGATCAACACTTCATCTACCAAGAAATAAGTGCCACCATCATTAGATTTGGCTCTATAGAAACAAGGTATTTCTTCTATTATTACAATTCCAAATGTGTTAGTAACATGTACAAGGATTGTTGAGAACAAGTCTCAACTGAGTACTAAAGGTTCAAATAACGATAAAGGAAAAGAAGAAGACATTGATCTAGATGAGGACATAGTTACCCCAAACTGGGATATCTCTACTCTAAATCCTAATCAAATGAACATTTTGGGTGATCTATTGCAAAAGAGAGCTAAGCAATAGAAGCTTAAAGAAGAGAAAAGTAGATAAAATCAAGTGCTTGAAGATGTAAAGAACATATCTATAGATGCACAAAGTATTGAGGTTGATAGTACACAACCTATTTTGGTTCAATTAGTAGAAGTTGTCAAGAAATTCAATGAAGATATTAATGGAAAAGACAAGTTTCTATAAAGGGTAGAGAGAAAATTTGAGAACAAGCTATTGGAACAAGTGGCACAAAAAATTGCTATAAACCAAGTAGAATTGTCTACTACCCTTAGTTCATTGGAAAGATATGAAAATAATGTAACTTCATCATTTATCAAGTTGCGTGATACATCTATCTTCTCCCAAGGAATCAAAGATAAATTATCTAAGATAGATGAAGACTTGAAGACAAGTGCACACTAGTTGTCACTTGACCCAAGCTATACTTATGCTTGCTATTCAAAGATTAGATATCTAACAAATTTGCAGGAAGAATTATTAAAGGAAGAAGCTAGGATCATGGCCACACTTGTAGAAATCAAAGGCATGATTCTTCCAAACATGGATGCATTGCAAAAATACATTGCACATGCCAAGACACTCATCCATGACAATAACTTCTCCATAGCTAATCACAAGATGGAGTTATCAATAGAAGTACAGATTCCATTGTATGCAAGCAAGGTGTTAGAGGAAAATTGGAACAAAAAAATGGCAATAATTTTGAAGGCACATTCTAATTTTTCTGTGACATTTTGGGATTAACATTTAATATGCACTTTTGGCATTTATGTCAAAAAGGGGGAGAAGTATAGTATAGTATAGTATAGTATATATATATATATATATGAAGAGTATTGGGAGAAGTATAACATATGTGTATATATGTGATATATGTATGGGGGAGAAGTATAGTATTATAAAAATACATGTGGATAAGTGCACCAAATTGTGGTGCCAAAAACAGGACACACAAAATGAATTTTTTTAATTCTAAAACCACACACGCATTTTTTCTTGAGCTCTTCAAAATCTTAACTTTTTATATATGGGCTACAAACCTATAGCCCATTTCATTTGATATTGTTGCTGCATTCTTTCTCCTCAACAACATACATGTGGGTTGCAAAAGTTGAAGAATTTTCTCACCTACCTCCTCAAAATGCCTCCTTGTCACCAAAGATCAAGATCAGGATCATGTAGTATATTTTCTACTCTTGTTTTTGCATTGTTTAATATGTTTTTGCATTATTTTGTTAGTTTTTACATTTTTTTGTAGGTTTTTTTAATTTTTCTTTAAATTTGTTTATCTATTTAGAATGCAACTAGTTTCTTATCAAGAAATGTGAATAATGAACCACCAAATCCCCAACTCGATCAACAAAATCAATATGAAAACCCTCCACAAGAAGAGCAAGAAATTTCACAATCTCCACCAATTGAAAGACCTCCTCTTGGCACCCAAGACAACATAATGAACAAAATAGAAAGAGGGAAAAATGAATTAGAAGCACTTATTGGTAGGTTGAAAGCTTTTGGAAAAATCAAACCTATGAGAGAACAATTAGCATCCTCCCTTGAGTCCATTATGACTCATGTAGCTTCTGTTAGTGGTCAGTTGGATAGCTGGTGTGTTAAGAGGGATGAACAAAAAAGATACTATGCAAACAAATTATCCTATAAAGATGTAAGAAAAAAGGAAATAGCAAAAAGTAGCATTTCTGCATTGTTTAACAATCTTGAAGAACAAGACACTATTAAACATACAACTAAAAGGTTCCCCATCCATTGGTGCATACATGATGATATTAGAAATAAATTTTGGGATGGATGGTGGATGATCTTTGATGCCCCTCCCTACAATAATTATGAGGTTCCAATTTATTTCATAAAAAAATTGTATTGTCGATTTGTCCTTGGGGAGATCCCTAATTATTTTGATATATTAGAATCTTAGGGTAGAGGTGGGGGGTCATCATTTTAGAGACCAAGGGTATGTCATGAATCTAATATAATTAGGGTGCCTGTTGTCAAGCCACAGTGTGAGCATGTGATTATTTCTTCAGTTGTAATGGAACATGTAGAGACCAACACTCTAGGGACTATCAATACTTTGACGCAAAACCTCATTGATTGCACTAGTCCATTAGTTGAAGAGGAGTCTTCAGTGCATTTTAGTCACATGTGCACATCATGTGAATCCTTATGCACATTTGGAAGTCATGCTGGAGATAGTATGGATGATGGGCTAGTCACTGATGAGTTCCCGAGTGACACATTTGGCATTGGTCCACATAGGTAAATTACAATTATAATAAACTAATTTGCTCATATTTTGTATATATAGTGAATGACTAATTAATTAGCATGTATTGACATTGTTCAAAATTTAGGGTAAGAGTGTATTAGTTCTTTACTAGACCATCGACATTCATAAGGGAGCCTAAGCCTAGGCATGATACGAGCTTCGTAGAGGTACATTTATTTCATGTTAATTTAATTCATTTGATTATATTTGTTTCATGTTACATATTACATGTAAATTGTATTATATGACATGCAATTGTTGATGTTTGAGACTCCTCCTCATCTTTGCTAGTCTATCGATCATGGAGTTGTTGCAATGATGGCTAGTTCAATGCCATTGACAAAGGTATGAAAGAATTTTCTTAGTTTTACTTTTAATTTATAATAGTTAGTATTTAAATTTAAAATGTTATTTATAAGTGATTATATTGATTGAATTTTTGTAGTTCCTTATTAGACTTGATTTCCTGTTAGCCTTTGAGGTGGACATATAGAGTGACTATTTGATGGTGGTAAGAAAATAATTTCTTTTGTGCGTACATATATTTGATTTCAATGTATAATAATTATTGATTAATATCTACTTTGTGTGTATCAGCTCCAGTCAGAGAAGAGTGCAAACAAGAGGATGAGCAAGCATATGAGGAAGACCCCATCATCCCCATTATCTCCCTCCAAACAATGATCGAAGACCTCTAGGGATTTGTTTCCTTCCCCTTATGGGAAGGAGAATATTTAGAGATAGACACATATGTATAGGTATTAGTGGACATATGTGTTGGATTTTATGTCAATGGACATATTTGATATACATTTGATGTATATATGACATTTTATATTTGATGTATGACATATATTTGATGCATGACATTATTGGTTAATATATGATATGTTTGTTCATGTATGAAATTATTGGTTATCATAATATTTTTTTTTTTTTTCTTGTTTACATTTTAAGTAAATTTCATATATTTTATTTTAATGTAATTTGCATCCAAAATGATGCAAAGTGCTCACACCAAAAGCTGGTAGATTCCCAACAAGAACACTTTTAAGGAAAACTACCTTTCCCACATTCCTAAGTGTCTTCAAAGACTCTTTCCAACTTGGTTACAACATTAAAAAAACTTCTATCCAACTTCACAAAGCTATTTGATCACTTTCCATACTCAAGACTTGGGAAGCAATAAGGGAAAAATGAGCAAATTTGAGAAATGGATCATAATCAACTTCTTGCTTCAAACTAACACCTTAGACATTTCAAGGAACACCTAATAACTATCTCACAAACTTTAGTTTGTCATCTATTCCATCCTTCCAAGATATTTTTCAACACCCTATGAGTGAAAATAATCTTCCAACATCCTATGACTGTATTTTCTTTGCAACATGTAATTTGCTGATTTTCGGACAACTCTTCACAAAGGGAAGTGATTATGTTTCAAACCCATGAAATGACTATTAAGACAACCAAGAAGATCCTTAAGATCATCCACTAACTCCATTTAGTGATAACATGCAGCTCAAGTGGTGTTTCATTCTAACAAAGTACAAGTTTGTTGTTTTAAACAAGAAGTAATGATATTTGACAATAACTCAATGATCCTATATACAAGTTTAACATCAGCAATGATTCCTTGTCATATAAAAAGAACTTAATAATTACCAACACCTTATGCCTCCTCTAAATTTTTAGAGGGTATTTTCATCATTTGACATCCATTCCAACTGATTACTAGTTGGTTTGATTGTTTACAAGGTTAATTTCAACATTTTTCAAAAAAATTGCTAAAATTCCAAAAAAGTTGTTAGCAACTTTTATTGCAAAATGCAATTTTTGCACTAACTCTTCCTAGAACTTAACCAAGTGGTTTTTGGTAACACATAGGACCTATATAAGGTGAAATGACTCTCAAAACACTTATTGAGTCAATTTATTAACAAAAAAAATAAAAAAATAAAAAGCCTTAGGACTAAGGCATCTCGGGTTTATAGGTGACCTCAAGTTCCTTGACCACAAAAACAAGGATTACCTTATTACCATAAAAAAAAATCATGTTCAAAATGAGGTGCGTGATCACCCCTTTATCTTCTATAATGAGTCTCCATCATTGGATGAGATGACATATCTAGTTGCCACCTAGATGCCTTGCACCACAAGTTTTAGCATCACCAGAGATGGGGCTGAAAAATCTAAATGGAATTGGATCTCAAAAAAGAGAGAGAGGTTACTGTAGGTCTCTATAACATGGTCATGTATCACTTGGAATTTCATTCATACCTCACATGAGCTCCATGATATGCCCCATCAAAGATCATTGCCCTATGGCATTTAGTGACTCTTAGGGTCAATTTGGTTTGGCATGCCCAAGAACTTTTGAGCACTCAATAGGATGGGAAGAGCCTGGGACTATGGTTTACCCAGCCACCTAAAGCTAACAAAATAGACAGTTTGATCCCATGATGAATGGTGAGAGAGATATGGGCAAGATATGTATGCCTAGGCCACTTTGTGCATGATATGAGAAAAAGTTTCTAATGGGACAAAATTGGGTCTTTTTGAGTTTTTGGTCAAGATAGCCTAGGATTAGGTTTTTTTTCATTTTTTTTTAATAGTTTGGAACCTTTTCCAAGTCCTAGAAGTGAAATCAAGTGAGCTTTGCAAAAGTTACACTTTTTGTGCAAAATTGTAAAAGTTGTAAAAGTTGCTTAAAAAATGTAAATCTAACTGGAAACCTTCTAACCTTTGAAAATATGTTTCCCATGCCTGTATACCCAAGAATGGATAGTTACAACTTCTCAAAATTTCATTTGCAACCTTTCTTGTAAAAACTATAAAAGTTGCTCAAGCAACTTTTTGAGCAATTTTGGCTCTTTACATATTTAGGTCAAATGGGTCCATCTAGGACTATTCTAGGACCCTAGTCAAGATTCCTAAGACCTATTGGGTAACAAAATACCTTGGTTTCCCATGAATATTTAAATCCAATGAATAAGAAATTTGTTAATAGCTATAGATATTTCAAAGACATTGAAAACAATATATGTTATTCTTTCAAGAAAAATGAGGTACTAATTTTGAAAATAAGATTGAAATGATTCCCAGCAGTGGTATGGCCAAGAACTACCTTTTTAATGTAGTGACCAATAGTTGGTTTGACTCCCCATCCCTTCTCATTCCTATAGAGGAAAGCTTAATATATAGAGGAATATATACAAAGGAAGATATAGAAAACCTGCTTAATAGAGAGATTAATTTGAGAGAAAAGGATATTTTAGAAGAAAATGGTTATCTTGGTGCCATCCAAGGTATTCCAATTACTTAGGATGAAGAGACAAAATCTATGCTATTGGGAAAGAGTGCACATATACACAGACACAAAAAATTTGGATAGAGAAGTAACAAGTGCTATAGAATTATCCACGGAGCAATGTGAAGTGAAGCCTCAAATTAGCTCATTAGTAGGCAAAGAATCTGGTCATGCACTTCATTCTAGCATTATAGATGCTTCAATTAGAAATGTTTATTCATTAATGATCTTACATTTATAGGACTTGGTAAGCCAGGTTACTCAAGTTGGGCATGATCCCTCAAAGTTCTCATCAAAATATATTAATAATCCTAATAGAACAACAAAAAGCTCATTGCTACCTTTAAATGGAGATTGTCAGTTCCCAAACATGTCCTAGTCAAGTAGATGACTAGTGTAGGAGCACCCACTCTAGACTCATTAAAGAAGGAATCTAAGGATTCTAGATAGTTCACTTAGGATAGGTTGGCACATTGATCTAGTTGTAAGGCCTAGTTCCAGGATTAGGCATAAATATGAGCCCCTAGGTAACTAAGACCAAATATGATCAATATGCCTAAAAAAAGATTAATATTCTAGGTTTTAAATTATTTTTAATAACTAGATCCATATTGGATCACCTACTTTAGGTCTGGACCAAGTTTGGTCTTCAAATTTGCATTATTGCAAATTTTGCAAAAAATTCTCAAAAGTTGTTAGCAACCTTTGAGTAACTTTGCAAAAAATTGTCAAATACTTTCAAATCATTTCCTCCAATGGCTAGGTAGTTTGAACTAACCTTATAACCATTAGTGAAGTCCTATAAAGCCTTATAGGATGATGATAGGAAGCACAATTGTAATTTGGCATTGAAATCGATACAAATCAACATTTTTCCTTGCAAAAAACATGTTCCAAACCCTTGTAAAAAATTGTATAGATGAGGGGGAATGTGCCAGTGGATCTAGAAGTTGAAGAATTTTATCTATTTCATTTTTCATCAAGTCTCATGTTCTAATTCTTCATAGGTTGAAAGTTATCAAATTTTATTGCTTGTTGCCTAGGACTCAGCCTAGAAATCAGCACTTTTCTAGCACTGGATCATTTTGACACATTCCACCATGCGAAATTGATGCCCTTTGGTGGAATGTAAGATGTAAAAATGTTCTTTTAGATTGTACAAGTTATTTTCTAGGAATTTGATCTAGGGGATAAAAATCAATAAAATTTGAAATGTCCCCAAAGCTCCAAGAATTAATGTTATTAAACAAAGTGTTTGCAATTTTGACTCCAATGCAACTTGAATAGGCAAAATTGGAGTTTGGATGCAAAAGTAATGGCTATTCAAATTTTGATCAAACTAGGAATAAAGGTCATCAAAAGGTGAAAAAATAATCATCTCTAAAATGGTTAACAATGGATTTCAAATTAAAGAGCTCATAGAGAACTTTCCAACAATGTTTGTTTTTTCAAAATCGGAGTCTATATATAAAAGTTGGGATAGTTTGGATCTGATAGAAAAAATTGGACCCTAATGATGTCAACATGACATCATCATGCTGACATGATAGCTGGAAATCAATTGGCAAAAAGGACTCCCATGAGATTTGAACCCATGACCAAGTAGCACCAACATATTTCTTTAACAACTATCCAAGGTAAAGGAAAAGGTATATCTCTTTCTCTAGCTATGAGTTCTTCAAATATAAGTGCAAGTACAAGTAAAGAATCTTCTCCTAAGAATGATAAGCAAAGGAATGAATTATTTCATATTTAGGTTGTTATCAAACATACTAAGGTTGATACATTGTTTGATACAGGTTCTCAAGTTAATTTGATATCTAAAGAAGTTGTTAACAAGCTTAGCTTGACTACAACACCTCATCCAAAACCATATCCTCTTGGATGGGTTTGCAATGATGCATAGTTACAAGTAACTAAGCAATGTAAATTAAAATTTTCTATCACTGCAAACCTTGTAGATGAGGTAGAAGCTGATATAGTTCCTTTAGATATTTGTGGTCTTGTGCTTGGGAGTCCATACCTGTATGATTGACAAGCTATCTTTTATGGGGGGGAGAACAAGTATCATATTTTTTAAGATAAGGTTGAATAAATTGTATGGGAACATAAGCTAAAGAGTAATCTTGCACTAGTTAATGCTAGTTAGATGAAAAGAATAGTCAATTCCAGTAAGAACTTTGTCTTATTGCTTGTAAAAAATAAAGAAGATGAAACATCTAAGGCATTCAAGGGCTGTGATCCTAATCATAAATCTAAAATGGTCAAGATTATTTCTTCTTATGATGACTTGTTTCAAGAACCAAAAGGGTTACCTCCTAAGAGAGAGATTTAACATGAAATTTAGTTGCAGCGGGATGTGCCACTTTCTAATACTGGCATGTATCAATTATCAGTTATGCAGAATGAAGAAATTAAAAAGAAGGTTTGGGAGTTGGTTGAGAAAGGAGTTATTCATCCAAGTACTTCTCCTTGTGGTTCTCCTATTGTGTTGTTTCCAAAGAAAGATAGGACTTATAGAACGTGCATCAAGTACAGAGCTCTAAAAAGATAACAGTAAAAAATAGTTATCCTCTTCCTATGATAGATGATTTACTTGATTAGTTTAAACATGCAATTTATTTCACCAAGTTAGACTTGCGTAGGTGATATCATAAAATTTGAATTGCAAAGAATGATATTTGGAAAACTGCTTTCAAGACAAAACAAGGACTATTTGAGTGGTTGGTCATGCCTTTTGGGCTTTGTAATGTACCAACTACATTTATGAGGGTCATGAATGATGTCTTTTGTCCCTTTATTGATAATTTTTTCATAGTCTATTTAGATGATATCCTTGTATTCAGTAAGTCTTGGGATTATCATGTAACTCATATAAAAAGAGTCTTGGATGTATTGAGAAAAGAAAAACTTTATGTAAAGATGTCTAAATGTGAATTTGCTAAGACATCATTAGTGTACTTGAGCTATGTCATAGGGGATGGTCAATTGAAATTAAACCCTACAAAGGTTGAATGTATTGCAAAGTGGCCTAAGCCAATTATAGTTACAGAAGTCAAGAGCTTCTTAGGTGTAGTTCAATACTAGAGGAAGTTCATTGCAAACTTTTCTTACATTGCATCACAATTGCATGCATTAACTAGTATGAAAGAAAATTTTCAATGGGGAGGTCTGCTATAGAAGGCTTTTGACACTTTGAAGGTAAAGTTGAGCACTACACTAGTTCCAGCTCTACCTAATTTACATCAACCATTTGAAATCAAGACAAATGCAAGTGGGTTTTCCATCGGAGCTATACTAATGCAAGGAGGTAAACAAATCCACTACCACTCTAAAAAATTTTCAGTAGTAGTAAGTAACTATCCCACTTATGATAAGGAACTTTATGATTTGGTTCAAAGTGTTAAAAAATGGAAACACTACTTAATGAGGAAAGAAACTGTAATCCACACTAATCATCAGCCACTTCAATATTTGCACTCACAATCTAATTTGCAACAAAGTAGGCACTTTAGGTGGATGGGTTTTCTATGACAGATTCATCTGGTAATTAAGTATAAGAAGGGTGTCCATAAGAAATTAGCAGATATGCTCTCTAGCCCTCCTATTATGAATGCTTTGATAATCCTTTAGAATAGTTGTATGGTTCATGAAATTTTTTAGGAACAATATGTTAATAATGAGAACTTTAAGGATATCTATGCAACTTTAATCCAGGATAAACATGTAGAAGAGAAAGATTACTATGTGTAGGATAATTTGTTGTAGCACTTGGGAAAACTATGCATTCCTAAAGATGAATAGACACATGCAATCCATGAAGCACATACCTCTTTGATTGTAGGACATTTTGAGATAAGTAAGACATTGGCTCAATTATAGAAATATTGTTACTAGCCTTGTATGCAAGAAACTATCACTAAGTAAATAAAAAGATGTGTAATGTGTACAACTAGCAAACAACTAATAGAAATTTGGTTTGTACACACCATTACCTATACCATCGCATCCATGGGAAAGTGTGTCTATGGACTTTGTGGGGGGTTTACCTCTATCTAGGAAGGTTCATGATTATTTATATGTAGTAGTTGATTGGTTCAGCAAAATGTGTATTTTAATGCCTTGTAAAAAGTAGGTCACTGTTGAATTGACAGCTCATTTGTACTTCCAATTTGTATGGGTTCATTTTGGGTTACCTACTTCTATTGTATCAGATCAAGATTGTTGATTCTTGTAGGAATTTTGGTCATCTTTGTGGGGACTCATAGACACCATGTTGAAGAAGAGTATAGCCTTATATCTACAAATTGATGGGCAGATAGAGGTAGTCAACAGGATAGTTGTTCATCTACTCAGAGGTTACTGTAGCAAGCATCCTAAGTTATGGGATGAAAGTCTTCACTATGTGCAACATGCTTACAACCATGCAGCACACTCTTCTACAAAGAGGTCTCCTTTTGAGACATTATTCAAGTACGTGCCAAAGACATCAATGGATTTTTCTTTTGGGAAGGATGATGTTTTAGATGAATGCCATGATGTAGAAAAGGCTTTAAAGTTTGTCTAGAAGATCTAAGCAATCCATCAAGTAGTAGAAGCATAGTTGGAGTAGAGCCAAGCAAAATACAAGGCTTTCCATGATAAGAATTGCATCAATCACCATTTTCAAGTTGGTGATAGAGTTTGGTTACATATCAGTAAGGAAATAATGCAAGGTGAAGAAAGGAAGCTCAAGCCTATCTAGTATGGTCCTTTTGAGATCTTAGAGAAGATTGGCACTAATTCCTTCCATCTTAATCTTCCTCCATACATGCAGATATACTCAATTTTCAATGTTGAGAACTTGAAGTTGTACGAACCTCCAATGATCTTGGATGAAGACACTGACATTCAGGTTCCATCCATTGATGATCTTTCACCAAAGTACATGTTAGAGTTGTTAGAAGGTGTCATCCTTGATAGGAATGTCAGAAAAACACAAAGAGGATTGGTTGAATACATCTGAGTGGGATTAAAGGGGATGCATCCAAGGAAGGAAAGATGGATGGAGATTGGTAAAGTGAGGGAACTTTACCCTTACTTTCTGAGTAATCAAATTTTTGGAGGCTCGAAAGCTCTTTAGTGGGGAGGCTTGATCCAGGGGATAAAAATTAGTAAAATTTGAAATGTCCCTAAAGCTCCAATAATTAACATTATTAAATAAAGTGTTCCCAATTCTAACTCCAACACAACTCGAATGAGTGAAATTAGAGTTTGGATGAAAAAGTAATGGCCAGT
The DNA here is from genome assembly GCA_028749045.1 of Cupressus sempervirens. Classification (NCBI taxonomy): domain Eukaryota; kingdom Viridiplantae; phylum Streptophyta; class Pinopsida; order Cupressales; family Cupressaceae; genus Cupressus; species Cupressus sempervirens. Next base: position 263,211,952 of record CM053791.1, on the reverse strand, counting down.
CAAAGTTTGGTCAAACTAGGAATAAAGGTCATCAAAGGTGAAAAAAATCATTTGTAAAATGGTCAACAATGGATTTCAAATTAAAGAGCTCACGAAGAACTTTCCAACGATGTTCATTTTGTCAAAATTAGAGTCTATATGTGGAAGTTGCGACAGTTTGAATTTAATGGAAAAATGGGACCCTGATGATATTAGCATGACATCATCATGCTGATGTGATAGCTAAAAGTTAGGTGGAAAAAAGGACTCCTGTGAGGTTTGAACCCATGACCAAGTAGCACCAACAATATTTCTCTAACTTCTAGACCACAAAAGCATTTTGAAATATTTTAGAGGTAATTCATCTTTAAACCTTTACAAGTCCACCAAGGGTAATACATAAGGGTCAGTGGGAGTTGAACCCTTAACCATCGACCACCCAAAATTAGATATGATTGTTGCACTATTAATAGTGCTTGGTATTATATTTGGGTATTCTATATTTAAAGATATGGAATCGCACCTTCCTTAGTTAAATAAGGGTATATGGTTAAAACAACCTCTATTTATGGAGCAAAATCAAATCCATAAATTGGTAAACCCTTTATTATGAATATTTAATCATCTAAAAGAGATTATTTTTGTAATTAGTGATTTTAGCCTAAACATGGTTAATTTCATGTATTTAAGTAGGGGTTGTAGGCCTTTGGAAGGCATTTTGGTGATGAGAAGGAGAGAACGCTCTAGAGATTTTGTTGTCAGTCTTGTACTTTAGAATATTGTGATGCTATTGTAATTGAAGGGAATGATCTTGTAAACACTTGTAATTGATTCTTGGAGTTAATTAGATCAGTCACCTTATTGGAGAGGGACCTAGAGACATAGTCCAACCCATTGACAAACCCTGTTATCAATTTGTGTTTTGCCTTCTATCTCTCTACTCTCTTCCTTTCAATTTATCACTTTTATATGCTTTATTCATTTAAGCATTTAATTTATGTTATTTTTCTAATTAATTCTTTGAATTAACTTTATGTAATTATGTTAAGCATTCCTCTATAATAGTCCTAGATCCTAATCAGATTAGAACTACAAAGAGTTGAGTTTGCTACCATACCCTAGGTGTGCATCACCATGAGTACACCATACAAAATTTTTAACAATCCCTTCTAGTTTGAGTTGTTGGATTCATCAGAGGCTAAAACCTTGGATTATTATTTCTTATACATGCCCCCGCATACCCTAATAGTTGGACTGAGTTTCTTCTTTGTAAAATACAGCTTAGGAATCAGGTCTAATGTTACAACAGTAGAAACCTCTATTCCCCTCCATCCTTGGGCGCTTTGACATATTTTCTAAAACCCAAAAGGGTATCCAAATCCATGGTCAAGTCACCATGTTTTTTGGAAGAATTCAAACTTATGCCTCATTCTCATTCTAGGAGGGCTATAATTGGTTTTCAAAGCAACTTGATGCTATAAGTTGCCTTTGATGAAATGAATTATTGATTCTTGTTGATTAGGACCTAAATAGGCCATATCAGTTATTGTAGGCCACCCCTGGTCTTTGTATCTAGTTTTTTGGGTTTGATCCCTTTTTGGCTAAGGGAATCCATTAGTGCATTTTGATATCTTGGTGCTTAGAACTTTGGTAGACCTAGTGATTAGGTTACCTTGTCTTATGGGGTCGTAATAACCTTTCTATAAGCCCATCTCCATACATGTGATAGGTATTTGGCACTAGGACCCTTCATCTTGGGTGTTGAGGGAATTTGAGAACTCCTACCATTCCTTGTTGTTTGAAGACTCCTGTTGCCTACTACTACATCAATGACCAAGAATTTGCTTCAGTAAAGGGGATATTAGTTTATTAAGGTATATTTATGATCCCACTTGCATTCAATTACTATTTTTTGAGAAGCTATCCAATGGCTTCAATGTGGGATTCCTGTAATATATAATGTCCTCATACAAGTACATGTCATTTTTTGTAAACATTTTCTATTGTAAAGGATTAGTGAGTAATATTTGTAATGTCCATTTTTGGGACTAAAGAATATAACTATTAAAATCACAAAGCTTCCATGCTATTTTAATGGAGATTATGTGCAATGCCATTTTGTTAATTCTAATTTGGTCAATAATATTGTATACATATGTAAAAATAATCTGATTCATATATATATATATATATATATATATATATATATATATATATATATATATACATATATATATATATATGTATATATATATATATATATGTATATATATATGTATATATATATATGTATATATATATGTATATATATATGTATATATATATATATATATATATATATATATTTGGTTCTTAATTGTCTGACTATTATGAATGACTTATTGCCTTTGGTTTGGAAAAAATATTTGTTGTATACAATACTCAATATTTGTATTCCATTATATTTTTTATTGGTTAATGTTCATATATGCATATATATCCTTCAATGATGTTCATTTTCTTTATTGGATGCACTTGCTGACTGCCAAGCTACCATTCTAAATGAAGAGTATTCAAGGACTCCCACTAAGCTAGGTCTTTTTGACCATTTCTTCACAACTACTTGTAGGATCATGGAGGAGTCACCAAGACTTGAAATGGATTACTTTAGTATTCAAAAACAACTCTTTTTTATTATCCTCTCCACCGATTTCACCCCTTTTCCTTAAAATAGGGCTACAAGGAAGAGCCCCAATTACCCTGATTTCACCAACAAAATAGGAATTTTCTCACTTTTCTTCCACTAAACCTTCCAAGGTGTCTTCATGGATGTCTATTAATTTTGTGAAAGCTTTGAGACTTTCTAGGTTTTAGACCATAGAATGGTCATACAGTCATTGTGCTAATTTTGAGGGTTTTAGAGGGTTTACAAGGTTAACTTGTTGTTTGGTCTTTTAGGGTGCCTTAATGGATTGGAAAAACCTTCTCCTTCCACCCAAGGGATCTCCTATAACTTGCCTAAAACCTCCATGTTCACTCTTCAAAAGATCTCCACAATCCCTGCAAGAAATAAGCTCTGTTATAGCACTATTCCCTAATCGAACATCTTCTAGCTTGCCTAGGGAAAGAGGTTAAAATTGCTTGCCTACTTTTTGAAGGGACCTTCTTTTGCCACTATATATTACATTGTTTATACTGACTATCCCCAAGAGTCCATATGATTCATATAGTGGGATAGTGAGTTACACCATTATTAATACAAGTTGCTAAAAATAGGACAATAGGCTGGTAAAAAGAGAAAGATTTTTAAAACTATGAAAAGAAAGACAATCAAACCAAACTTCCTAAAAAACAATTATTCTAAAAAACTCAATCTACCATGGAAATTAGTACAGTCTACAAAAACAATGTTAAAAGTTTCTTAAAACTTAGAAACTCGGTAATTTTGCCTTCAAATATCATGCTAACCATACACAATGATATTAACTTCTTTCATTTTAGGTTTGGAAAGTCTTTATATCTATTCCTAGGTCTTTCCCCTTCATCTTTATGGTTTTCATTGGCCTCCTTTAATTTTTAAAAGGAAAATCCACAATTTCTTGCAAAATTAGCATTTTTTTTTATGAATAGCAAAATTCCAATATAGCAACTTTTGCAGTTCGTCTTGCTTGCTCTTCTTAAAACTTCTAACTTTTTATTTAGGCTATCACTTAGTAATTCCATGTTAGGGACCCTTCCCTAAGCTAATGACTCATGCCTTAGGTTACTCATTGCCCTATGGCAAGTTATGCCTTGATTTTTAGGCCAAAATAGTGAGTCTTCTAAGGACATTAAATGACATCCAATACCCTAACTATGACACCTAGGTCCAATGACCCTTATTCTACTTACAAGGCTCATTTGGAGCATAACATAACAAAAATGAAAAGGGGAGGGCCCTATGATTCAAGGTACCCCTACGCCTCTCTCTCTCTCTCTCTCTCTCTCTCTCTCTCTCTCTCTCTCTCTCTCTCTCCCGCCCCCCTCCCTCCCTCTCTCCCTATTCATTATGATGAACCAGCTAGATCTGTTGTAAATTTTAATGTCTCAAGTATTGCCTCATGGTCTGACTCACAAACTTTCCAAAGAGTCTTATTATGTGGTTTTCCACCATATTTTATCAAGTGGACATTTGATGCAACAATAAGATTTGAATAATGAAGAATCTTCCTCTCTATTTGCCAATCCTTGAATAACCACAAGTTAGGGTTCTTCATAGAATATTGTCTAATCCATGTGCTTGTTACAACCATCGCACCGATATGGTACTCTAAACCTTCACCATCTATAACTTGTTAGGATAAACCATGGACAAAAATAAAAACTACATGCAAATATAACCAATAATAGAAAATAATTGATCACATAGAAATGAACACAAGGCACCAAGATTTAATGTGGTTCACCCAATCCCTGGGCTACATCCACCAAATAGCAAGTTCAATCTTATTACAATCCAATGATTACAACCTGATTACAATTTGTAATCCCTTATAGCTCAATACTGCCACAAGAACCAATTTCGCATCACAACATAATGAAAAAATACCCAACCCTAAACCTTTTTATACAAGTAGTAAACCACTTTAGGGTTATAACATGTCGGCCATAATTAGCCATAACTTTAGTGGCGAATCTATGAATGACGAATAGTACCCAAAAAAAAATTACGAATGGCAACTAGTACCAAAAAAAAATTTTGGGGCGATGCCCCAAACCCCACTAATTATGAAGTATGTACAGTACTTTCCTGATCAGTTACCACAATCTAACATCACTGAGTGATCCAATTTTTGTTTGGCTTGGACACAATGAAACAAATAATAATCTATCCCTTCCTCATTATCTTCAGGTGCAATAACAAAAAAAACATGGCCTATAGTGATAAATGTACAAAATGTAGTCATTAATTTAGAAAATACTTAGGTAAAAGTTATATAGTTACATATTGAAATTAAAAACATATATATATATATATATATATATATATATATATATGTATATATATATATATATATGTATATATATATATACATATATATATATATGTATATATATATATATATATATATACATATATATATATATATATGTATATATATATATACATATATATATATATATATGTATATATATATATATATATGTATATATGTATATATATATATATATATGTATATATGTATATATATATATATATGTATATATGTATATATATATATATATATATATATATATATGTATATATATATATATTACTAGGTTGCACTAGATCAAACAAGTAGTCAAAGTCAATGGACGAACCCATCTCTAACATTTCCAGTGCTTCTGGGGGATGATAGGTGTCAATTGGGTCCAAAGCCTGTATATCCCATTTTTCCACCCATTTAATTGACTCACACTCATCTAGATTTTCCTCTGCACATGATGGACAATAACATGTCATTTTTTGATGGACAATAACATGTCATTTTTCATGTGTGGATACTCCATGAACTTGCATCAAAGCTTCTAAAAGAGTACAACTCACTTGATCCTGTTAGTATGCAACAATCCTCATATGGTGCAATGTCATTATTATCTTTCAACCAAAAAAATCTATGAACCATAGACTCACCTTCCTTACCTAGACCCATTGTAGCATTACACCACTGGACGATGGATTTTTCCTCTATCAATATTGCTCTATCTTTGTACTTTAGTTCTTAATGAGCTAAGTCTCTTTTGATGCATGCACCTACACCATCGTGTTCTCCCTTTCCATGACCAGCCTCTATGAAATTCCACATATATTGAATTCTAGACAACTTATGCATCTTGCTCATTAATGGAACATCTATGCATTCTTGAATTGAGATGTGCATTGTCTGACTAGATAATGTGTTGACAATATGGCATGCCACTATTAGCCAAATCTCCATAAAATAGTTGAAAATATCCATGTACAAACTCTGTGGAATGTGATCAATCATCATTGATGTAAAAATCATACTTCCTTGAAATCTTCTTGTCATCCTCTATACTTGTAGGTGAATGCATGAATGTTATGTGAACAAATATGGAAACCTATTGAGAAGTACAATACTTTGTTTGCACCTCATTTTTTGGTTTTAGCATGTAGTTCTTTGTGAAGTCTACAACTAAATCAATGGTATCTAGTAGAAATGTATCCTTGCACAACTTGAATTCAAATCTAGCCATCGAGCTCTATGTAAATAATTTTTTCATGAAAAAACTTCATGAAATCATACACTAGAATCTTGTCAATGACTAAATCACATCTATTACCCTATTTCCCATCTTTTAGAGCAAATTTCACTATCTTATATTTTTCGTAATCTACTATTTCATTTCCAATTGCATGTGTGTTATCCATATGTTCACAAGTTGATAAAATTTGTGCATGTGTGATTTATCTTCACATAAAAAGGTTTACCCATCTCAAAAAATCTTTGACTTATTCAAATTTGAGGATACATACCAATAAATTTTGCAAAAAAATTGTGTCTGAGTTGAGTCCAAAAATAGTTTTGCATGTGGGTCATGATTTTGGCTACCAATGTTCCTTCTTACAACATCTCTTTGATTAGGGGAAACACGTGTGTTATTTGTCCAAAAATCTTTGATCAATGATTTCAAAGCTTCACTAATTTCTTTATCATTTCATGGTAGTCTACTACTAAATGTCCATAACTCTTTTTTTGTTGGATCTTCCAATCTCTCATGCCTTAGCATGGCTCTCCTTATAGTACCTCTACCAATTTTCAATGTTTTTCTTGTCTTTCTTATGAGTCAATCTTTCTTCATTTGGGTACTTACTATTGTCAATGTAAGTACTCATCTTGTGATATTAGTATCTTTGGTGCATGATTTAGAACCCACTTTTTCATAAGCACTCATTAGATTCTTTACAATTCTTTTTTCATTTGAATCATCCATTGTTCTTAGCCCAAGAGTCTTCATGATAGGCTGAAATTTTAAATTCCTCATCATTTTAACAAATAACTAGCATTTACCTATAATATTTAATTCTTCAAAGAATAATCTCCAGATGTGATTAACTTTTCTTTGACAAGTACACTTGCTAATCTTGTCATGCATTGATTTCAAAATGTTAGTATCAATATCAATCAAATATTTTGGTCTTTTAAAAAAAAAATTAGAAGGTTTTATAATCTCTTCCATTCCCTCAACATTTTGAACATTAACATAAGGTTGAGTGTTTTGTGTACCTTGAACCAAAGATGATGTGCCTTGGCAATAAGATTCAAAAGATGGAATATCACCTACTTCATATATTGATGTTGTGCCTTCAACATGACATGATGGAGTGCGTACATCTTTGGATGTACAAATTAGTGTCTCTTCAATATGAGATGATGATATGAATTCAACATTGGAAGATGGTGTAGCTTCACGATTCAATTGTCTTCTTGAGCATAACAATCTCATGAGCATAACAATCTCATTCATTCTCTTTGTCTTTCCAATTCTTCCTCTTTTTTTCTTTGTATCAGTGGTTCTTGTTCCTCTTGGAAAGACAATTCTTCATTACTACTTTTCAATTTTCTTTGTTCACGTAGTAGTTTCATTTTATCTCTTTTAATTTTCAAATCTCTCTCCCTCTCTTCCATTGTTTGAGTTTTTGGTTTCTTCCTTGGCATGATGATGATTTATATATGTCAAATTATTCAAACATCTGAATTACTTACAATTTGTAAATTACAAATCATTCAAATACATATACAAATTACAATTATTTCAATGAATACACGATATATATTAAACAACTTGTCAAATTTCTAACCATTTCCAAATAAAAATTCATTCAAACATACAAATTTCAATGAATTCACTATATATTAAACAACTTGTCAAATTATAATTAAATTTGTCTCTATATAGTAACAAAGAATATTTAAAAAGGACCACACTAACCTTTTTTATAGAAAGAATATTCAAAAAGTCTTCAAATAGTGTATCTAATTATTGAATTTGGTGTTTTCTAGCTTCAAATGGAATGAAAGAATGTTCAAAAAGCTTTCAAATAGTGTATCCAATGATTGAAAATGTTGTTTGCTAACTTCCAACAATAGGAAACCTATGTTTTCTGTCGGAACAATAGAACACACAACAGAAAAAAAATAGAATATGGATCAATAGGGATCCAAACTTTTGTATAACCATTTTTTATATTTTCATATAGTGTATACACACTATAGTGTGTACACCCTCTAAAGCACATGCACACTAATATAGTCCATATGCACTATGTAAAAAATTATCTCTCCCTATCCCACCATCTCCTCTCCCATCCCCTATTCTCTCTCTCTCTCTCTCTCACACACACACACACACACACACACACTCCCATCCCCCCCCCCCCTCTCTCTCTCTCTCACTCTCCCTCTCCCACTCCCTCTCCCACCACCTACTCTCTCTCACTCTCTCTCTCCCATCCCCTACTCTCTCACTCTCTCATTCTCCCACTAGCTACTCTCTCTCTCACTCTCTCTCCCATCCCCTACTCTCTCTCTCTCTTGGGCTACTATCTCTCTCTCTCTCATACACACACACACTCTCCCATTCCCCCTCTCTCTTTCTCTCCCTCTCCCATTCCCTCTCCCATCTCCTACTCTCTCTCTCCTATCCCCTACTCTTGCTCTTTCTCTCACCCCCTACTCTCTCTCTCTCACTTTCTCTCTCTCCCATCCCCTACTCCCTCTCTCTCTTACACACTCCCATCCCCCCTCTCTCTCTCCCTTTCCCACTACCTACTCTCTCTCACTCTCTCTCCCATCCCCTACTCTCTCTCTCTCTCGGGCTACTCTCTCTTTCTCTCTCTCTCCCCTCTCCCATCCCCTACTCTCTCTCACACACATAGACTCCCATCCCACCCCCTCTCTCTCTCACTCTCTCTCCCACTCCCTCTCCCACTACCTACTCTCTCTCTCACATCCCCTACTCTCTCTCATTCTCCCACCCTCACACACACACACACTCTCTCTCATCCCCTACTCTCTCTCTTGCACACTTCCATCCCCCCTCTCTCCCTCTCCCATTTCCTACTCTCTCTCTCTCGGGCTACTCTCTCACTCTCTCTCCTCTCCCATCCCCTACTCTCTCTCTCTCACTCCCACCCCCTCTCTCTCACTCTCCCTCTCCAACTCCCTCTCCCACTACCTACTCTCTCTCACTCTCTCTCATGTCCCCTACTCTCTCTCTCATTCTCCAATCCCCTACTCTCTCTCTCTCTCACTCTCTCTCTCTCCCATCCCCTACTCTCTCTCCCACCTCCTACTCTCTCTCTCACCCACACTCCCATACCTTCCACCCTCTCTCTCCCCCTCTCTCTCTCTCCCACTCCCATCCCCCCTCTCTCTCTCTCCCACTCCCTCTCCCACTGCCTACTCTCTCACCCCCTCTCTCTCCTATCCCCTACTCTCTCCTTATTAGGCTACTCTCTCTCTCACTCTCTCTACCCCCTCCAATCACCTACTCTCTCTCACACACACTCCCATCCCCCCTCTCTCTCTCCCTCTCCCACTCCTTCTCACACTACCTACTCTCTCTCTCTCACTCTCTCCCATCCCCTACTCTCTCTGTCTATCTATCTCTCTCCCCTACCCCCTACTCTCTCTCTCTCTCACACACCCATACTCCCATACCCCCACTCTCACTCTCTCAATCTCCCTCTCCCACTCTCTCTCCTACCGCCTACTCTCTCTCTCTCACTCACACTCTTTATCTATCCCATCACCTACTCTCTCTCTCTCTCTCATTTTCCCACCCCTACTCTCTCTCTCAATTTCTCCTTCTCCAACTCCCTTTCCCACTACCTACTCTCTCTCTCTCCCATCCCTAACTCTCTCTCATTCTCCCACTCCCTACTCTCTCTCCCATCCCCTACTCTCTCTCTATTACACACTCCCATCCCCCCTCTCTCTCAATCTCTCTCTCCCTCCCTCTCCCACTACCTACTCTCTCTCACTCTCTCTTCCATCCCATACTCTCTCTTGAGTTACTATCTCTCTCACACACACTCCCTATAATGGACACCCCTGGATGTCCCATAAAACTAAACCAATTTGCTGAAATGAATTTTGTCAAACAGTTTGCATGCAACCTCTTAAAACCCCTTATAACTCTGGAAATCAAACGTTTATTTGTTTGTTGTGTTTCGTGCATGGAATTGATATCATACAACATAAACAAGAGAGAAACTACAACAATATGCAAAGTGGAAATGAACTGCTGCTAATAAAATGTTATTTTCAGAATTCATAAAACCAAATGGCAGATTTATCAACTCACTAATTACTTCAGCAATATTGTCATAATACTCCAACCCATGCTTACGAACTTGTTGCTACAATACTTTGTCCTCCAATCAGTCCACTACCTTCATAATACCATTCCCTCCAAGCGGCATAAGCGTCAGACAAGTAGTGAAGAAGATATGAGCAAAATATCAAATCTGCCTATAGCCGGAAATGCAACTAAACTGCCTGATACTAAAGCCAATAAGAAAGAATTCCAAAGGCCAAACCCCAAGGGAATGACGTCTAGAATGTTACAAGAGAGGATAGACGTCCTCAAATGCCAAGAACAAAGCTGCAACTCACACACCAATTTCTTCTCATATTCAACCTTCCCTAATGAAGCCACAAATGCTTCCTTTTATTCTATTTCCAAGGGTCCGCTCAACTCATATGGGCAATGTGGGATAAAAGATGTGTACTATATAAAACATATATTAAAATACCCCTTATGTCTCCCTTAGGTACACACTACCATAAAATAAATATTAAAGTAACACTTTAATATTTTACAATTAACTAGATGTTACTTTAATAAAACTTTAGGCATTAAAATGTATTAGCAATCGGACTCCGAATAATGCGAGTGATAGCTCATTGAAAAGCTCTCACCGAGGAGTATCAAATTCCAATCACCAAAATTGACCTGCACTGTGTCCTGCCGACTTACTAAAAATAGTAAGTATGCCTGAAACTGAGTAAATCAACTTCATTTTGGCCCAAACTGGAAATGACTAGGCCAAAACACTCCAGGATCCCATTAAACCCTTCGTTAGCCCTCGGGACCATGTAGAACAAGGCTAACGCACACACACTTGGTCAACTGCTAAAAGATGGGATCATTACAAATCCGCCCTCCTTGAAATTGCTTGTCCTTAAGAAATTAAGTAACATAATGAACTCCAACCTCCACCTGGATCCCAATTGAAGTAATGTGTGATATCCATATAGACATTAAACAAATTACAAATGAACATAATTAGGACCAACCACATGTCCTACAAGTTAGCTCCCAAAACTTGTGCTGATGAAGTATAAGTCTGGATGTCACTAGAAGGTGGCTCCATAGAAGATCTATGAAACCTCTTCCTCCCAACTGCTGCAACACAAAACTGAATCTTTGTAGATAGTGAAAACTGAGCCCAACTCCACTCAGGTGAATGATCAACATCAGCCTCAAACATCAGATTGTCATAAGACAATGTTGCATCCATGTTGAACATAATATTATCCCAAGAGTGAACATTAACACTTTGTTGATCGATAGTATAATATGACTCTATCACTATATTGCTCACCTCATTAGCAATAACAAGTGTACTATCATCAGAGCACACATCTACAACCGAATTCTTATTACCAAACTCCTCATTGGATGGTTCAACTGACATAGAAGTGGTTGTTGATATGACAGTTCCCTTGCATTCTCCTAATTCCACTATTGCTACATCATCATCCCCTGACAAGGCTTCATATGTGGTCTCTTGACTTTGCACGCATGTCTCTATAGACTCTGTCGAAATACCCACATCACCAACATCATAACTGGCTGGCTCTATACGTGTCTCGATCCCACCTAAGGAATTAACTACCTTCTGCTCTGGAGCAGCATACAAATCATCAATGTTGATGCCCATTTGTCTAGCCATAAGCTGCAACATCATATTCATTTGCCTATTCTGCTCCTGTTGCATACGTTGCCCCTTCTCTAATGTACCCAATAACTGTCTGAACAGTACCTCCCCCTGATCTGGACCAGCATTTCTGCCTCCGCCTAATCCTGTATTCCTGTCATCTCGATCACCCATATTATTGTCCTAATCACAGAATATCTCCTTTGTATCTGTATGGTTGGATTCAATGTCCCCCTGCACTGATGTACTAGATTGTTTGCTTTGCAAGTCTGAAATCCTATTTTGTCTTGCTCTGGTATCGCGGAAATTATAAGACCCCTGTCGCATGCTCAAACATAAATGCTTAGCCTGTGTTTTTTATTTATTTCTGATTTTAGTGTTTTGACATTTCGTCAAACACTTTTTCCCTCTATCCGGCTATTCCAAATTCCCTATAAGACCTCCATAGGATGGCAGGACTTATAGCTCTGATACCACTGTAATGGACACCCCTGGATGTCCCATAAAACTAAACCAATTTGCTGAAATGAATTTTGTCAAACAGTTTGCATGCAACCTCTTAAAACCCCTTATAACTCTGGAAATCAAACGTTTATTTGTTTGTTGTGTTTCGTGCATGGAATTGGTATCATACAACATAAACAAGAGAGAAACTACAACAATATGCAAAGTGGAAATGAACTGCTGCTAATAAAATGTTATTTTCAGAATTCATAAAACCAAATACATGGCAGATTTATCAACTCACTAATTACTTCAGCAATATTGTCATAATACTCTAGCCCATGCTTACGAACTTGTTGCTACAATACTTTGTCCTCCAATCAGTCCACTACCTTCATAATACCATTCCCTCCAAGCGGCATAAGCGTCAGACAAGTAGTGAAGAAGATATGAGCAAAATATCAAATCTGCCTGTAGCCAGAAATGCAACTAAACTGCCTGATACTAAAGCCAATAAGAAAGAATTCCAAAGGCCAAACCCCAAGGGAATGACGTCTAGAATGTTACAAGAGAGGATAGACGTCCTCAAATGCCAAGAACAAAGCTGCAACTCACACACCAATTTCTTCTCATATTCAACCTTCCCTAATGAAGCCACAAATGCTTCCTTTTATTCTATTTCCAAGGGTCCGCTCAACTCATATGGGCAATGTGGGATAAAAGATGTGTACTATATAAAACATATATTAAAATACCCCTTATGTCTCCCTTAGGTACACACTACCATAAAATAAATATTAAAGTAACACTTTAATATTTTACAATTAACTAGACGTTACTTTAATAAAACTTCAGGCATTAAAATGTATTAGCAATCGGACTCCGAATAATGCGAGTGATAGCTCATCGGAAAGCTCTCACCGAGGAGTATCGAATTCCAATCACCAAAATTGACCTGCACTGTGTCCTGCCGACTTACTAAAAATAGTAAGTATGCTTGAAACTGAGTAAATCAACTTCGTTTTGGCCCAAACTGGAAATGACTAGGCCAAAACACTCCAGGATCCCATTAAACCCTTCGTTAGCCCTCAGGACCATGTAGAACAAGGCTAATGCACACACACTTGGTCAACTGCTAAAAGATGGGATCATTACAATCCCATCCCCCCTCTCTCTTGCTCTTGCTCTCCCTCTCCCACTCCCTCTCTCTCACTCTCTCTCTCTTATCCCCTACTCTCTCTCTCATTCTCCCACCTCCTACTCTCTCTCTCCCATCCCCTACTCTCTCTCACCCCCTACTCTCTCTCTCACACCCACACTCCCATACCCTCTCTCTCTCTCTCTCTCTCTCTCTCTCTCTCTCTCTCTCTCTCTCTCTCCCTCCCACTCCCTCTCCTACTACCTACTCTGACTCACTCACACTCTCTCTCCCATCCCCTACTCTCTCTCATTCTCTGACCCCTACTCTCTCCCATCCCCTACTCTCTCTCACCCACTACTTTCTCTCTCATACACACACTCCCATCCCCCTTCTCTCTCTTTCTCCCTCTCTCTATCTTGCTCTCCCTCTCCCACTCCCTCTCCCACTGCCTACTCTCTCTCACTCACACACTCTCTCTATCCCATCCCCTACTCTCTCATAGGCTTCTCTCTCTCCTCTCCCATCCCCTACTCTCTCTCTCTCTCATACACAATCCCATCCCCCTCTCTCTCCCACTCTCTCACTCCCTCTCCCACTGCCTACTCTCTCTCACTCTCTATCCCATCCCCTACACTCTCTCTTATTCTCCCACCCCCTACTCTCTCTCTCTCTCTCACTCTCTCCTATCCCCTACTCTCTCTCTCCCACCCCCTACTCTCTCACTCTCTCTCCCATCCCCCCTCTCTCTCTCTCACTCTCCCTCTCCCACCACCTACTCTCTCTCACATCCCCTACTCTCTCTCTCCCATTCCCTACTCTCTCTTTCTCTACCACCCCCTACTCTCACTCTCACACACACTCTCTCTCTCCCATCCCCTAATCTCTCTCTCACACACACTCCCATCCCTCTCTCTCACCCCTATTCTCTCTCTCCCTCTCTCCCTACTCTATGTCTCTCACTCCCTCTCTTTCTTCTCTCCCATCTCCTACTCTCTCTCTACTCTCTCACTCTTCCATCCCCTACTCTCTCTCTCTCCCATCCCCTACTCTCTCTCACACTCACAACCATACCCTTCTGTCTCTCCCATCCCCTATTCCCTCTCTCTCTCACACACACACTTCCATTCCCTACTCTCTTTCTCTTCATCCCTCTCACCCTATCCTACCTTCTCTGATCCCCTACTCTCTCTTTGTTTCTCCCTCCCTCTCTCCCTATCCCACCTCCTACTCTCTCCCCATCTTCTAATCTCTCTCATTCTCTACCCTTTCTACCTCTCTCCTTCCCTCTCTATTGAAATTTAGGCTTCAAGAGTGTGTGTGCACTTGCTATAAAAGCCTAAATTTAAAAATGCTTTGAATAGCTTGTGCACATTATTTAAAGCATTGGATTCTACAAAGCCTAAGGCTTGGTTTTGCCTTGGGGATCCAACCCAAAGGTTTGGAGTCTCTAAACTGGTCTGAAACGTGTTTTGCTACAAATATACAAAAAAAATTGATTTTTCTTATGTGCTCCCTTCAATTTTCCTTGTAGTTGAGCATCGATAAAATCAAGTTACATGACATTCTAGGTCTTTGTGTTAGCTATATAACCATATAATTTATTTTTTATTTGAACCATTTCAAGCCTTTCAACTATAATTTCTTTTGAATGTATGTTCATTTTCTATCAAAAACCAACGTGTACAAATTGGGCTGTAGATTTTAGCTCTTTCATCAAATTCCACAACAACTTAGTTTTTTATAAACTAGACTCCATTCTACATACTTTGAAAAAAGAATTTTAGATTTTAGATTAGTTTTCAATCATTTATAGGGGGAGCACATAGATATTTCATATTTTTGGGATGTGTCCAATTAAAAAATTCATTAAAAAAATACACATTATAAAATTACCCAAAAAATTTGGGATAAACTACACAATATTAGGTAACTTTTGACTAGAGCGATTAAATAATTTCAAAAAAAAAGTTAAAATTTTAGGGGGGCCACACTTTGTATTGTACTATGTTTTATCTGAATAATCAGTACCACTTTCTATGACCCCCTTTTTTGAGGACCTAAATCTAAACATTTTGAAAAAAAACTAGCAATTTATAAACTAGATTCAAAGGACTACTACTTTTGTTTTTTTTAGATCTTAAAATTTTGAGCATAATTATCTTCAAATTCTTGTTGAAGTTCAAGAATTCTCAATTTTAGAAAAAATGTGGTCACTTATACCCCTCTTTTGGCACCATAACTTGGTGCACTTACCCATGTATAGATAATTAGAAAACAGTTTTTACAAAAGAAAATTTGAAAAATCTCAAAAATAGAGTATGTTGTTGAGTTGAAGACACAAGATGGAGATAAAAGATTGTTTTGAACTTGAAATTTTGAACATTCATTTTTGGATTGATAAGTTTTTTTCTCACTAATGTCAAAGGGGGAGATTGTTGACATTAAGGTCAAGTTTGTTCATTAGTGACTCACACTTAGTCAATTGGTTAAGTTTTACTAAGCTTATCTTTTAGTTTGTAGTGTTAACCAAGTGCTACTATTACTGCCAAGCAATATAGTTATTACTAAGTTCTATAGTTGCTGCCAAGTTTCAAAATCCTACATTCAGTTCATGCCAAGTAGTATCTACCAATTTGATTAGTGATAGTTGCTAATGAGCTTCAGAGTATTAACTGAGTTACATAGTGTCAACCATGGTCTCCAGTGTCTACCAAGCTTGTAGTGTCAGTGATGTGAATCTAGTGTTGACTAAGCTAAGGAGAGTCAACCAAGTGATTCAATTTATATTGAGCTTACAATGTTAGTGTTGACAATCTATGGAGCATCAACCAAGTGATTTAGTTTATATGCTGAGCTTCACAGTGTTCACCAAGTCACAAGTGTTGTCCAAGTTCAAGCTACTTGAAAGTGATTAGTATGAACCAAGCTTCTATGTCTACCATGACAATACTAAGTGCTAACAATGGTTGTCAAGTATCAAAACCTCGCCATTTTTTTCTTTAGAATCTGAGAGCCAGTAATTGAGCCAACTTTGTGATCTTATTGGAAATCTATGTTGTAGCCAACTTTGATGAATCATGATTTGGATTGATATATGTAATGTATTATATCACATCCAAGTAAGAGCAAGAAATGTATATGATGCAAATATAAAGAGCAGGCATGTGAATTAAGAAGGCTATAAGGAAGGAGTATAAGGGATATTAGAGATTTTTCTATCACATAAAGGTGATCTTCACATTTCAAAGGAATCTCTACTAGCAATTAGAGTTGCAGATCAAAGGTCAGCCACTGGTTCATCCTAACAGGTGTATCAGTTAAATTCTTTAATAGGGTAGACTTAACAATCTTTTGCAAATCTCTTTATCAAGTACATACTTTATTGTATATTTTTTAAATCCTTTAACAAGGTGGACCTAGTACTCCTTATTGCTCCTAAAAGGGCAGATCATCAGAAGTGATCAATTGTAAGCCTTAGCCGAACAACTGTATATTGTAGTACTAAAGCTTGTGGGTATCATCCCCACCCCATTTTTACTTTCTATTTGGAAGGTTTCTGGGTCACCATATCTTATGTCAAAATGTTATGAATGTTTTACTACTTTAAGTCTTTCATGCATGTGATTAGATCAAAATATACATGAAGGATTAATTGGTGAAATAAGATTAATTTTTATTGGTTCTTGATTCATCCCTCCCCTGTTAGTAACCTAGCTTATCATATATTTCCAATAGGCACATTATAACTGGCATTTATTTTTTGTAAGAACTCAATTGAAACCACTACTAGGTCAACCCATCTTTCTCTATTTGTACTGTAATAACTGGTCACTATAGACATCAATATTAATGATCAAAATAAATGGAGAAAATGAACTTATTTTTCTTGATTAACTCCTCAATATTTTCTGAGTACATGTTTTCTTATGCACATATGGACTTTCACACATCTAATATTATGAAATGGTGTAAAATGTAGTATTTAAATATATAGTTCCTTCTATACCTTCTTCGTTTGAGATACTTTGATTACCTAGATCCATTAGAATGGATGACCTCAACTTCACTAGTTCTACTATATCCATCTTCTACGTTCTATCTCAAATTTTTTGATTAATCTCTTACCTTGTTTATTTAACATCAATATTTTTTTCCTTTGTTGTGTTCATTGCTTGGTGTTGGTGCTTGAGTCCTACAATTCCTTTTTACATCTCCAATCTTGTGACAACTATAGTAAACTAAATTCCATTCATTTAGCTCTTAGATTTGTCTCTAAAATGTGTCCTAATGCAATTTTATGCAATGTGACCATATTCTCAACAATAATGACAACCATGCTATGTGTTCTAATACCAGTTATAGGAGTTACCTTATTTGGATGCATTGGTTTGCCTTTTGGTTCTCCAGTTGGATTTTGATTTGGATCTACATTCTTGAGCTCTATATCAATATTTCTAACAATTGTAGTAATAAAATTCAAATCTAGGTGAAACTTGTCTATTGTTAACTTTTTACTTGCATTCATGTGCTTGGTATCCTTATTTCTTGTAGTTAAAACCATATCTATTGAATTTAGGCTTACGATTTTTCTTACCATTCTTGCTTCTACAAATATTGGTTGTATGTCTAGGTTTCCCACAATGATGATACATAGGTTTGTTGTTGTGTTTTGGCTTTGAATTCCTCTATTCTCCATTCTTTTATGATTCTCCTTCTTTAGTGGGTGAAAGGTGCTTAGAATGTCTCAGGCCAGATGTGTCACTAGGTGTTATTGGTGATCTCACCAGTTCTTCAAAGTATCTCATAGCTTCATTAGGTTTGTTCATCTTTTCCATAATTTCCTTCTCATTTCTTAACTTATTCCTCAATTGATCATTTTGTGATCTTACATTTACAATCTCTATATCATTTTTGTCCAGTTCCTGATCTACAAGTAGCAGTTGATTCACCATGTCCTTTCATAAAGTCTACTAGCCATTTGTCTCATGTCTTCTTCAGCCATGATTTTTTCTTCCTCAACTTTATTTTTCTATTCAGTCATTTCACATAGCCTTATTTCTTGGATTTCATGTAGTTTATTCAACTCTCTAACTTCCTCATTCAAAATATTGTTCTTTTCCTATAGGTCTTATATGGTTTCATAAATTTTACTAGAATTGTTATTGTCAAGTAGTCCTTCAATATCTTCTCCTTGATAAAGTGTATCATGTTTATGACTAGCCAACTCTTTCCTTTTCTTTAAGGATCTCTTTAATTCCTCTCTTTCTTCTTCAAGATGTTGCAGTATGATCCAAATGTCAAGCCTCTATTTCTCAATGATTTTTCCTGTTTTGTAAGCCTTCATCTCCAACATCTTAACTCTCAAGTTGTTAGACTTCTTCTTTGAGAAAATGAGCTATGGTACCAAGCTTTGAAATTTTATTGGGAAATGAGATATTGAGGGAGGGGGACGGGGGTGAATTATGATCTATAATTTTTTTAACTTCTTAAACAAATAGAAAATCAAATGCATTCACCTTTGACCCATCTCATATCTAGATCATCAATCATATAACCATAAACTATAATGTTGAAATAAATCTAAGTATGCATCACATCCATAAACATGAAAGTAAATTTAAACACATAACAAAAGAGATTTGGTTACCCAAAAACCCTCTAAGGTGAAGGTAAAAATGGGTTAGGCATGACACCCACAAATCTTCACTACTGCAACAATAAAGTGTTCCTAGTGATCTACCCTATGAGGAGTCTTCCCTATTAAGATCTTACAAGACTTATTTATTATACTTTTATTAAAGGATTTAAATTTACAACTAAGTAAGCACTCTGTTTGGAGATTTAAATAGGCCTATTAAAACCATTATGTTAAGATATTTTCCATGATAGACTAATTAGAATGTCTCAGTACATGATCCTTTCTTAGCATTTTGACTCTAGATTACAAATCTCCTCTTTCCTAATTTGATCTGATCTCCTTATCTAATATAGTATATCATGTCTTTCACTACTAGGTTGTTATGTTTGACCTCTACTTCAAAACATCAAACATAAATTAAGTGTTTGTTGGCCAAAATGGTTTACAAAAGTGTTTACTCCATCAGAAACACATATTTCAAGACAATTTTACTTAATACTTGTATATCCTAATGCTTAGTCCATACTGATATTAATGATATCCCTTAGCTTCTGTATGCTCGATAGTAACTGCCTCACTAGGAATAAATTGTCACACAGTCCAAACTAGAATGCTTGACAACTGAAAATTTTCTCATCTCAAATTAAAATATGAACAAGTGACCATAATAATCTAGCCTTCATTGGGTAGCTCAATTGTAGTGATGACCAACCAACTCTACCTAGGAAATGACTACATGTTTAAAAATAATAGGCAACATGGCTTAGAGATCAATGAGAGAGAGAGAGAGAGAGAGAGAGAGAGAGAGAGAGAGAGAGAGAGAGAGAGAGAGAGAGAGAGAGAGAGAGAGAGAGAACCAAAATAAAATATCTAACCATAAAGAAACATACCACTTAGCATCTATGAAAGGAGGATAATGAATGAACACAAGTCTCTTCTAACCAATAGCAATCCACTCCACCTACAAGGAGATTCATCCTCAAAAGGAAATTGGAAAGAAGAAAATAATGGAGGGAACAAACTAACACCCACAAAGAAACTAGGTGATATCTTACCTCAAGAGGGAAAGTCTCTCCCTTTATAAGAGCCGTACACAAGGAAACCCAACAAGGTAAAAAATTAAAAGAGATAAAGGAAAGGAAGGGAAATATAATCCCTTCATCAAATACCCACCTCCAAAAAATAGAGGCACCAAGCAGAACGATGTGTATAAGAGCATCCTCAAACCCACCAAACTAAGAAAGGAAGATGGGGGAAAATGGATGTAAAGAGGAGAAAGAAAAGATCTAGCAAGAAAATGAAGACCTTGTTAGAAATGTTTAGAATAACTAAGAGGGGGTGTGAATCGGTTACTGAAGTTCAATATGTGTCACCTGAACAACTAAACAGTAAACCCTATAGTATTCTTCTTATCCTATTGTTGCTCAGTCTATACTGTAAAAATTTCATTAACATAACTTACATTGCATAATGAAAATATTACCAAATGTAAACACACATAAATAATTAACCACAATTTTGACACTAGGATTTTAGGTTGAAACCCAATTTGGGAAAAATGACCAGCAACATATCACTCTTTTTCACTCTTTCGAAGTGAGATCTATAAGGAGACAACCTTGTTAAAGGTTATAAAAAATAGTGTTAAATGTGACCTAGTTAGAGGATTTAATCACCCTATTAGGAATAGCCTTGTAAGAGGGATTTGATCATTCCATTTAGAATGTCACCTAGTTAAAGGATTTACATAATGCTAAGTCTTTAGATGACTTTTAGGTCAACCTTTGTTAATAGGATTTCAATACAAACTATTTACAATGACTAGAAAGAAAATAGTAGGTTTTATGTGTGTGATTACAACTCATTTTTGTAGGTTCATATCTCTATTTGGTCCTTGTGTTGGTTTACTCATAAGCCTTCCATTAACATCTCTAATCTTGATTTGCTTAGACACCCTTCAAGAAATCACTCCACTCTTCTCATCAACACTTAAGCTTTCTACTTAGATTCACTTATCAATAAAAACATCATATCTCTGAGCTTTCTCCTTTAGCTTCACATTCACTCACACTCTTGTGTATTTTTTATCAACCTTGCTCTATATGTCTCTCTTCACATACAAGATTCACACATACACACTCATATGCATTGCACTTGCATGCGCACACACATGTATGTGCATGCACTAATTATTTGGCTATGTATCTCTTTTAAATAGGAAATTCCTACTTTACCATTTTCTACATCCATCATAGATCTTAGGGTTTATGATCAAGTTTAACTCAATTTACTGTATCTGTCCATCTCATTGATTTTCTTCTAGAAACTTCTCTAGAATCTATCTGTTAGGTCTTTACCTGATCCTTGCCTTCAATTTAATGATCCAACTCATCAATCTTATCTTTAACATGGTTTACATCTTCCAAGAAATCAACCAAGTCAACTTGATCTCACAATTTCCTTGAAGTGATTCTCATACTATCACTTGACAATCTCTAAATTATGGTCATCACTATTCAAATACCTGGTCACTATAAAGCTTTTTGGCTCACCATCAACTATCTTTCTCCATCAATGCTAATGGTCAATCAACACTAGATTTTCTGAGCACTAACTATTTAACTCAGTTGACACTAGTGTTACTTAGCACTAACTATATTTTATACTTATGCTTGTCTTTTCTTATCTTTTTGACATAAGCAATCAGTTTTCTTTACCAGAGTCTATCTAATTAAACGTCCATTGTAACTTCATTTTCATAACTCAACCTTGCCTCTAGGTGTTATTGTTATGAGAAACTTATCAAATCCTCGTCATCAATCAAATAGATATGACATTTAGATTAGGTAGTAATATGTCTCATCAATATATTTGACATCAATGAGAAATCAACAATTGCACCAATTGTAAGTTTCCAACAATCTCCCTCTTTTTCATTGATGGTGACATCTCAAACATCTTAATACTAATTGTAGCTTAGTTACCATACAATCCAAAAGATTTTGTTATTGACAAACTAATTCTTCTTTTCTATCTGTGAATCTCTCTTAGGAGTAATTTCTCCCTCTTTCTATAATCTCTCCTATAAATTTATGAGTTTCTCCCTCTTAATTAATCTCTCCCTCTTTGAAAACAATGTCAAGAACATGTAGCCATCTTAGCTTCAAAGTCTTCATCAATCAAAACTATGTAGATTTAGCATGTCTAGCTTATATTTGTCATCTGTCTATGATTGATTTGTTATGATATACTAAATTATCTACCTTAGGCATTTCCCAAAGTAGAGTTGTATTGCATCATTGTAGAGGATATTCTAATTAGTATATGTGATGCAATGTACCTTGCCTACTAAAGAAACTTTCATTAGGGGAATCACCCCTAGTTTACCTCTAAGATATTCATGAGCATCTTTAAGTAAGGTTTTTGTGAATATGTCACAATATGTTCCTTGGTATTCACATATTCTAGCTTCACTTCTTTGTCTTGAACTAATTCCCTCAAGTAGTGATACTTGATAGCAATGTGCTTTGTCTTAGTGTGCATCACTGTATTCTTTGAAATGTTGTTAGCACATGTGTTATCACAATAGATAACCACTGGATGTGTGATTTATTCTTTCATATCTTTTATTAACTAGTTGATGCACATAATATTTGAATAGTTCACTACAGCTACCACATACCCAACTTTAGCTATAGATTGGGAAATACAATTCTTCTTCTTGCTTGTCCATGAAACCAATCTCTTTCCTAGAAATAATGCATCTCCACTAGTGCTTTTTCTATCATCTATATTTCCTACTCAATCTAATTCAATAAATACCCTTAGTTCAAACTTATCATTTCTTTTTTAGTACAATCTATAGTCTTATGTAGCTTTCAGATATCTCATTATCCTTTTCATTTTCATGTGATTCTCTTTAGGATTTTATAAAAATCTAGCAACTATCCCAACTACCAAATCAATCTCTGGCCTGTTGTGAACAACATATTGCAATTTTTCAATCATGGATCTGTATAGTGTTCGGTTCACATTAGTAGAATCATCAGTCTTAGATAGCTTATGTCTAGTAGACAAGGTGTACTCACTAGCCTAGAATCTTTCATAATAGAATTATTTAGTATCTCCTTGATATATTTGGATTGTGTAATGAAAGTATCAAACTTCATTTGACACACTTGTAGTCCAACAAAGGAATTGATTTCACCAAACATAGACATTTCAAATTCCTTCTTCATTTCATCAACAAATGATTTGCATAAAGCTTATCTTCCTCCAAATATAATATCATCAAAAAATATTTCAAATAATTTACTTCATTATTCTTAGCATTCTTCAAATATAGGTTACTTTTATCATTTTTCCTTTCAAACAAATCTTCACTTAATAGTTGTGTAATCTTTCATACCATGCTCTTGGGGCTTGCTTCAATCCATAGAGGGATTTGTTTAGTTTACATACCATGTTCTTCTTTTTTGGATCTAAAAAATCCTTCAAGTTGTTCGATGTATACTTATTCCTCTAGTATACCATTTAAAAATGTAGATTTGACATCCATTTTGATATACCTTGAAACTTTTGTAGGCTGAGTATACAAGTAGAGATCTAGCCCCTTAAATTCTTGCCACTGGAAAAAAAGTTTCTCCGTAATCAACTCCTTCTTCTTGAGCATAACCCTTGCATACCAGTTTTGCCTTGTTTCTTGTTACTTCTCCATTCTCATTGAGCTTATTCTTGAAAACCCACTTTATCCCAATGACATTTTTGTCTTTAGGTCTTGGCACTAAGGTCCAAGTATTGTTCTTCTCAATCTAGTCAATTTCTTTGTTCATTGTTTGGATCCAATATTCATTATCTAAAGCATCCTTGATTTACTTGGGCTCAAACTTACAAAGTAAGAATGTATTATCTTTGAGTCTTCTTCTTGTCATTACACTTGATTCAACATCTCCAATAATTTTTTCAAGTTTATGATGTCTTCTCACATATTTTGCTAGAACCAGTAGTTTCCTTCTTTGATATTCTATAGGTTTATCTTGAAAATTAATCTCAAGTTCATTTTTTCTTCCTTTCTCTAGTTCTGATTCAGGTTTTGCATGCTCAACATTTTCTATCTGATGATCGGCATTTCTTGTTTGAGACTCAGCAACTTTAGTATTTTTCTTGGCACCCACTCTCTATTTCTTGATAATTTGCATTTACATTAGATCATTTCCTCTCGGATGGGAACTTGTAGCTTGATTTGTCTATTTACTTTGACTATTGGGAGAATCAACATCCACATAGATGAATGTATTCTAGTCTTTAGGTTCTTCATTACATGAAGTATCACCTCTTTCTTCAAACTAATTAACTCTCACATTTGCACTTTCAAAAACTTTGTTACTGTTAGAATTTAAACACTTATAAGCTTTTCTTTTAGTGGAATAAATTAGGAATATGCCTTCATTATTTTTTGCATCATCCTTTCCATTCCTATTATCTTTTAGTATACAGCATCTACTACCAAATATTTTTAAATATTTAACATTGGGAGCATAACCATACCATAGTTCAAAAGTTGTAGTATTTGTACCTTTCTTAACTTGTACTCTATTTAGGGTATAAACAATAGTACTAACCACTTCTCTCCAATATTTCTATGATACATTCTTCTCCATCATTAATGTTCTTGCATAGTCCATTATTGATTTTTTTCTCCTTTCAGCTATTCCATTCTGAGGAGGTCCTTGGTGCTGACGTATATCTTTTGATTCCTCTATCATTGCAGAATGTCTTGAACTCATGTGAAATGAATTCACCGCCTCTATCGAATCTCAAATACTTTAGTCTATTCTTGTTTCCTTTTTTACTCTAGCTAAATACCACTTAAATAACTGAAAAGCATCAAATTTAGGGGTGGAAGCACAAACTTGTGTCACCTTTGTGATATCCATAGGGGTTCCAGACAAAATAGTTTCGGCTGAAACCTTTTCTGTCGTACAGACGTAGCACATTCCCCCATTAATGTGGCAGCCAAGTTTTCAACTAAAACCCTTCCAGCCGAAAGGGTTTCAGCCGTAACCCATGCAATTTTATAAATAGCTAAAAATTTCTCCCGGCAGTCATTTTCACTGTTGATTTCACTATAGCAGCCATTAGCACAGTTAGAGTGTTTTAGCCGTAACAGGTAGGTGAATTTTTTGTTTTTTGTTTTTTTAATGTTTTTTAGTTATTACATGATAATATTAATTAAATGAATTGTTTTAAAATGTTTTATTAATTAAATTAATTATATTTTAAATGTTCTTTTTAGTAGTTGATAATAAAGCATTAGTTATGTTTCACAAAACATTAACATAGTAAACATTGTACAAAACATTAGCATAGAGTTTAGTAGTTGATAATAAAACATTAGTTATATTTTACAAAATATTAACATAGTAAATATTAATGTTCAACAAACCTATTTGTTACATTTTAGAAAATATTAACATAGTAAACATTAAGGTTTAACAAACAGGTACAGATTAACAGCAAACCTATTGGTTACATTTTACAAAACATTAACATGGTAAACATTAGTTCAACAAACCTATTAGTTACATTTTACAAAATATTAACATAGTAAACTTATATGTCTTAAATAACACTACATTTTACAAACCTATTAGTTACATTTTAGAAAGCATTAACATAGTAAACCTAGATGTCCTTTCCACTTTTAATTTCCACGACGTCCTCTTCTTTGTATTTCTTTAAATTGTAACTTGGTTGCTATAACATGGTTACTGTAATGTAAAACCTTTCCTCCAAGCTTGTATTCAATAAATCCAATACCACTATCAGTTACCATTGTTTGTTGATAATATGTTCCTTCAATAACAACTGATCAAATTGGATATGACTATTGATCAACATCTATGGTTCCTTCTAGCAACTTGTGTTTTTCTTTTGTGCATCTTAAAAGATAATAGTCTCCATTTTTCACATTATCTGGTAAGGCTTGAACTACCAAAATATCTCCTACATGTACATATAAAAATATAGATAAATATAAATTAATTTTAAAATGAATATACATGTATATTAATTTTAAAATGAATATACGTGTGTGTGTGTGTGTGTGTGTGTGTGTGTGTGTGCACGCACAAACCTGCCATAACTAAATCAGTAATGCACTCATAATTAGCTGAATATATAGGGTCATGAATGTCAATGTCAATGTCAATGTCAATGTCAATGTCAATGTCAATGTCAATGTCAATGTCAATGTCAATGTCAATGTCAATGTCAATGTCAATGTCAGCATCTTCAAAAGGAGGCTTTCTAACTATCTCCTTCAAATCCCAATGTGAAACATATCCATTCACAATATTTTCACATACACTCACTGGATTGTCCTTAATGCAATCATCACAAAAACATGTTTTCTCTCTTACTTTAATTACTGGAGGTTTATGGTTTCCTATAGTCATCACTCGATGCAAACTTCTAATACCAAAGATCATTTGAAAATTGTAAGGATTAGATTGATCTATATCTGTTACAAATACATTAAAATAATTGTCATATTATTTCAAAATATTTATATTTGACATAAAACTAAACAATTTGAAAAATACATTTAAAAATAAATATAACTTAGTTCACCTTTCACTTCCCAAAAGTAACGCTTATTGTATTCAGTGTCTCAAGTAGCAAAATGAACTTTGCATCATTCAACAATTTGATTTGCACTCTCTATCCTATTCCATGTATGTACATACAATATGCATATATATAATATTTAAAAGTATATATGCTACTAGTATTAAACATG
Source organism: Cupressus sempervirens (assembly GCA_028749045.1). NCBI lineage: Eukaryota > Viridiplantae > Streptophyta > Pinopsida > Cupressales > Cupressaceae > Cupressus > Cupressus sempervirens. The sequence continues at coordinate 263,184,978 of CM053791.1, read as the reverse complement.
CACATTAAATACATATATTTACCTTCAGGTTCATGTTGTCAAAGTGCACACTTTATACATGCTCCTGCTCCATCATGCTCCCCTTTTTCGTGTCCACTTTCAAAGAAATTCCATAAAAATCTAACATTGGTTCTAGCATGTTGCATTTCTAACTAATTAAATGCTTTTGCAAATTTGAATTGTCCTGTGAACATGAAACATGATAAGTATCTACAATTATTTGTGTACATGTACCATATCAAAATAGGCATGTACAAATAAATATAAGTTAAAATAAAGTTAAATAAATGTGTAAGTTCATGTATACTAACCTACACATCCATCAGACCAAATCCAGTGCTCTAAAACATTTATTCCACAATTTTTGAGATCTTCAGACAACATTGCAAAACAATGAGCCACATAACTCTAATCATAAACTGTATCATCACTAATATATAAATAAACCTCTTTGATGATGATGCATTCATTTTCATCCAACCTTTCTATCTGATCCACCTCAAATTGTGCATGTCTATAGGTCACTTGCACAAATATTGCAACTTGTTTAGAATGATAATATTTCCCTTGAAGCTTTATTTGAGGTGCAAATGTATAATTCTCAGAAAAATCTACAACTGAAAGTATACAACTAGGTGGAAAACCATTTTTGAAATCATGAAACTATTTAGCTTGCCATTATGCACCATGACAATGTTGGATATGTGGATATATCAATGGATGAAACTTGGTCATAAACTCATCATAACGCAATTCACTCTCATTCAATACATTTTTTCTAGATTCATCTCCTATATTATTTTGGTATGTCTCATATTCATATCTCATCCATGAAATTGGTGTGGATTCATTAATATTCTCAATTTGCATTTTAGAAAATTTTTGTAAATTTCCATAATCCTCACACTGATTTTTGATGCATTGCACTTTGAACTCATATGAATCTTCTAATTTATCTCATAATATGGACTTCACAAATTGTGTAGTACTGCTAGGGATGACCAAATTAGGATCAAGTACTACCATAACTTTTTTATATGATTGCAAGTGTAGACCAAATTCAACATGATTTTGACAACAAGAATTTGTTCGCATCTTATTTATGTGTATAAAGGAAGGATGCAAACTCTCAAACATTCTCTGACATATTTTGACATTTGAAAATTCTTGCTTGAATGTTTGAAATAATTCACTTTGAGTTATATCTATGAAATTTTTTGGATGTTCAATTTTGGCTCTTGTCTCTTGATCTTTAATTTGTATAGTATCATACCTATTGGAAGAAACATGAGAATGTGTGGTCCAAAATTCAATAACTTGTCTTTTCACATCTTCAAAAATTTTGTCGTTTTGAGGAACTCTACAAATATTCACCCAGTTATTCTCAATCTTATCATCTAGCATATTTCTCCTCTTGATGTATCTCTAAATAGTTCTTATGGATATATGTAGTACATCAAAAATTGCATGTACCTATTTTCTATTTGTCAATTTTCCACTAGATATAGTAGTCATCAATGCTCTGCATGCATTACTCAAATCAACTCCTCAAGTTGTGTTGTCAATTTTTTTATAAGCATTTTGCAAGTTTTCAACTATTGTTTTATTAATATTATGCACATGGTTTTTCTTGTTATCAACACCCAACAACTCTAGAACAGGTCTCATATCTTTTCTCCTAAATAACTTGACAAATAATTGTGCTTGTCCAAATATATTTTTATCTTTGAAATATTCATCCCACATGTTCTAACAATGCTTTCTAATAGTGTTATCATTTATCATATCTTTAGATGAAATTTGGTTTTAAAGTAGTTTCTCATCCAAATCCATCAAATTTGTTATGCCTTCTAATTTGTTTCTATCAATAGAACTACCAATTTCTTCCTCTTCATTACTTTCATTCTCTTCATGAATCTCATCCTGTTTAGGAATTTCAGTAGGTTGGTTTTGGTTATGTTTAGTATGACCTTTCATTTTTTCATCTCTTTTCCTATCATATTTCCTTGATCTTTTCCTTTTACTACCCATTGAATACTTTTATCTATAGAAAAAAAAAGATTTTGAACACTAAATACCAGCTAATGCTTCAATTTAGAATACATAAAAATAAAAATAAGTAGACGGAAAAAAAAACCTTACAAATATTCGATCATTTGCGATTCTGAGGATTTCTGCAAAATAATTGCTAAAAATGACTTCAAAAATCGTTGTCTTCCAAAAATGCTCTTCTACTTTTCATTGTTTTCTATATTTATTAAAATAAAAAAAACACAAATCTTATTTGTTACATGAAACAACTTGGAAACTAGCTTATTTTATACATGAAATTGCCAAACTAATTGCTTGCAGTTAGTTAGGCCAACAGGAGTCGGAACAGTTTCGGTCGGAACTACTTAGGTGGCAGCCACACAAGCAAAAATAAGAACTTCTACAAACTTCTTAGTTTGAAGGCCAATTTAACCTACTAAATTGAAGTTTTTTTTAAAACTAAAAAAATAGTTTTGTAGGTCTCGGAGTCAAGATTATGATCATATTATTTTATTTTATTTTTTATTATGGATAATATGTTATAATTTGAAAATATTACAAGTATGTATTTTAAGATTCAAAAAGTTGTCTATTCAAAAATAATAATAAAATAGTAAATCATGTTCAAAAATTATTATTTTGTAATGCTGTACTAGAGGAGAGAGTCTTCTTCAAGAATATGTAATTTTTTTTTTTAAAAATGTAGCTTTGATAGAAAAAGTTTGATGGGAGAAAAAAATTGTCAATTTCTGATAACTTTGACTTTGATCAGTTATAACTTGAAAAATATTAGCCAAATTTCAATTTTTGTTTTTTGGTGCACTAGGTATACATGTCGACTCTAACATATTCAAAAATTAGACCAAACTATGAACATTTTCATATATTTGTTTGACGGGAAAAAACTCTATATTTTTAGCATTTTTAAAAAATTAAAAAATAAACTTTAAAAGTTTTAAAATAGATATAATTTTCACTCAATTTTTTTAAAAAAAATTATAGACATAAACTTCATCTAATTTTACACATTTCATTAGTTTACATCATCTTCAAATTCTAAGCACAAATGCCACTTTTATGTCATTAAAGTTGAAGACTTTAAATTCTAATATCACTTCTCCTTTATAAAAGGTGACACAGGTTTGTGCTTTTATCCTTAGCTTAAAGAAACATCATCGCCATCATTCTAGAGTATTCATCCATAGATAGAATGAAAAATTGATCTCCACAGTAACTTTGAACACCAATGGGTCCACATAGGTGAGTATGAACCAATTCCAAAATATCATTAGCAGTATATGATTTTCTCGTAAAACTAGACTTTGTCATCTTTCCCAATTGACATTGTTTACAGATAGAATTGTTAGCCTTCTTTATTTTAGGAAACCCTTTTACTTTCTCCATCTTACTGATATTCACCAAATTTTCAAAGTTCACATGAAATAATTTTTTGTACCATAACCAAACATCTTCTTGATGTATAAACAAACATATCTCACTTGATAGGTCTAGATAGAATAAGTTACCTCTTTTATGCTCACCAGTTCCAATTAGCTTACCATCACCATAATGTATCTTGCCTTTCTATTTTGAAATTCAACTCTATAACCTAATATAATCAGCTGTGAAACACTCAACAACTTGTAGTTTTGGTCTGTGTGATTACAACTCACTTTTGTAGGTTCAAATCTCTATTTGGTCCTTGTGTTGGTTTAGTGATAAGTCTTCCATTGACATCTCTGATCTTGATTCACTTGGATACCCTTCACAAAATCATTCCACTCTTCTCATCAACACTTAAGCCTTCTTCTTCGATTCACTTATCAATAATTTCACCATATATGAAAGCTTTCTCATTCAGCTTCACATCTATTCACACTCTTGTGCATTTCTGGTCGACCTTGCTTTGTATGTCTTTGTTCACACACCTAGACACACAACATCTGCCCACACACACACACACATGCGCATACGTGCAAGTGCGCACACACACACACACAATTTTGAAATTCAACTCTATAACCTAATATAATCAGCTGTGAAACACTCAACAACTTGTAGTTTGGGTCTGTGTGATTACAACTCAGTTTTGTAGGTCCAAATCTTTGTTTGGTCCTTGTGTTGGTTTAGCGATAAGTCTTCCATTGACATCTCTAATCTTGATTCACTTGGAAACCCTTCACAAAATAATTACACTCTTCTCATCAACACTTAAGCCTTCTTCTTTGATTCACTTATCAATAATTTTACCATATATGAAAGCTTTCTCATTTAGCTTCACATCTACTCACACTCTTGTGCATTTATGATTAACCTTGCTTTGTATGTCTCTATTCACACACCCATACACACAACACCAGCCCACATACACAAAAAAAAAACACAAACACACACGCTTTTTATCTCTCTTACATAGGAAATTGTGCTTTACTATTTTCTACATTCACCATAGATCTTAGGTTTTATGATGGGGTTCAACTTGATTCACTATATCTATCCATCTTCTCGATCTTCTTCCAAAAAATTCTCTAAAATTTTTCTATTATATCTTTACCAAATCCTTTCCTTGAATTCAATGATCCAACTCATTAATATTATCTTCAATGCAATTTACATCTCCCAAAAAATCAACTGAGTCGACTTGATCTCTAGAATTCCTTGAATTTATTCTTATAATATTACTCAAAAATCTCTAAAATTTGGCACTCAATCATTGCTAAAATACTGGTCACTATAAAGCTTTTTGACTCAGCATCAACTATCTTGCTCAATCGATACTAATGCTCGATCAACACTAGATTTTCTCAATACTAACTATAGCTCAGTTGACACTAGCATTACTCAACACTAACTGTATTTTATACTTCTGCTCAACTTTTCTTATCTTTATTGACATAAAAAATCACTTTCCTTTAGCAAATTCTATCTAATCAAATATCCATTGTAACTTCCTTTTCATAACTCAACCTTCCCTCTAGGTGCTATTGTTATGAGAAACTGCTATTGCTATGAGAAACTTCTCAAATCCTCTTCATCAGTCAACTAAATATGATATTTAGATTAGGTATAAATATGTCTCATCAATAGATTTGGAATCAATGGAAAAACAATAATTGTTCCAATTGTAATTTTCAAATAGGCCTTACCACAAGGAAATCATCACACAAGTCTTCCACAATCTTTAGCTAAAAAACTGAAAAGAACCTAGTGGCCAAAAAACATCTCAAAGAAAAGGAAACACCCTCATAAAAGAGAGAATAACTCCAAAAAACCCAACATCCATGCTATCTAAACTTAAGAATCCTCATCGGTAAAGGACTCATAGAATGAGGAAATACCCATAAACCTAGAAAGAGGCAAGGTAGTAGAGAACCACAACCTATATATATACTTTTTCTTATTGTGGATGCCTACATAAGCACTTCCAAAACCAAGAGAAATACTTGGAAAATGGAATGAAATACACCCACAAAGAAATGGGGAAGAGATCAAAATCCCTCAACCAATAGCAATAGTGCTCATTTATACTATAGAAATAAACCAAATTGTGCCTCCAGAATAGAAAGATAAGGCACAAGCCCACACACCCATACTTCCAGTAGAAAGCATGACCTCAAACCAACAAGCCATGTTAGGATCCCCATTATCCTCCTTAGTTGTCGACTCCTTCTAACTAATAGAAACCCTAGTAGTGTCATTCATTGTCATCATTAATATTACCATCTACTTGCTTGGATGAATGTTGTGTTGATAGAATGTAGGATATCTTTACAAATGCAATAGGTCTATAATTTCAAAATCGTAGTTCATGAATGTAGATATGCTTGATATTATTACATAGAGAAGAAGAAGAATGAATAAATGGATCTATATATAATTCCTTCATGGCAAACACTATTGCTTCCTATGGAAAAAGTAAGTACATATGTGGAAGAAGATACATGAATTCTTAACTGATGGATAGATTCCTCTAATGAAGTTTTGATTTCTTGAACTCATTGAATGCACAATATATTTCTTGTAGATGTATTTGCTTGAAAGTATTCTTGTGGTGTAAATATTTGAGGAAAAAATCTCCTTTTATAGATATTTTAAAGTCCAAATTTGGAAGGGATTACAACAATAGGTAGGAAAATGAAATACATTTCATCATTTTTGAAACCCATTAAAATTTAGCCCATGATGTATAGGTAAAAATAGACTTGATCTGTACATATAAGGGTAAATTCAATGGTAGAATTTGCAAAATTTGAGATTTATTAAAATTTTTGAGAAAATATAGAAAGGAAAGTGGGACAATCAATAATATATACATCTAAAATATATTAAATCACTAAGATAGAGTATAATAGATTTAGAGATTACAAAATAATGGGAATTAAAAAAATTAGGACTATACAGCTAGGGTCTAGCATGTGATTTATCTGATTTGAGCATGATTCTATTGTAATATTGTAATTCCCTATGAATCTCATTTTTGTGGAGTTGTGTTTATTTTATGCTAGATATTCTTCTTTGGTGAGGAAACTAAAGAATAAAATATGGGATGTGTTGGATTTAGGAGAGGAGCTTATTTTACCTTATGGGATTTTTTCACCTATTTCAAGAGCATTCTTGGGGTAGAGACAAGATGAGATGTTTTTGTATTGATCAGTTTTTAATCCCCATTATGGTCTAGTCAGCACTTTGGACTTGTGCCTTGGATCAAAAAAATAGTCTAGTGGTAGACTAGGGGATGGGTTTATCTTCCACTATGGCCCACATTGATGTTTCCACCATGTGTAGTTGAAAAAATAGGGTAATGTTAAGTAATGTGGATTTTCCTACATGTTGTTTGGCTTTGGAGACTTATTTGATTATTTTAGTGTTTTTTAGAGCCTCGTTCTATTCACTCTATGCATATAGAGAGGGTTTTTTGAGTTTGTAACTATGAAAGTCAAGCTCATCATTCTCAAGACTTTGTGTACTGTTTTGATTTGGTGAGGGTATTTATCATTTGCTTATGATGAGAGTGTGGTTTCCACTATGTTTATGGGTAGGAGAGATGCTTCTTCTCCACCCCTCGGTACAACTTACATCCATTATGTTAATTGTAGTGGTTGATCTTGACTAGTAAAGACATTTTTTAAAAGAAACACTTTTAAGATTAATTGATTAAGGACCCATTTCTTATTTGGCTTGAATTTTATCTTTGACTATGATTTCTTCCCAACTGTGTGGGGAATGAATACTTCTTTTCTAAGTAGATTTATTTTGTATAGTTTGAAAAAAATACTTGGTAGTACCCTAGTGCAAGAGGTGCTAGAAAGGGTATCCTTGGAAGCCTAGGATTTCCTTTCCCCTTTCATATAAAGAAGGATGGTGAAGTCAAAATGATAAATATGGATGTCCTTAGAGCACAAGATTCCTTAAATGTTAGCTCAAAAGTTGAAAAACTTTCTGAACATTTAACTATCATAAGATTTATTCCTAAAAATGGATGGTCTAATGGGATCTTGAATTTTTTAGTGCGTCCATTTCTCTTAGGGTTTTGTCTCCATGTCTTGTGTTTTTAAAATTGTTTTTGGGTTTTCTAGGTGAAACAAAAGAAGGAAGTTTTATGGAGGCAGCCATACACTAGTTTTATGTTCTTATCTTCTATAATGAGTATATTGATCATGTTCATTCCAAGTTAGTGAAGAAAAATAAGTGGTTGGTTCCATTCTTGTTAGTGTTCATCTATATTGATATTATGGGGACTATGGTGATCCTCAAAAAAGTTAGTTGATTTTAGCCATTGTATAGGAGTTTCTCATCCTTTCCTCTATGGTGAATATTTTGGATAGACACCTAACACATATGTCTGGTATGAGGAATTATTGTACCACCCCTTGTGAGTTATGGATGATGGAGAAGATCTTTAAAAATTCTAATGGGTAATAGAATTTAGAGATTTCCTTATCTAGGATGAGGACATTTATTGATTCTTTGGCTTCCCCTCTTGGTGTATGGATGTTTGATACTCCCTTGTATAAGGCATGAATGATTGGTGTAGGTTTTATCATATTTAGTGGTATTTTGGAGTTTTGGGGGTTGGTTATAGGATTTTCTCTCTTGGGAATGGATGAGTGGGTTATTCTACACTTTTCTTCTTCTTCTTCCTTCTTTCATACTATCTTATTTGTTATATTTGTTAAGATGTTAGTGAAACTCTATTTTATGTAGTTTTTGTTTGATGGTTTTTCCTAGTTTTGAAATTTTTGTGGGGTTGAGGTTGGATTCTTGTTATTTGTCATCTCTTTCTTTCTTTTATATCATGGTCTTTTGGTTTTTTGAATGAGATTCAAAGAGATTTCCCCTATTTTTGTCAAGGTAGTTTTTAGATGCTTTCAAAGCCCATGTCTAGTTTTTGGCTAAGACTTGGTATTGTTGATGTTTCTCTCATTTATTTTTATCTGTGCACCACCTTACAAGATAGGATTTTGGAAGTGAAGGTTTGGGGGTTCTTTTAAAAGAAACCTCAAGATTGCAGAAGCCTTATAAACCTTGTCTTTGTTGGTCGTTTTCGATGTCCTTGTTTTTGGTCTGCTCCATTGCTCACTATTTTGTGATTCATTACTTTTCTCTTTGTAAAAGAAATCAAGCCCCTTTCAATCCCTACCAACCTTATAAAAAGCATTACATGTATACTAAGTGATATCATTAAACTTCTTGATTGTTCATTATGAGTTACTATAAAATTCTAATACAATATCTAATATGAAACTTTCAAATAAGTCTCAAACTTATAGTGAATGTTACTATGGAATAAAAAATCTACACATAACAATTCCATCAAAAGGAATTTGAAGTCTTGACTGAGGTTCTTGTGTTTTCACATTTATGGTACAATAAATTCTATCATCATTCCCACAAAAGTTGGCTCTATGTGCTAAGATGAAATATTTTATCATTATCAATACCTTAGACCAATTTCAAGTGAATTTAGTTGATCCTTAGCTCACATTCATGATGACCTTTATTTATACAACTTGTCAGTATTTGGAGTTTTCTAATGAATGCCAAAACTATACTATAAATCCTATCCTTTTTATGCCCTTATTTAATCATGAAAAATATTCCTATGGGTACTTTTCACCTCAAATACCTTAAAACTCACTAGGATATTCAATTCCTTTCTTACCAAAAGTTTACAATAAATAAAACCCCTAAGTTTTCCTTAGGTACTCATTTTATGGTCTTCTTGATTGGTATACTAATGATCAATAGTTATTTATGGATGTGAAAATAAAATGTATTTTTATATATATTTATTAATAAAATGGATTTGAAATTGATAAATTTTATTGTTTTATAATATATATGATGATCCTTTTAGAATAGTAGGGCCCCACTTTACATCCTAGATAAATACTCCTTACCACTCCTAACATTCCTCCTATATATGTTGTGATTCCACCTCCCAAATTCTAAAAAGGACAAAGAGAAACCATTTTTGGAATTTTCATTAGGGTTAAAATTAATTTGATTGATGAACATTATCTCCACCCTTCTTTTTCTAACTCTAGTATGATTCTATATGCTTTTTTTTGGACTATTCTCTCTTGTTTGTTCTCTATTGGTGCCTGATAAGAAGTCTAAAATTACTCTTGCCAAGTAATTACAAATTTTTTCCTTAGAAATATATGATTGTGTATATATCTTTATCTTAGCAAAGTTATTGAATCAATATCTGTAAAGTTTTTTTTCCTAAGAAATAGATACTCTCGGCTATTGAAGCAACATAGGAAAATATCCAAAATTAGTTGTAAGGTAATCATTTGCATCAAACTCATTTCCTTAATTTAGATCAATCTATAATTGTATAAATCTCTACTATTAGCATGAGACTTAAGTAAACAAGTAGGGAAATCATCATCTTTAATGCATTCAATTAATAGAAACTTTACTTTATAATGAAAAAACTAATAAATTAATATTCCATCAATTTAAAAACTTTTTCTATTTCCAAAAACTTAAATTTAAATATGAATCTAAACTAACATTCCTAAACTTATTATTATTTTTATTTTCATTTAATCAAAATTTAAATATGTTGCTCAGTTATAAAATTCTTTCAATTTTATAAGCCGTTGTTAATTTTAAAACTTGCCTGGTTTTAAACCTTAAATGGATCATTCTATCTGTGAAATTTGTGAGTCTTTGAGCCTCCACATCTCTGGCTCGTTCCCAGCTCCGCGCAGCATTTGAAATTTTTAAAATCCAACTTCTGAGCCTCCAGATATAAAAGGTTAATGATTGTCGCCCAAACACGTGTTTCTTAACCTTTAACTTCTCAATAGGTTAATGTTAACCACTAAAAATACGTTTTTCTTAACCTCTCCAATAGGTTAATGATAGCGTTTAAAAATACGTTTTTCCTAACCATTAACCTCTCAAAAGGTTAATGATAACCCCCAAAAATATATTTTTCTTAACCTCTCTGAGACAATCATTAACCTTCTTTGTTTAGCTGATTGAGGTTAAGAACTGGAAGAAAGATCATCTAAAAGACAAGTGTAGATATTATGCCTGGTTAATCTTAAGGTGGAGGAAACAGAAAAGGATGGCTGGAAAATAGTTGTGTTCACAAATGCTTTCGAAATACTCAGAGATTTTGGTGTTGGGAGTGAAAATTTTCAAATATGTTTACCAACACTTTGGAAGATTTGTACAATCTTCTTGACTTTAAATAAGAATTGGAGAAACATGAACACAACATGCAGAGTCTCTTTGATTCACTATAAAGCGGTCTTAAATGTTTTAAGTCTGCACCGAGGAAGATTGCACAAAGGAAGAGCAGAAGGAATTTGAGGCCGAAAATGGCGAATGCAAATCTAAATGAGAATGTGATTGAGGAATTCGAGGCAATAATGAGGGATGCAGAGTGCGTGCAGCGGGAGACGCTGAAGAAGATTCTGGAGCGTAACAGTGCGACAGAGTATTTGCGGAAATGGCGAGTAAATGGAAGCACAGATCCGGGGGAGTTCAAAGCACAAGTTCCTCTCGCCATTCACGCCGACCTCGAGCCCTACATTCTCCAAGTTTCCCGCGGAGATCAATCCCCCCTTCTTACTGCTCAGCCAATCTCTGCGTTCTCATTGAGCTCTGGGACTACTGACGGGAGGCTCAAATTCATCCCTCTTAATGAAGAATTGCTCTCAGGAATGGTGCAGGTCTTTCATATTTCTGCCGCCTATCGAGCTAGATTATTTCCAATCAGACCTGGGGGAAGAGTATTTGAACTCATTTACGGTAGCAAACAAATTCGCAGTGAAGGGAGGGCTTTGTAGCTTGCACTGTGACTTCACATATATTTGCTAGTGAACTTTATAAGATGTTTAGGGAGAGAAGCCAGATTTTTCCATGCAGTCCAGATGAGTTTGTATTTGGGAATGATCCTCAACAATCCTTGTATTGCCATCTACTATGTGCACTGCTATATTCAAATGAGGTAGAATATTTCTGATCAATTTTTTTTTTTTTTTTTTTTTTTTCTTACTCCATAGTGGATGCTCTGCGGACACTCAAGCAAGTCTGGCAAGAACTTTGTTCTGATATCAAGGAAGTGAGACTTAATGAACGAATCACAGTGCCTTCTATGAGAGGGGCCGTTTCAAAATTGCTTAAACCAAATCCAGCTTTAGCAAGTCACATCTACAAAAAAATGTAAAGACATGGAAAATTGGCATGGAATCATCCCACGGCTTTGGCCTAGTATCAAGTATATCCATTGTGTCACTACTGGTGCCATGGAACCATGCCTAAGAAAATTGAGACATTATGCAAGCGATCTTCCATTGATGAGTTGAGATTACGGTGCCACTGAAGGTGGATTTGCAGCCAATGTGAATCCCACATTCCCACCAGAGAATGCAAATTTCACGGTGGTACCCAAACTTGCATATTTTGAATTCATTCCACTCCATCTACATCATGAGAATGGGAAAATGGTTCAAAATGTAGCTAATGCCCACCATACTCAATTTGAAACTGTGGGTCTGACAGAACTAAAAGTCGGGCAGGATTATGAGGTGGTGGTCACAACATGTGCTGGACTTTACAGGTACAGGGTCGGTGATGTTGTCAGAGTGACTGGATTTTACAATTCTACTCCACAATTGTCATACATGTACTGAAAGAACCTCCTCCTCACATTAAACATCAACAAGATCACAGAAAAAGATTTACAGATAGCAGTTGAGAAGGCTACCAGACTAGTGAGGGAAGAAAATGTGGAGCTGGTTGACTTCACAAGCTATGCAGATAAGTCAACTGAACCAGGTCACTATGCAATATTTTAGGAGCTCAGTGAAAAAGTAGAAGGTGTGAGGTCAAAGTATCAAGTCATTCAAGGTTAATTTTGTAGAGGTTAATTAACCTCACCCAAATCACGTATTTGGGAGGTAGTTATTAACCACAGAAGGGTAGTTATTAACCTCTTTGTCTATATAAGGGCTCTTTTGGGCTTTGTAAAGGGGGGGACTTTTTGGGGTTGGAAAAATAAGGGAACACTATGCTGAAATTTTGATCTAGGGATAAATTTTGGAAAGTATGTACACTTTTTATCTCTGAATTGAAAAATCTCTATTGTTTTTCTTGGTGCAAGGAAATGAAATGAGATTTACTTTGGGTTTCTTATTTTAAAATCCAAATTGTTATACGTTGTAGTGGACATTCTCATGGTTCTATGCGAATGTTTACAGACGATAATGAATGTGCTTAATAACATTGGTTGCTTTCAAGCGTAGTTCTTGGACACCACCGTTATCGATCTTGCTAACCACAGAGGGTTGTGAGGGCGTGTGGTGCATTCGTCTTCCATGACTCTCTCCTAGAACTTTAGAGTTTGAATTCTTTATTTGAAAATCTATTAAAAATTATATCATACGAGGGAGCTGCCCCTCAAAACGCAGAGGAAGGTCGGATATAAAGGGCCTATCCAACTGTTGTGAACGATTTGCCGCATACACTCCATTGGGCAAATTCTTCTGTGACAAATCTGTTTACCAACAAAATACATTTACTTATCTTAAAAAATCAAAATACTATCCATCATTTCCCCTTAAACCACATTTTATGAGAAATTAATATTACACTAATTTATTCTCATTTACTAGTAATTTGCTCCTCTTAAATTGAATTTTATATGTTAGTCCCATGGAATATATGCTCCACTTAAAACAGATTTACAATTAATTGTCCAAGGGCCATGTGAAATCAAATTTACAACTAATTTTTTCTCATTTACTATAATTTATTCATCTTTAACTAAATTTTATATTTGTCAGCCCTATCAAATTAGGCAAGACATATCTCCCACAAAACACTTTTACGGTAAAACAAATTTACAATTAATTGTCAAAAGGCCCTTGACATATTGATGAATTAAAGGTTCACAAAGAGCTCACAAACAAACTGTCCGTCGGCTCTCATTTGATAAACTTTATTTTCTTGATAAGCATATAAAATTATAACTCTATTCACATTCATATTCAGGTAGCCTTGTTTCTCAAATTCTAAGTACCTGCTTGCATAAAGCACTACCACCTTGGCAAAGATCTCCAAACGTCAAAGTAAGAGGCCTCATAGAAAAATGGAAGAGGTAAGTGGCAACGTTGTTAGGAAATCTGGGCGTGGTGATTTATTAAGAACAAGGGCAATCCGTAGAGCCAGTGATGCAGATCATAGGCTGAGGCTCAGCCAATTCAAGATTCTCGAGGAGATAGGCCGCCATGGCATGGGAACACATCACCTTGCACAACTACGGGGCACCCAAATTTACTACTCCATGAAAATCATGGACAAGAATCTGCTTGAAAGCCAAGGAAAATTGAAGAACGCCATGAATGAAAAGGAAATCCTTCAAGTTCTTGATCATCCATTTGTGCAGCCTTTGTATTGTTTTTTTGAGACTGAAAAGTCTCTTTATTCAGTTACGGACTATTGCCCTGGTGGAATGAATCTCGGCCGCCTTAGGAAAGTGTACCCAGGGAATGTTTTTCCTGAAGACATTGCAAAGTAAGCGAGCTTTCATGTTTTGTTTACTTCATATATAGGAAGCAGTTTTATTAATTTTAGGGTTTTGTCGAATTTTTAAGCCTGAGGGGTATTCACTTAGTCAAATTCATTTTAAGCCTCATTCCTTTTAGATGTCGGAGCCACTTGATCTTTGATAAATTCTTTATGATTCTTTCAACTTTATCATAGACCAAGAACCTTTTGACTATTAATTTATTTTTAGACCCTCTGAACCTTCACCTTTAATCTTTGATCGTCTTCTTCCCTCTAGAAACTCCACTAGAGGGAAGAAGATGACCTTGACTTACTGTATATGTTAAGTGGGAGTGTTCTCTGGCTGGTTCCTTTTATTGTTCCTGCAGAAATTCCATGCTTTCTATTTTGCCACTGAATATACAATCCAAACTTCAGACTCCTTATTGTTAATGCCACTGTCAGGCTGTTTTCTAAACGTGCACACTTTCATCCATTACCATACATAATTATTGGCTTTTATTTTATTTTAGTTTTAATTGTTACCACCAGAACTTTGAATGAGTTTAATATTTCCCACCACAGCATCAATCTCCTTGTGAAGACTAGTGTTCCATGTTCACATTGAACCAAAAGGTCCAGATGAACCATTTATTCTGTCTATTGTGGTTGAAAAGCCAAAAATTTAGGGATATCTTTCAAAGGCAATCACATTTATTTAATCCAACGTTGTTTCCATGTACCTCTGCTATCTTATTGTATGGCAAGCCTATTATCTTGAAGGTAGTTTCCATCCATAGAATTATTTAATCTTCTTTAGAGTATACAGATTGCAAACACATCCTTATAAAGTATAATTAATGACAATGCAAAATCATATTGTTTAATAAACTACTAACAATCTCTTCCATACACTTTTAGACCTTTTAGGGTTTCCGTAGATTTAGGCCTTAGTTTTTTAATGAGAAAAAGGAGTTATTAAGGCCTTAGCTGCATTTTAGATCTTGGATATATTTAAGGTTTATCTTCTTTTGCTTTTTCCTGTTGTTATTATCAGGTTCTATGCAGCAGAAGTGCTTATAGCTCTGGAATATCTGCACCAAGTTGAAGGAGTAGTTTACAGAGATCTGAAACCAGAAAACGTTTTCATAAGATCAGATGGACATATCATGTTGATGGATTTCTCCTCATCTGTTTTGTGTTCTTTGGACGCTCACCTGGTCAGAGATATCACTTCTTCTTCCTCAAATTACACGGGCGTCCAGAAGTTTCTTAGATGTTTGCCATTCTTACCTGCAAAAATATGTAACCGCATATGCAGGAGAAAAAGCTCGGTGGATTACAGGAGAAAGAGTGTGGTGGAATTTGTTGCGGAGCCCAGAATCAAAGGAGATGATCTTATTGGAAGTGCTATGGATTTGTGGACTTTTGGGTTGTTTTTGTATGAGTTGTTGTTTGGAGAGATGCCGTTGAATATTGGGCAGAATGAATGCAGGTACCTCCATTACAATGCAGAGAAAGAGAAGTTGAAGTTCCCAAGAAGTCATTGTGTGAGCGAGGAAGCAGTGGATTTGATCAAGATATTACTGGAGCCTTCTAGCAAGGAAACGCGTGAGACGAAGAACGTCAAGAAGCATCCCTTCTTTCAGACTATTTCTTGGAACCGCATTTTATCAGTTACTCCTCCGTTTCTGCCACCCCAGTGAAGACATGGATGATCAGTTGCTATCATCTCCATTTATATTCTAGCTTTGATTTTATGTTGCTTGTTTCCATTTGTGGAACTAAAATCCATATGCTTGTATTTATGTCTACATGTTATGGGACATAATTTTTTTAAGTACCCAAGTTATTATATATAGATTTAGTGCAACAATCACTGGTATATCCAATGTATGCTTTTAATTAAAGGTATGTGGTTTAGTATTAAAGCTAAATGCATTTAGATGGTGAACCCTGGTGTGTTCAGTTTTTTTTTTTTAAACGCAAAATTGCATGGGTAATGTTAATATAAACTAGTGACCAATTTAGTTGTGTAGCTATTTATAGTTTCAATTTTATATGTATATTGATTATATAATTTATAAAGTCATTGATATGAAAGGATTATTGTTATCGTAAAGTTTTATATAATATAAAAGGTAAGGTGAATAAATATGATAATACATTTATAATATTTAATATAGAGTCTTTTGAGAGGAATGTTCAAAGCAATTGATTTATTAGAAAATGATTAATAAATTTTTCTACATTATATATAAATTTTCAATTAATTAATTTAATTCTAATATACTTTCAATATATTTATAAAAGATTATATTATTGATTATATTATAATAATGTATAGTTTTAATAGTTATCTCTATGAATTTTCAAAACTATTGTAAAAATCTATAAGCAAAACAAGAAAGTGTTAAAATAGAACTTTAAAGTACTTTTGAATAAATAGATAATAGAGAGACAATATGGTCATATAATATAGATACTTGTGCTGAAAATTAGGGATAAGAGAAAACAATTCAAATATTTTATTAAAAATCATATCTTACAAATTCACAACTATACAAATATTAAGTAAAATGAATTCTAATTGGTACAGAAGAGCTATTTAATAAATAGTTAATAAGAGTAATCCAAAACATGTCGGCAATAGTAATTAGCCTATCGCAAGTACTAATAACATTGTAGAGAATCTAAGTTTCTCTCAAAATCTTATAGAATTGAACTTTTAAAAAACTTCTTAATTATTTATATGAAAAGAGTTGAAATTGTAAAATATGTAATGTGTATTAATGTAATTATGTAACTTGCATTACCAATAAAAACCAATGTTATTTTAATGAGAAATTTTTTAATATCTATAATATCTTATTCATTTATTCAATAGAAATTTATTTATTTTCTATAATAAAAAATTTATCATATTCAAATATACATAAATTATAACATTGTAAAAGAGATATCAAAAATGTAAACAATAAATTATTCTACTAATTTTTAAAAAGAATTAAAAAAATAGTTTGATTTCTTTAATTAATTTTTTTAAATTTTTAATGAGAATTTTAAATGTGTTTAAATATTTTTAAAATATTTCAATGGAAGATATATAAAAAAATATTATGACAATAGTTTATTATTCAATAAAATAATAAAAATTTAACAATATACTTCTTTAAAAAATTATAACTTTATTCATATTAATTAACTAATTTAAATTTAAATTATAATAATATTATTATTATTATTATTTTAACTTCTTCTTTTTTTTTTAAATCGGTAAACGGTCAAGGCCTTGATCTATATTATTAATTTAAAAGCAATTACAAAGCATATCTCTGTTCAAACTGGCACTGGTAGGAAAGAATGGAGAGGAAAACCTCCAGTCTTGACCGGGACAAATGTCCTAAATTATTACAACTTTAAAAGGGGCATACCCCAGTGAAATTGTTTCCCTAATAATTACATGTAATCTGGGGGATAACCCTGATAATTTACAACTTAAGAAATCCATAATTTCTGTCGAGTGATGTTAGGATAGCGATCAAGGGATTGATTATAATCTCTCATTTTACTTCCTACATTCAACCATTTTTTATGCTAGATATTCGAACAAAGGGTTAGTCGTTAATGAGAAAAAGAAAAACACATAGATACCTATTAACATAAAGAGCTAATCATGTACACTGACTGAAAATAGTTAAGAAGGAAAAAAGAGAAACAAAGGCAGCGAACTAAACTACAAGAAGAGGAATAGCAGTTAACTCTACTAGATGACCACTATGAAATAATCTGAATGTATTCATAATCATCAACAATATGAGCCAAATTCCACATCATAAAAAAGTTTAAGAAAGGAGTCCCGAGCCATGATTGCTTTACTAAAATCATTACTAAACTCAAAGAAAAATCCTGACTTAACCAACTATAACAGAGAAGAGCCTTTTCTATGAGATTGCCCAGCTATAGCTTATAGAGGAGGTTTTCTTAAAGGATTAATTAATTAATAGATTTAAAGGGCCCATAATGAGAGGCTACATGCTAACCAATCATTACTAGAGTTAGAACTAGTGGCCAAAGTGAGGAGAAAGGCTTATCAAACAGATCAGTCGAGCAAATTCGGCCAGCTTAAAATTAGTCTTAATTGGGAAACAGAGTTCGACCCATATTGCAGATTTACTACTTACTACTAAATTACATAGAATTCCAAGCAATGATACTACACCCAGAATGCAAATTCAAAGAATTCTCTAAGGATGGAAATCGATACTTAATTTCGAGGAAGCTAAAAAATTACCAAGTACTAGATCTATGTAATCTCTAAATACAAATCACCATTTGATTCATGATATCCTCATAAGAATTGTCACGAACTATAGCTAAATCTAAAGCTGATATTAAACATTTATTAAAGCTCTGAGTGTATAATTTCTAAGAATTTCATGGATTATTCGTACCATAGAATATCGCATATTGTAGGTGCACTTTCAGTACACCATTATTTTTTTTAAGAACTTTTAAAGTTGCCTCCCATAAAGAATTTTCCAAAAATTGTTCCCAGTATGCTTAATAAAGTTTCTATGAAGGATTGAATTATTTTTGGGTCCAGATATAAAAATGTGGAAGCAAATAGAAGCCAAAGTTCATTTTTCCACCATGGAGAAGCACTTTTCTAATTTTTCTCAATGGAGAAGTCAACTTGGGATTTTCCACCAAAGGAAAAATGAAGTGTAGTGGAAAACTCATTTTCTACTGCGACTTTCGTAGCACTTTTCTAATTTTCCACAATGGAGAAGCCAACTTGGGATTTTCCACCAAAAGAAAAATGTGCAATGGAAAACTCATTTTCCACTGCACCTTTCGCAGTCATTTTCTAATTTTCTATGGAGAAGCACTTTTTTGATTTTTCGGCAAAAAGAAAAATGCATAGCGAAAAATTCATTTTCCACTACAACTTTCGCAGGCAAAGTCTAATTTTTCACATGAGGAGAGAAAAGGCAAATCTCAATCCAAGATGAAGGTATATGGGGTATAGCATCAAGATTACTCCAGAAAAATAATTTGTGAATCAATCTACATCAAAATTGTGCCCACTACATGAAAATGGAAAATTCATTTTCCACTACGACTTTCGCAGTCAAAGTTGAATTTTCCACCAAAGGGAGAAAACAAAAGTCAGATTTCCACTATAAGAATTCCAGAGAATTTCTCCCAAATTTTAGCAGAGAATTAACATTGTAAGCATTGAAGATAACATTGTTGCAGATTGAAGACATGGATTATAGAGCATTGAAAGAACAATGGCTGGAAATTTTATTTTATTAATTCTGATTTTGTAGCAGTCATATAGAGCAGAATTCAAAAATTCATAGCTTTTTACTCATTGATTATTTTTCCGATCGCTCCAGTCAGGATGAAGATAACTAAGTTTGGAAAAACATATCCAAAAATGAGCACAATCCAACGGTGGAATAAAAAGATATGCCCTACAAAAAATGGCTCATTTTTACTTGGCAGAACTATTTATTTTGCTATCCACTCAATGAAGGAAAGATTTTGATATTGATTTAACATATTTAAATGTCATTTGTTAACATATGATTTAAATATATTAATATCTATCATTATTAACTTTAAAAGTTAATAAGCATATCAGTTTTCAAAAGAAAAAATATGAGAAGTTGAAGAGACAAGATCAGTTACAGAATTGAAAAGTCACTGGAAGAAACCAAACAGTTGTTGGAGAATGTATTTATTGTAAAACCTTTTCCATTGAGAGGGACTTCTTTTCTGCAAGAGTAGGTATTGCTAGAGTAGAGGGAAGACAGTAGTTTATTTTATGCATTTCATTTCATGCATTGATTTCTGTAATAGATTTGGCCAGAGTTGCAGGCAAATAAAAATCAGAGCATTGTATTTGTTGTGTTCAAAACAAAGAAGAGTTTTGCTTCAAATCAGAGAATTTGAGTATTATTTTCTGAATATATTCAATCAGAGTATTGTTGTGTTTATTTTTGGACATTATCTTGCATCTTGTGTCAAATAATGAATGTGTTGTAGATCAGAGTATTTGCACGTATTCCTATTACATAAATTTGAATATTAAATCTTCATTTCTTCATTGCATTCACATAATTTGCATCCATATTGCATTACCAGTATCAAGAAGTCATAGGAATTGTGGGTTCTTGGCATTGGATAGGTTTAGAAACTAAAATCTGCCTAAGTTAGTTCTGTCTAGAGCTGGCTTGGTTTTCCTCTTCCGTTCTTGGGTTAAGAACGTACTCAATTAGTTTAGGAACAAACAAATTTATTGAATATCATTGATAAGGGAGTTGTACCTTTCAATTCAAAAGAAATCTATCAATCTCATGATAGATTATCCAACTGTTGGTATCAAATTGTTTCTCACGGGTTCGAGCATGTAAGAGTTACATTGGAAAGAACAATCTGTTTACCAACAGATTTTTGGCGACTCTACTGGGGAAGCAGAAAAGAAGATTAGTGCTGAAGTTTTACTTCCTCAATTTATATTATTATCTCTACTTGAGATTGGCGACTCTATTTTGATTCTCATCACTTCTGGTTGAAGAGTCTAGTGCTTTCATTTTTGAAATTATTATTATCTCTACTTGCAGGAGATTGGCGACTCTGTTATTAAAAGACCATGCCCATTAAAGTTGTGAAAGGAAGAAGGCTAGATCCTTCTTTGATTGAACTTCATCAAACTCAAGATCCAGTCTTGCGTGATCTTTTTGATGCTTTTAGAGAAAGCATTACCCATGTAAGAAAAATGAATTTGAGCGTTGAAGAAGATCATGCACCAGTCCTTTTATGAAAAAGTTTTTGTGCCAGGTATCACAAATTAAAGGAGCTGGAAAAAAAATCAAAATTATTGCAGCATTATAGAGAAAGGGTGTTGCAGCTAAGAAAAGAATTGAAGGTAGATAATGATGAGATTGCAGAAGTTCTGCACCATCACATCTCATATAATTTTTCGATCCTGAGCAAACAAGAGGTTCAACCAAGAAAGAAAACTAGAAGAAAACCCACATTCAAAGAGATAGAAGCTGAAAGTGATTTCAATTTACAATTTCTTTGGACTGCGTTTAAACAAAGCATTGTTGAAGCTGAAAAGAAGAGATTAAGTCTCTCCAAAGATCATCAATCCACTATGTTGTTAAGGTGTGTATACCAGCGGTACTTTAATGTCCAAGACCAAAGAAGGGGGAGTTCTATTTCAGAAAGAGTGCTTGAAGAAAAACCAGTAAATCAAGAACCAATGTCAGTTAATTGTTCAGTTCTTGGAGAACAAGAAATACCCCAACTTCCAAAGTCACAAATTTCAATGGGCAAAGACACTCTTGATAGCAGCTGGAAAATGGTAAGTGAAATAGAAAATGAGGATTTGTCTATGGTTTCTTTTGTTCTTGAGGTTACAAGTTTCAGATTTGATGAAAATGATGATCATCTTTTACATAAAGTTTCTTTTGAAAATCATCCTTTGGTTTGTACACAAGCGGAATATGAAACTTTTAAGTTTGAAGAAGATGATATTAAAAATGATTTTCGATCTTCACAAGTTTATGATGATCCTATATTAGAATCATTTTCTTTTTATGAAAGGAAAAAGTTAAACTTTCCCAACAAACTATGTATCGATGGAAAGGCTGGATCATGTTTCAATGATTATCAAATTAAGTTTAAAATTTTAGTTGAAGAAAAGGGTGTAAGAACGGATTTTGTACAAAGATCTTCAGTACCTTGCAATGTGTTGCAGCATCATGAAGATGATGAAGAGCCAGATTATATTTTTCTTTGTCATGAAATAGAAGCTAATCGAGTCTTTGTGCCTGCCAAATGTAAGTCTTCTTCTACAACTGATTCAAGTATTGAAGTTTTGAATTTGGATACGAAGTTTTCAAACTTGATAGCTACTAGAAAGGATGAAGTTACTTCAATCCAGATTGACCCTATGTGTGATAAAGAATCATTTTACTTCAGCCTGGATTTGAAATCTAAAAGTTCTATTCAAACTGACTGTGATAAAGGTGCATATGATGGAACATCATTTTCAGAACCATTTGAGTATCCTAAATTTTTCAATATTGTTTTAGATGTTGGAATCTCTATTAAAAATGATGTTGTAGAAAGAGATGAAGGTGAGTGTGTTCCTGTACCAGATTCAAAATCTTTATACCTTTCCTCCTCACATAAAATGATTAATGGTGCAAGAAGTAATGTGCAGGAAGGCACAGATGAATCAAAAATATATGATGAAGGATGGTTGTTTGGAAGAGATTTCTGGGCCACATATTTTCAGCATACCTCTGGGCTCAGTTTTGATTATGATGAAGTTGCCAAGGGGAAATGTTTTTGGTTTAACTTGCTCAAGCATAATTCTCTTTTCCAAAAAGGTTCATACTTCTCCCTTCTGGTTAATGGCCATGTGTGAGTTTCTTCCTGCTTGCTCTTTTTTTGGTGAGGTCTCCTCACCTGTATTTTTTAAATAAGCTTTTGTTTCCATAGTTTTGGTGTGCATAGCTTAGTGTTCCTTGCTTTCTTAGTTTTGGTTTTCCCTTACTCCCCTCTGCCCTCCTGGCAAGCAATTCTTTGTGCTTAGACTCTGTAACCCAATGGATAGGCACTTGTCTTTTGCTACAGATTCTGGATTCTTTATGCACTTTGTAGCACATAATCCCCATTCAGAGCCAGTTGTAGGTGCACTTTCAGTACACCATTTTTTTTTTAAAAAAATTTAAAGTTGCCTCCCATAAAGAATTTTCCAAAAATTGTTCCCGGTATGCTTAACAAAGTTTCTATGAAGGATTGAATTATTTCTGGGTCTAGATATACAAATGTGGAAGCAAATAGAAGCCAAAGTTCATTTTTCCACCATGGAGAAGCACTTTTCCAATTTTCCTCAATGGAGAAGTCAACTTGGGATTTTCCACCAAAGAAAAAATGAAGTGTAGTGGAAAACTCATTTTCTACTGTGACTTTCGTAGCACTTTTCTAATTTTCCACCATGGAGAAGCACTTTTCTAATTTTCCATAATGGAGAAGCCAACTTGGGATTTTCCACCAAAGGAAAAATGTGTAATGGAAAACTCATTTTCCACTGCGCCTTTCGCAGTCATTTTCTAATTTTCTATGGAGAAGCACTTTTTTTATTTTTGGGCAAAAAGAAAAATGCATAGCGAAAAATTCATTTTCCACTACGACTTTCGCAGGCAAAGTTCAATTTTTCACATGAGGAGAGAAAAGGCAAATCTCAATCCAAGATGAAGGTATATGGGGTATAGCATCAAGATTACTCCAGAAAAATAATTTGTGAATCAATCTACATCAAAATTGTGCCCACTACATGAAAATGGAAAATTCATTTTCCACTACGACTTTCGCAATCAAAGTTGAATTTTCCACCAAAGGGAGAAGACAAAAGTCAGATTTCCGCTATAAGAATTCTAGAGAATTTCTCCCAAATTTTAGCAGAGAATTAACATTGTAAGCATTGAAGATAACATTGTTGCAGATTGAAGACATGGATTATAGAGCATTGAAAGAACAATGGCTGGAAATTTTATTTTATTAATTCTGATTTTGTAGCAGTCATATAGAGAAAAATTCAAAAATTCATAGCTTTTTACTCATTGATTATTTTTTCGATCGCTCCGGTCAGGATGAAGATAACTAAGTTTGAAAGAACATATCCAAAAATGAGCTCAATCCAACGGTGGAATAAAAAGATATGCCCCACGAAAAATGGCTCATTTTTACTTGGCAAAACTATTTATTTTGCTATCCACTCAATGAAGGAAAGATTTTGATATTGATTTAACATATTTAAATGTCAATTGTTAACATATAATTTAAATATGTTAATATCTATCATTATTAACTTTAAAAGTTAATAAGCATATCATTTTTCAAAAGGAAAAATATGAGAAGTTGAAGAGACAAGATCAGTTACAGAATTGAAAAGTCACTGGAAGAAACCAAACAGTTGCTGGAGAATGTATTTATTGTAAAACCTTTTCCACTGAGAGGGGCTTCTTTTCTGCAAGAGTAGGTATTGCTAGAGTAGAGGGAAGACAGTAGTTTATTTTATGCATTTCATTTCATGCATTGATTTCTGTAATAGATTTGGCCAGAGTTGCAGGCAAATAAAAATCAGAGCATTGTATTTGTTGTGTTCAAAACAAAGAAGAGTTTTGCTTCAAATCAGAGAATTTGAGTATTATTTTCTGAATATATTCAATCAGAGTATTGTTGTGTTCAGTTTTGGACATTATCTTGCATCTTGTGTCAAATAATGAATGTGTTGTAGATCATAGTATTTGCACGTATTCCTATTGCATAAATTTGAATATTAAATCTTCATTTCTTCATTGCATTCACATAATTTGCATCCATATTGCATTACCGGTATCAAGAAGTCATAGGAATTGTGGGTTCTTGGCATTGGATAGGTTTAGGAACTAAAATCTGCCTGAGTTAGTTCTGTCTAGAGCTGGCTTGGTTTTCCTCTTCCGTTCTTGAGTTAAGAATGTACTCAATTAGTTTAGGAACAAACAAATTCATTGAATATCATTGATAAGGGAGTTGTACCTTTCAATTCAGAGGAAATCTATCAATCTCATGATAGATTATCCAACTGTTGGTATCAAATTATTTCTCACAGGTTCGGGCATGTAAGAGTTACATTGGAAAGAACAGTCTATTTACCAACACATATACAGCTGAGAAAGCTATTAACTAAATAGAAACAGAGAACATTGGGCCTCACAGTGCCCTATATTAACTTGAATCACAAGTAAGGAATTAAATCCATCTCTATTTAGATAGGATCCTAAAAGCATTTTAAGATTAATAAATACGCAAAACTTCATCTAATTAACCTTATATCATATTTCATAATGTATTATCACATCATTTGCAGCAAAGAACTTATCACCAATTTACAAACCCACATTTTATATGTAACATACTGATTTACAGACTAAACATTTCTGCTAAAAATCGAAGGACACTCAACTAAGCTATGTTAAGTGTAATAACAAAATCGCTGTCATACTACATGTTAAAGATATCTATAGAGCTAAATTTAACCAAAAAAACTTGAATCTAACTAATCGGGCCCTTTCCTTCCTTCCAAAAAATAATGATCACATCTGCCATGTCATTTGGATGCTCCACTCGAAAATTGGGAGGAAACACATAATCATGCTTCACCCTACTTGATTTCTCTGCATTTGGGGTACTGAATATGAGATCATCTAGATTGTCGAAAGACACCCCCGGCTTGATATAGGCATTGAATCGGTGAAGATAGTCAAGGAGCCAATCTTTTTTTTCTTCTAAAATGATCCCCCGCCAACAAAGGAGAAAATGTAGACTGGCCTCCATTTTGGGCCATTCTCTATAGAAGGCTAGGTTATCCCGAATGGTCAGGGACTAACGGCGAGGAGCGGTAATTAAGTTCGGATGCCCTGCAAGAAGACTCATATACCTTTCTGGGAGGGGAATCCTCCATTTTTCATTGATGCTAAACACAGCTTCTTCCAGACCCTTTCTCCATGATGGGACAAATAGGTCACGACAAATCTTGACAATGTCATTCGCTTCTACTTTAGTTCTTACCAAGTATCTGATAAAGGACCCAATAACGTCACTATTGGTCCTCCAGGTATATTGATAGTCAAACACTTCCTCTCCTAGAGCTCTGCAGATAGCAAAATGCGTCATATCATCCCTCGGATATAATATACGGTTCCACCTTTCTGGTTTCACCAATCCACAAAATGTCATAGTTCGACTTTCATGGGTATGGAATAGATAAATGTTGGATTCCATGTTTAAACCGAGAAATTGGGGGTGGATATCTCAGAGGAGTTCTCTTATGGATATCGAAGGGAAACTTCTAGACACAAACTAGAGGGATACCTAAATGAAATAACCAAAGCTGGCCTAAGCTAAGTACTTAAGGCACAAAATATCATCTAAGAGGGAAATCATTAATCAAGATTGCAATCTTACTACAAATTGTGGATTACGAAATAATGATTTTGAAAGTACCTAAAACCTACAGACTATATACTTCACACACTCGAAAAGACTCATAAAATCTACCGAGAGAATAGTATTAAAGGACGATGATGCCAGAACTTCTTATTTAGTGAAGTCACTAAATAAGAAGATAACTATATCCTACTTGGACGATATAATTAAACTAAACATACTAAACAGTATACTTAGATTGATCAGTTATTAAAATGAGTTAGAGAATTATTATTAACGATGAGAGAGTTGACTCTGTCTGCTCCTAAATTTGCTAGTTTATCCACCAGTGTATTACCTTTCCTGAATATATGATAGATCCTATAATCTTCCATCTTATCCAAAAGGGAGAGAATCTCTTCTAAATGTGATTTTAGGACCCAGTTGGGGGTGGATCTTTTTCTAATAGTGTTTAGGATAATTTGACAGTCGCCTTCAATGATAACTTTGGATAAATTAAGCTTAAGGCATAACTGAATCCCTTGATGAAGGGCCTCTAGTTCTGCTGTGTTATTTGAGGTAGGTTGGATAGACATTTTTTTTTAGCTATCCGAGATCCTGCCTCATTGTTTATGATATAGCCAATACTAGCTACACTCGAGTTACCACGCACAGCTCTGTTGAAATTCAATTTGACCCATCCAAATGGCAGTGGCTCCCATTTGCAGATTTTCCTAGCCTCTATATTTTTCTTCATATAGATAAGAGGAGGGTTGATCAGGTTAGACCAGCGTTTCT
Source organism: Cupressus sempervirens (assembly GCA_028749045.1). Lineage (NCBI taxonomy): Eukaryota > Viridiplantae > Streptophyta > Pinopsida > Cupressales > Cupressaceae > Cupressus > Cupressus sempervirens. The sequence continues at coordinate 263,158,140 of CM053791.1, read as the reverse complement.
TCATAAGGCCATCCCAATTTGAAAAGGAACCTTCTTCTAACCTTAATTTACTTAAGTGGGAGTTGACCAGTTGTACAATACTAGCTTCAATTTTGATCATGAGCTCTACCGGTTCAAGTTCCAAGCTCTGGAATATACGTCAATTCCTTTCTTTCCAAATTTCCCAAATAATGATAGAAGGGGAGATGTTCCATAGCTTACTATAGACACCCTTAACTATTTTCGTAGACCAACCAAAAAGTAGCTCAGTCAATGATTTTGGAAAAGGTGTAGACCAGCCCAGCATCCATCTAAGCCATTCCCAACAACTTTGAGAATAGGAGCAATTAAACAAAAGATGATCAGCATTTTCAATATTGCAGAGACATAGGGTACACCTGGAGGGACCCTAAAAACCAAGGATGTATAATCTATCCATAGTTAGGATCCTCTTTTGAATAGCTAGCCAAAGAAAGAAGTCAGCTTTTGGGAGACAAGAGGAATCCCAGCATAGTTGTGATGGGATATCCACAAACTCTATTTGCTGAGCTTTGACAATAGCCCTATAGCCATTGCTAACCGAATATTGCCCATCATTAGAAGCCGCCCAAATTAGATTATCCTCTCTGTTAGTTTGTTTAACTTTTCTACCATCCAACAACTTATCAAATCTTTCAATTATCTCTTTTTCAAAACCTAGTCCTTTGAGTGATTTCCAAGACCATTTGGGAGAACCTTCTCTATCTGGCAGAATCTTGTAATCTTTAACCTTATTGCCCCAAAGGGTTGTTAATTTTTTTATTAGGTTTGGGTTATCAAAATGGAGAGAGAGAGGAGGATTACCATCCCAGGAATCCTCCCAGAAAAGGGCTTTATCACCCGAGCCTACATCCCAGGTTAGAAATTTACAAATCAGACTACGACATTTGATCATGAAGTTCCAACATTCTGATCCTTTGGGAGGAGAGATAATTTTGAAAATTGAAAGCTGATCCTCTGTGATGAGATATTTACTGTAGAGTATCTTTTCCCATTTACGATTAAATTCATTGTAGAGACACCAAATAAGTTTTTCTCCTAAAGCTTCATTTTTCCATTGAAGATTCTTAACCCCTAAACCCCCTAATTCTTTTGGTTTACTGATGTGCTTCCACTTGATGAGAGCCCACTTGTTATCTCCATCCCTATCGTTCCATAGAAAATTTCTCATCATAGTTTCAAATTTCTTAAGATTTTGCTTAGAAAGAGGGAGGCAAGAAAGCAGGTAGGTAGGGATGGCTAATAGTACTACTCTAATTTTAGTATATTTTCCTGCCTTAGTTAGCCATCTATCCTTCCACGAACCTAACTTGGAATCTAACTTCCCTATAGTATCATCCCAAACCTTGCCCAACTTAGTACCTTTTTCTAAGGCTATACCAAGATATTTGTAGGGGAAGGTTCCTCTTTTAAAACCCATGAACCTACAAATTTGTTCCTTAATTTCTATCTTGGTATTAATAAAAAAAAATTCAGATTTGAGATTGTTGACCTTCTGTCCCGAGGCTTCCATATATAGGTTAATAATGCTTTTAAGAGATCGAGCTTCTGCAATTGTACTTTTCTCGGGTAGAATAGTGTCATCAGAAAACTGTTGGTGGGTTATATTAGGTAAATTTTTAGAGACTGTGATGCCTGAGATCCGTTGATTGTAGTATGCGTCCTGAACCACTCTTCCAAATGCTTTCACCATAATAATGAATAGTGAGGGGAATAAAGGGTCCCCTTGTCTAATTCCTCTAGATATATCAAAGAAACCTTCTAGAGTTACGTTGATGAGCACCAAAATTTTAGGAGTTGAAATAAACTTGAATATTAGATTAATCCACTAGTGTGAGAACCCAAAGGCTTCTAATGTTTTACATAAAAATCTCCAGTCTACCATATCATATGCTTTCTAAATATCTAGTTTCATGAGCATACTTGCATCCTTATTGAGCCTTGCAGATTGAATAGTTTCTTGAATAGTGATGATACCGTCTAGAATGGATCTACCTGGCATGAAACCAGTTTGTTCTTTTGAAATAATCTTAGGGAGGATCTTTTTGAGTCAGTTTTCTATAATTTTGGAGAAAATTTTATAGACTGTGTTGCATAAAGCAATTGGTCTATAATCTCCTGGAGAATCAGGATCAGACTTCTTAGGGATCAATGTAATGAAGGAGTAAAATTAATTTCAGCAAGGAGAGAGCCTCCATTTCTAGATGCCTCAATTGCTTTCCAAAGGTCAACACCTATGATGTCCTAGCATTTTTGGAAAAAGAATGCCTGGAATCCATCAGGACCTGGGATTTATCTGGGTTCATATTGAAAACCACATTCTTAACTTCTTCTAAGGTTATAGGTTTGATCAGATTGATGTTATCCTGGCGATCCACAATTTTAGGAATGACTTTCAACAGACTTGTTTGCGCTGAGTAATTTGAACCTTTATGATTATTTAATAAATTTTTGAAATGACTAACAAAGATGTCTGCAATTTCTCCTGGTTTTTCTATTGAGATTCCTTTTTTATCTTTGACCCTTGTGATTATGTTCTTTGCTCTATTATATATGGTGGAGTTATGAAAGAATTTAGTATTGCAGTCACCTTCTGCCACCCATCTTTCTCTTGATTTCTACCTCTAATATATCTCTTCTTTAGATAGAATATCTTCTTGTTTGGCTAGCAGTTCTTTTTCGAGGAGATAGCTCTTATTATCCATACCTTTGCTGATCACTTCCGAGTTAAGATTTTTAAGTTGGTTTTCTATTTCCAATTTTTCTTTGAAAATGTTGTTAAAATGTTCTTTATTCCACCTAAGGATATTATCTTTAAGCATTTTTAATTTGTTGACGAAGAAAAACATTTTAGACTCTGCAAAGCTCTCTTGGTCCCACCAGGATCTTACATTGCTGAGAAAGTTTGGATCTAGGAACCACATTTTCTCACACTTGAAAGGGTTTCTGGCTGGTTTAAGGGGCTATATGAATTCAAATTTAACCAAGAAATTATCTGAACCAGCTATGGGTAAAATTGAGGACTGAATGTCAAGATTGATGGAATCTAGCTCCCCTTTAATCATAAATCTATCGAGTTTCTCTGCTATGTAGGCAAAGTCCTTTCTTCTATTGTTCCATGTATAAGTTCCATTATTAGTGGGAATGTCAATTAGATTATGAATGGAACACCATTCTCTAAATGTTTTAGATGCTTGCGATAGCATTTGAATACCACCAATTTTTTCGTTGAGGTTAAGGATGATATTAAAGTCTCCTCCTAATAGGAAAAATTCATTATCATAACTATTAAAAAATTGACCTAATTCTTCCCAGATTAGTTTTTTCTCAGTATTATTAATCGGACCATACACATTAATGATAATGAAATTGAGGTTTGATTTTAAACTTTTAACCTTACCACTCATCCAATTATAAGAACTAGTGAGGGTACTGAAACTAACCTTTCTTGGGTCCCAGAGGATTCCCAATCCCCCTGATGCCCCTGAAGATTCCTGAAACATGGACCGCCATACTCCAAGCATCCTACTTAACTTATCTATTTCTATAGAGTTTAATTTAGATTCTTGAATTAGGACAATATCAGAGTTAAAAGCATTTAGATTTTTTTTAATAACCTTTTTTTGCTAGGGGCATTAAGACCCCTAGCATTCCAAGTAGTGATCTTCATACCTGATTGGGAAGGCACTTCCCCTTCCCATTGTGGAATATTTGGTCAATCTTTTATTGTTCCTTGCTGAGGCCCTCTACTTCTCTGAGTATCTTTAGAGATTTCCTCCCTCTTTTTCTTTTTACTTTTCTGCAATTTGGAAATTTTGGTCCTTCTTGAGACATGTAAATACCTAGCTGATCCAAGTTATCTTCTGCTATTTTCACACTATCATTTTTTCCTGTTTGAGACTGCTCCTGGTCCTTTAGCTCTAGTTCTGACAGAATCTGTTTAGCTAGCCCTGATTGATAAGAGAGTGCTGAAGCTATATCTTCACTTTGAATTTTTAATATATCTCTTCGAAGATCTTCACCTGAGTAGTTTTCCCCTCCTAATTTGATAACCCTCTTTATGAGTTCTTCCTTTCAGATCATTGAGGATTCCTCAATATTGTCTGGACTGAATACTTGGGCTAGTTCCTCAACAAGTTGTTCCAGTTCTGGATTTTCTATCTCTTCTGTAACTGGTTCGGCATTTGCAGGTTCTGTAAAGTAGTCCTTGTTCAAGAATTCTTGAAATTCCTTGACTGGGGGTTCAACTGCTAATACACTGATTGTGTCTTCCTGGTGAAGACTATTGCCTGGAGTGAAAGGAGAACTGTTGATGGCTGCTAGAGTCTGCCAAAATTTTTTGGATTTACCAGGGGGCACTACCTTATTGTTTGTTTCCCAATGTAGATTTGATTATGGCGATGATGGATCCTTATGCAACTGTATATTGCTATTTATCCCGCATGTGGTGAATAACATCAAATTTTCAAGTTCCTCTAGTTGACTTCCTTGATAATCCTTTGGGGAGTCTTTTTGTTGCAGGACTGGATTAGGATCATTACTTTTTAAGCACTCTAGGCCCTTTTCATGGGCAGAATCTATAATCCTCTTTTGGACTATGGGATTGTCCTCTAGCATATCTAACCTGTTTTCAGAATGCTCCTGACCCCGAGATGTCCCTAATGATCTATCTTTGTATTTCTTACTCTTATTTGACCTCCTTTTCTTCTTCTTTTCCTGGTTGTCCACAATGGTGCTCAATAACCTGGGCTTGATGGAAGAATTGGCATTCTGATTTCTTTTGCTATTAATTTCCTTGATAGTCATTTCTTGGATGAATTCATCCTTGTTGTTGATTAAATTCTTATCCGAAGAAGGGAAGTTGTCTTCTATATATTTTAAACTCTTTACACTGTCTTTGTGACACTTTACCCTTTCCTTTTCCCTGTGATATTCCTTGAAAAGGGAGATGAATCAAGCTAGTCTGATCCAGCTCTTGTAAAGCATTCCTCATCTGTTAGATCTTCTTGGAGCATTTTCTATTTTCTTCTTCTAAGTAAAGGAAGGGTCTTACTGAGATTCATTGTTACATCCATCATGTTGAAAGAATGATATCTTTCATCATCCAATTTGATGATATCCATAATTTTCCCTTCATATTTAGTAAACTCTAAATCATATTTAGATATGTTTGTGATCATTCTTAACTATTTTGTCTTAGAGTCATTGACCTTGCCACTAATTAGAAATTTCACGTTATTACTAGTTTCATATGCTAAATCCACACCTATTAGATTTCCTATAGATCTGCCTATTTTTTTTAAAGTATTGATATTCTTTAATTTTGGAGGTAATGAATAAACAACATACCATGAAGGTATTGCGAAATCTAGATTATTTTCATTACAGTTAGGGATCCATTCAAAAAAATGAACCGCATGGCCTTTGAACATACATTCAGGGCTGTTAATAAAATCTTTCTTAATTAAGTCATCATAACAGCTAAGGAAGAGCATATTATCAAAAAATTTAGAGATACATACCTGGGAGCCACAGTAATCATCAAGCCAGTCGATGAATTTATAAACATCCAAAGTAGGGCCATTCCAATAGGCGAATAGTCCTACCTCTTGGCATTCCATCCATTGTTCTTCACTAATTTGATCACAGATGATGAGAACCCTGTCGTTAAAGTCAGTTGTGGGTTGAAGAATAGGAGAGGAAAACTTAGGGTTAGGATGGTGGTTATCCTTTGTTCTTCGGTGCGGCGGAATGTAGGGTGGAGACATGGCTAGACAGGAGTTGGGCAGTAAAGGAGATTGCCAAGTTGTAATATGAGGGAGCGGCGATTTTCCCTAGCATATTTTGTAGAGTTGAAAATTTTGATTTGCTTGTCTAGACTTGTAACGGAGAAGATTTTTTTCTGGATAAGACATGCTTTCCCTGTCGATATTTCCGTCTCCTCCAATTGCCTTTCTGCCAAAGGTGAAAAGAAATTAGAAGTAGGGATCATCTCTATATTATGAGTTCTAAGAGTTCCTTCCTTGCTCTAGTCATGAGGGAAGCACGAAGCTGAGCTAGACCTATCTGAATTTTGCTGGCAAAACCCTGAGTTTTTTATTGCTTTGTTCAAATGGATGGGCTTAGGGTTTTTTGTCGAGATTTTTCTATTCATTGGTTTCACTGTTCTCTTTCTGCTCGCCATTTTTTTAAGATCATGTTATTAATAAATTTGAATTTAAATTATAATATAATTATGTTTTCAACTAATTATTAATAAATATTAGAGAAAAAATACAAGATCAAACCCCTTTCTACAAATCCAAACACTATGGTTGCATGTATAATTTTGTTTTCAACTAATTATTAATAAATATTAGAAATGTATATTTATATACTATTTTACATTATTATAAATATTTATAAATGTTTTCATATTTGACAAAGTTGACACATTATATTATTTGAGCTATTTAGCACAAATAATGCAATTTGTCCAACCATTGCTGATGGTATTTGTCTAGCAACTGATACCTCCAATATGTTCAACAGGAGACGAGGGTTCTTGCAGACATATTTTTTTGGAATATTAAATGTAGCGTACGTTTTTCCCTTGAGCCAAATGCTCACCTATCACCCCTGACGTTTAGAACAAATAGAAAACATAAATACGATGGGTGAGATTTTGAAATTAGGAAAGAGGGGAAAATATATAATAAAAAGAATGTTTTGAGATTCATTATTCAAAAAGTGAGATCAAGCAAATCACTAGTTGCAGAGCAAAGCAAAAGAAGGAAGAAGAAAAGAAGTTTGTGCCTACAGTTGCACGTGTTTCCCTTGTTCTCTATGTAAGTTTGTTATTCTTGGATTTGTCCTGTTGAAGTAGTGATTGCTCCAGGCACCATTGTATGCAGCCATTAGAGTTATAGGTTTAAATTTTTTTGAAGTATTACTAGTTTAGGGTTGTTTTAGGGTTTTCTGGTTGAAGCCGAATGCTCCCAAATTTTGTAATAGTTTAAATCTCAGTTGAATAGAAAAACAAGAAAGCATACTTGAATCTATTTTTCTTCCTCTATTCATTACATTTGAGTAATTTGTTTGAAAGGTTAAAGCTTTGGCTCTTTGGTTTTAATGGTGAAAGCATTCACATTGAAATTTTATAAGTTATAATATTTCCAGTTTGAATAGATCACTCAGCTTCCTCTTCTATTTTCTCAGTTGGAACCGAGTTTACTCGGCATCTATTGTTGCCGAGCATTTCCTTTGTGTGTCAAGCTCTTCTTGTGTCGAGCTATCTCGGCACTTGTTGCCTGTCACTCAACACCTTCATGTGCTGAGCAAACTGCCACTCAGCTCCTTAAGGTGCCGAGCAAAATTGGCACTCGGCACCTTCATGTGCCGAGCAGATTTTTTTTAGGTTTGAGAAAGTTTTTAAGGTTGTGAGTTTTAAGTTGAGTTAATATTTCTCACACATTTCCTCCACTTCTGGCATCCCAGGTCAAAGGATTCTTGATTGCAAATTATCTTCTTGTTTGTCCTCTTCCTCAAAGGTGGGTAGTGTTAAGGAATGAATATCAAAATGAACTTGTACTCATAGATTGCGCAGCCCTTCTCATCCTCTCAATGAGGAATTAGAAAAAAAAGCATAGATCTTTGATAAATGGTTTTATTTCTCGTTTCCTCTTCTCCTCAGAAGGTATCATAGGAGAACCAGATTTTGGGTTGTGGGTATGTTTAGGTTTTTTTTTAATGTTTCTCTCGTTTAATTGATATATTTTTAAAAAGTTGAAAAAGAACCTGTTACAATTATTAATGCTATCCAAAATTATTGCATGATTGAGTAAATGATGCTATCAAGTAAAAGTCTCAGTTGTCCCAACTCTTACATCTTAATCTATAAAAAAATTAGTTTAGAGCTAAGTTTAACAAAGAACTTCAGCTACTTTCAAATCCCCATTCCACCAATGATATTATTGTTGCATTCTATTGGCAGGTGGATCAAGTGGAGGCATCTTTGCAATAGCTTATTAGCAAGGGGCATCGCCATGGGTTTTCATTATGTCTTTGTTTTGTTTTTGTACATTTCTGTTCTACTTTACAAACTGCTTGAGAACTTCTCTCCCTTAGTCATCCAACATCTCACTGTAGGTATGGAAGTAATGTGAGTATTCTATATCAGCTTTGTAGATCATAAATCTACTCTTTGAAAATCTTGTAAGTTCTCTTTTGTATCTCTGGGGAACTTCTTCATTTCTCTATTTTTTCAAATAAATAGGACTGTACCAGCAAAAAAAAACCAGAAACTATTAATTTTAACATCAAAAACATCCACAAATCCAACAAGAATTTCAATTCAAGAAAAAGTAGAGGGGAGTTCCATTTAATAGTTCTTCCAACGAATCGAGATCACATTGAGATAACAAATTTAGGCTGAAAGAAAATATGCTCAATAGTTTTAAGGACATGACAAATAGAGCAACAAGAGGGGGTTGTGGTAAGGGAGAGAAAAATGTTGCCCACTGCAGGCTTTTTGAAAAGAAGTGTCCATTCAAAATATAGGTTTCTAGCCTCACTAAGTTCTAAAACAAAGTGTTACTTGGAGTTCAGCCAATCAAGGCTCTTTCTCTCATTCAAGTAATTAAGTATACAAGCATCATTCTTAATAATATTATATATCTTCTTAGTAGAAATATTCATTAAAAGAGGTAAATGACATTTAATAATTACTAATTAATTATTAAATGCAAATACAAGTGCATAAAGGTAAATCTTAAGAAGGGAGTAAAGGTAATTTAATAAATTAAATTGAATTAACCTTTTACTCTAACACCCCCTCTTAAGATGAGCAACAATACAGAAAAAGGAAACTACAATGCAATGCTAAAAGAAAACTTGTGTCCTGACAACAAGACCTAATGAGGTACCCAATCACAACCAAATCTCTATGAAGCGGAGAAATAGAGAAAAATCAGTGGGAGAAACCCTACTCTGAAAAAGTATAGAAAAAGATGCACAAATGAAACATCTCAAGAGACTCTCTCAAGACTATAAGTACAATGAAACACCCCATGATAGAAGCTTGAGACTCCATAGCCCCCCCAAGAATGGCAGAACTCCTATGTCAATGAACATACCAATGTGGCTCCAATCTAATAGAAACAAAGGTAGTTTACAAGGAGGGTGAAACTCCTGAATGTAAGGTGAAGTTAGAAGTCCTAACTAATGCTCAAAGGAGAATGCATGAGAATCCTAAAATGGAATCTCCAATGGAGGTGGGGTAATAGGTGTGTTGAATCTATCATCTAAGAGGAGATTTGTGTCCTCTAATATATTATCAACAACTATAGTAGGTGCTCAATGGCTAGAGCTATAATGGTAGGCAATGCTAAAGATAATCATGTGCAATGAAAGGAATTTGAACAAAAGGTAGAGGTATAGAAATCACTACACTGGTCTCAGAAATGGCACATAAGTTCAAGTGACCTGACTTCACCTCAGTAGTCTCTCATGAAGAAGAAGAGTGGTCTCTAATAGTGGAGATGGTGGACCAAAATAAGAGAAGGGGTATAGGTGGGAAGAACGGTCAATTTTTCCTATAGCAATAATATTGCTTGTCTTACTATCATTGATGTGCACTGAATCTTGTGCAAACTCAATTGTCTTCCTTGTCCCACTATGTGTAATCTAAAAAATAGAGAGAAGGTTAGAGGAGAAAGATGGAACACAAAGTGCATCATGCACTAAAACCTTTACCACATATAGTCATAACAGTGGTGTTCCCCATCAAAATGTCTGGAGTAAGAAAAGCCTCAAAAGAAGATAATAAATCCTAAGAAGATTCCATATGATGTTAAGCACCTAAATCCAGTAACCATCTAGAAGAGGGTGGAGTAGTAGTTACACATAGTGCATGAATCTTTCCTATATCTTTACCATCTAACTAAAATGATGATGATAAAGAAGATCTATGAGAAGTAGAAGGAATATCAATGTTTCTCTTCTGAAGGAGAGTCATCAAATCTGAAGCTTGTTTGGCATAGTCATCTAACTTCTTCTCATAGCAATGTGACTCAAAATGATTGGGCCTATTACAATAATAACACTTTTGTCTTTCTAGCTTTCGTTTATCTCCCTTAGGACGAGGTGGGCCTGATATGATGTGAGGGCTAGAAACAACTTGAGACTTGGCAAGATGTGACTTATGTTTCTTCTCCTTCGTATCAATAGATGGTCAAGCTACCAATGCATAAGTCTGTGAGCTTGTGGGAGAATCCAACTGAGAGATGTTAGCTTTCTCCCAAGTCAAACAATCACAAAAAACCTCAAAGGATGACATGGTAAATCTTTTACCCAAAGCATCTTCGGTGCAATAGAATGTAGAAGCAAAAATTTGAAAAGTTTCCATGAAGCTTAGAAAGAATTAGGTAAATCCACTTAGTGTTAGTCTTGGTTTTCCCACAACCCTACAATAAATATCTTTGTTGTTTTAACTTCATCAAGAAGTCCTCAATGGATGGAAAAAAATATGGCACAAGATAGGTAAGCTCTTCCTCAGTCTAAAGTGCCCTAAATTCATTCATTGTACCAAACAAGCCATCAAGCTTGGTGCATATAGCTAGAGGGGTATTGCACCCATCAAGATGAAACTATAGACTGTCAAATACCTATAAAGTACTCAACCCCATTGCTTCATCCATCGTGTTCCTATGTTTCATGACTTCAAAAGGCCTCTATAAAATTTCCTTTACAACATCTAAACAAGACCACAACCCTTTTGACCAGAGAAGGCATGTCATCATGGACTTTCATGTGGGATAGTTATTAGGGGTTAGAAGTTTTAGAACAAAAGAGGTCTTGGCCATTTTTTTAAAAGGTGTTTGATTATTTTTGAAATATTTTTGGCTTACTAATGTAAATAACAGAAACAATAATACAAAACACCCCCGATAATACAAAAAATCAAACTCTGACTACTAAAAGGAATGCGTAAACAAGAAGAGAGAAAAAAGGATTCAGTTAAGTACCACACATAACTTTGAGAAATACTGATGGAAAAAATAGAGAATATAGATAGGGCTCAAGAAGATCTTTTTGATACTTCTTTTGGATCATAAAATAGAGCTAAAACGATAAAGTTATGCCCCCCAAAAGATAGAAGACATCATCTAACTTTGAGAGAAAAATAGGTACCAAACTAGAAAAAATTCCAAAAATTTCCTGCACCATCATCTTCCTCTCTGAATCAGCTTTCTGGCACTTCTTTCAGATTGAAAAAATATCTTTGTGTACTCAAGTTAGAGAAAAAATATTGCCAAGGCCTCCAGAAGGAAATAAAAATTTTATTTTTATTTTTAAAAAGAAATAATAATAAAATTAACACCACCACTAGTGGTGTAGTGGTGGCCATTTTTTTAAAAATGTTTGATTATTTTTTGAAATATTTCTGGCTTACTGATGTAAATAACAGAAACAATAATACAAAACACCCCCAATAATACAAAAAATTAAACTCTGACTACTAGAAGGAATGTGTAAACAAGAAGAGAGAAAAAAGGATTTAGTTAAGTACCACACATAACTTTGAGAAATAATGATAAAAAAAAATATAGATAGGGCTCAAGAAGAGCTTTTTGATGCTTCTTTTGGATCTTAAAATAGAGCTAAAATCAGAAAGTTACGCCCCCCAAAAGATAGAAGACATCATCTAACTTTGAGCAAAAAAATAGGTATCAAACTAGAAAAAATTCCAAAAATTGTCTGCACCATCATCTTCATCTCTGAATCAGCTTTTTGGTGTTTCTTTCAAATCAAAAAAATACCTCTATGTACTCAAGTTAGAGAAAAAAGATTGCCAAGGCCTCCAGAAGGCAATAAAAAACTTATTTTTATTTTTAAAAAGAATTAATAATAAAATTAACACCACCATTGGTCGTGCGGTGGTGGTGCTCAGGTGGTGCATTGGCCCAACCCTAAAAGGGAAATGCTAAGAGTTAAATGACATTTAATAATTACTAAGTAACTATTAAATGGAAATGCAAGTGCTTAAAGTTAATTTAATAAATTAAATTAAATTAACCTTTTACTCTAATAGAAAATGGAGCCCATGTTGGCAATATAGAGAGAGAAACAAAAATGTTTCACATAGGTATCCTTGTGATGTGAGTCATGATCGCAAGAAATGGTCTTTACTTTTTGGGGTCAAACCCATTGGCAAGTTCTTCTTCCTACCCATTACTTGCAAAGAAGATTTTCAAAAGGGTGAGTTTTAAATCGTGGTCCCAGATGAATTGTAGATCAATCTATCTCTTCCATCAAACTTATGCTAGTTGGTAAGTTTCTAGGGCCAAGGCCCAATATAGAAGTTGTGAGAACCATGGTTAAAGGTAAATGGAAGGTCAAAGGGCAAGTGGATATCATAGCTCTCCTCCATGGCTTCCTCTCTTTTAGCTTTAACAACAAAGAAGATCTAGAGTATGCATTGTGTGGAGGCCCTTGGATGTTTGGAGGAAATTCTTTATCTTTGAAAAAATGGGAGCCTAATATTGATTTTTATGATACCATTTTTCCATACAACTCCCATTTGCGTTGGGTTTCCTAACCTTCCATTGCATTTTTGGCATGAGGATGTCCTTAAAGGTTTACCTTCTTTTTTTTGGGACAAACTCTAAACCTAGACTTGTTTATGCTAGGGTATGTGTCAATGTTCATCAACTCTCCAATTTACCAAAAACAATTGAGATTATGTTGAAGCTTGGTAAATGGGAGCAAGAAGTGGTTTATGAGGATTTCCTTTTCTAAACAGCTAGGTCACTAGGCAAAGAAATGTTCAAAGAAACCAAAGAAAGATGCTAAAAAGATTCCTACAACCATCTAGAAGTCCAAAATAATTGGATTAGAAAAGACCCAATTAAGGGCAATGAAGGAATAAAAGGAAAAAGATCCAAGGGTCAAGAAGTTTATTCTAATCAAGTTGGGAAGAAAGAAGTAGATAAGGATGTATCATCCCCAAATGACCATGATAAAAATGAGAAGGATTAATCTAGAGAGGATGTGATAGTGGTTGATCAGGCTAATGGGACCAAATTTGACAATAATATGGTTGGTATTGATGCTATGGGGCAGAAAACTTTTTCTCCAACTCTTTGTGTAGAGGAAGTCTCCTACCATCATCCCAAAGCCTCCTAATGAAGAGATAGTCTAATGCCCAATGGTGGGGAAGTTTTTATATGGCAGACATGGTCAAGATCTGGATGAGGTGTGGGAGGAGGGAGAGTTCATATTTTCCCCCATAACATCAAGAGTTGAAAACTCCTATGAAAGTGCAAAAAAAGCATTCTTAAGAGGTCTCTAGGAAACTTAAAGCTACAATAAATTTCAAATCGTAAAGCTTTTTGACCTGATTCTTTTTTTGGAGTGCTTGAAAATACAAGCACAATCATCCCTCCAACTTACACCATCTGAATCATGATAATTACGGCTCGATTACAAAATAACTCATTTTCTACACTAACACATATCTCCAAGTGCTCAAAAGCACTAATCTAGAAAACTAATAGTGAAACTAGGAGAGTTGGAATCTCTATTTAGACCAAATGATTATCCATAAATACAAACACATTAAACAGAAAGTAACACTAAGCATATTTTTGGGTGATATAGGATTTCCCTTAAACCACCACTAGATGCTCTTGCATCATCTTTGTTGAGCTATCTAGCATTCCTAAATGTGAATATGAATGCAAATGATTAGCATGTCACTCTAACATATTATTTATTTTATTATCAAGAAAATTAGGATCAATAATACCATCTCAAAACTAAAGATTGAGGAGGTGGTAAGTGCTTTGTTATTAAATTATGTGCATAAAATATTAAAAACTTACTATAGATTCTTTGATAGATAAATATCACTCAATTTGTGAAAGAAAATATTGGTTTAATTAATTAATCACATTAGTACTTAGTTAATCAATCAATAATTCCTTGGGTCCAATATTAATTTATTCACTTAAGCTAAACTTACGAGTATTTTTCTATGTTTAGATCAAGCTCACTATAGGTAATCATATATCTAGGTACAAGAGGACAAGGACAATTCTCATGATATAGCTTAATCTTCACCCAACTTTTTATCATTTTTCTTGTAAAAATATTCACTTATTCATTGTAATCTATGCAATTGTATTCAATTAATTTTATCGAAGTAGAAGGCATATTAGATGTTTTTATGAAAACTAAGGTCACTCTCAAATTTGAATTAAAAATAATTATCACATCATTACATTGTTATGCACACACACACGCACACACGCATGCATGCACGCGTGCACGCACACGCACACACACACACACACACACACACACACATGTGTGTGTGTGTGTGTGTGTGTGTGTGTGTGTGTGTACATATATATTAATATGTATATATATATGTACACACACATACATACACACACACACACACACATATATATACATACATACATTCTGATGGTGTTTTAAAACTACCAAGCAATAAAATACCTGATACCAAGGTTCAAAAAATAAGAATAGTCTAAGGGTTAGCTACTTCCTATATTCAACTAAAAATTCTTCAGATCTGGACCAACATCAACAGAATCACAGGGATTCTCTGCACTTTTGGTTATGCAAGACCAAGATGGGACATCTTAGGGATGGAACAACTAGATACTTAATGATTTCTTCACAATTCACTCATTGATATTATTTTCTTCAAAACTATCCCTTATAGCAGAAATGGTCACAATTGTTCTTGGATTTGCAAATGGTTCTTGATTAGAGCGGCTAACTATAACACACAGAAGATTATTGCAAATAAGCATTGACCAGCAGTTTTATTCTTCAAGCAATAAAGTAAAATTTGATTTTATATGAATTTGTGCTTTATGCAACCACATGATATTTAACAATTTGCATCTAAATAGATGATTAGTGCCCTATCCATTGGTATAGAGATTCTACCTAGAAAAACTTTGACCTAATTAATTGCCTTACAATTAATTCCATCAGCAATTTACTCTAAACCTCATTCTTATGAACATCTGTTTCATATGACTAGAAATCCTATCAATTTATTGAAGCACTTAATTCCTTGAATTAAAAGAAACAACAAATTGATATAGAACTTATCCTAGATGCATTAGATTGTATGAACCTTGCTCATTCAATCCCAAGATAAACATCACATAAAAATGGAGACAAAATTTAGATAAAATAGATATGGTAGAACTTTACTTTGTATTAATATTCCTTGAAGACTAGTACATTACTAGTATGTACTCAAGAATACTTCAAGACATGACAACTTATCATTTAGGATTCAATTATATTCTCAGTATGAAAAATTAAGACAATACATATAATTTGACATAAAGACTTACTAGACCGAATGCAAAATAGCATATCACTTAAAATTACATAAATTTTGGACATCAACTCCACATCTCAAGGAAATCCTTTTATAGGAAGGATTGCAACAAGCTTCAGATGGGAAGACACATGTCAAAAAACTATTGGACACATAATACAAAGATATTTTACTTTTTTTACATGACAAACATTCTTTGTACTTTGATAAAAAATTGGATGCAGTTGTAAAACTAGCAAGTGGCACTTTTTGCAAGTGTCTTTAAGAAAATTATGTTGGTCTCCAGCTTCATGTCACTTTCCCTTTGTTTAACTACATCCCTGACCTGCCTAGCTACTATCAACTAATGGTAGAGTCTTGATGTCTGCAATAACCTCCCATATGGCAACATTTGTATCTATATCTATCCAAGTTGCATCTCTAATTGTATTTAATTCTTTGAGACACTTGTTCCACCTGGCATCTATTATTGCCTTGATTTCAATAGTTATCTTTGACATATCTACCTCTATCTTGTAAAGTATATCAATCATATCATACACTACCATTACACATGCCTCATTATTTCAATAGCCCAAAAACCTAGGATGATCTAGGATATTATCAAAAGAGGATGACTACTCTACCTAGTCTTTAATCTTCCCATCACTATCCAAAATTGTGGGCACAAAACTAGGTGTTCCTATAACTATTTCCTTCATCTTATTTTGTATCAACTATAACTTACCATTGAAGAAACCATTCAAATCCCTCACCTTAGTTATCATCTTTTTGGTGTTTATGACCACTACCTTTGGCAAATATTTCTTTTGTGCCAATATAGGTACCAGACTATCAAAAAATGGAGCATATGGTCCCCATGTGGTAAAGAGAGGGGTTAGTAGAGGAACTACTTCTGAACATCTATACTATGCTTCTTGCAATACAAGGTAGTTGATGTGTACATTCTGTGAGACTAGTTTTAATGCACTTATCATGTGAATTAGGAAGTTCTTAATTGTTCTAATTTTTGTCTCCTTGCCTAATTCCAAATCTTCTTCATCCATCTCCATTGCTTGGCCTGATGCTTCCCCTATTTTAGGTAATTGGCCTTCTATCTACACACCTCTATCATGAATTTATGTAGTTGTTCTAATAGTGTTATTCAATGTTGCTACCTCATTTTCCAGCTTGAGGGTCTTCTACTCTAAGACATATGTATTTTTCATTTCTTCCTCATAACTCCTAGTTCTAATAAACCTCTCATAAGCTCCCTCTAGATGTTCTTGAAGGGTATCCATCTCGCTCTTACCTAGTAGATCCATTGAGGTGTGCATCCCATAAATTTGGCTGCTAGAGGTGGAGTGTACATTCCAGAAGATAACATTACCTCTTGGGGATTCCTTGATTTCCATTAGAGTTGGCTTCTAGTCCTCTAAAGCTAAACTCCATATTGTCATTATTTGGGCATTGATGTTATATCCAGAACCTCTTAGCTCTCCGGGATGATTTTCATCCTCAAATGAGATAGAATTTTCTTGTCTTCTCATTTGGTCAAGTAGGAAAGAAGAGCTTATGTCCCATCCTGGGAAAACAATCATTCCACTTCTTCTCACCAATTCCCTTTCCTCTTCCACAGTGAGGGTTTCACTGGTAGGGTTATATTCTTGTAATTTTTGAGAAATTTTAGCAACTACCTCATCAAATTCCCCTAGCTTCATCTACAGAGAGAACTCATTTTGTTTTAGTTTGAATAGAAAACCCTTGAATTCTTTAGTCTTGATGAAATTGTCATCACTTGTGAACTCATTAGCCTCAATGATTCTATCATCAATCATTCAGGCTTACAAATGCAACTTCTTGGCCCTTTGTTCATCCTCAAACACCTAAGATACCAAAAATCTCCTTCTAATATCATCAAAATATTGACTACCCTTTGGCAAAATTTGGAGGGTCTTTTGTTGAGCTTTCTATGGCACTAGTTCCACCATCTTTTGTCTCTTATTTCTTTTCTCTGCCCGCTCTGAGTTTTCAAGCTAATCTTCCTCATCATCAATGACTTCAATAGCTATGTCATCATCAAAATATTTAGGGTGAAACCTTTTCCTTATTACTTCAAGTACTTGTGCTACTATTTCATCAAATCTTTCTATACACTTGTCTAATTTTCACCAATAGTCTTCTTTAGGATAGAATCCCTTGAAGGATAAATATGATTTTCTCATCTTCTATTCAAAACTAACAACATCCCTTTATTTAATCATCCTCTCCCTACAAGCATCCTCATTTAACCTGTCAGCAATGACATCCTCTTCCCACATAGGTTTTGTACGAGATAGGTTATATCCTCTCATACTCTTCAAGGCATTTTTTATTACATTATAAGGGTCATATGTCCTAGTTGGCCCAGTTGGAAATTTATAGCCTCTTAGATAGGCATTAGTTTCCTCAATGACATTCGTGCTTATCTAAAAGTCTTCTACTTTGGTGCATCTGCACAAGAATGTTCCCTTCTTGACAAGTTTACCTAGGTATTCTCTATTCATTGAAATTAGTTGCTAGAATACTTCTGCAAAACCTAATCTCTTAGGAATATATTTGGGCAAAATGTGGGGTGGCTGAGGGCATCAAAAAACCTTGATAACGATATACTCTTCAAACAAAAAGACACTTTCCCAATCATAAGTTAATTTCTTACCAGCATCAAAGCACATTTTAGGTTTAACAACCTTTCTAACACTCCTAGGAATTATTTCATTCACTATTCCTATCAGTTTTAAAACTAGATGAAAAAAATCATTGTAAAAAGAAATGACATTTGAATATGGGTAGAACCTTTTTCATACCCTTGTCCATCTTTGTATTGGTAATCTTTCCTCCCATTCTTGTGTGGACTCAAAGAAACTTTGATCAAATGTATCAGCATTCTTGAATAGGATCAAATGCATGATCATTGAATAATGTGGGAATTTGAAATTTTCTAATTGTCCTTATTGAGCAGCAGTGATCTCCTCATATATCTTATCAATGATATATGCTATATAATCATATCCAACATCAGTGTTGGGATCATGAACATTCAAAGCCATCACATAATGTCCTCCCAGGGCATTTATGGTTTCATCTAAACCTAGGACCTTGCTCAAGCTATAGACAGTATTTTGGAAATACCTCTAGAAGAATTCAAGAAGCGTGATCTTCTCCACTTCCTTCTTCTTTGGAATCTCTCCCCTGTCTTTATGAAATGAAGGGATATGTCTTGTCATTTCCCTAGCCACATAGAAATTCTTATGTTTCTCAAAATTCTCAGTTAGCTCATCCACATCAATAGGAAATGTCATTGGGCGTCCCAAGTCAAATGCCTCTATGAATGTTTCTTTATCTAGGACCAAGAAGATGCTTTTATCTCTCCTATGGAATGACTTGCTTACTATATTGTAGCATTTGGTTAGAGCCTTCACCAAGTCAACATCCACAAATACATGTGGCATGACCAACCTGCCCAAGTTTCTGACCCAAGGGTTACAGACTGGAACTTTCTCTACTCTATTTTTATAGAAGAACCAAAATAATTCGTATCCATTTCTATTTGTAACCTCTATATCTTGCAGAAAACATAGGGATCTCTAAAGGCATGATCATTTGCAGCTTGTACATTTCTAGAACTAGGAAGAATGTGTATCCACTCTTCAACAAATGAGCTAGGGCTTTTTTTCTGTAAGGTTGATTCTTCAATCATTGCCTATGCAATCAATTCTCCTTCTTCCTAAGCCATTTCTTCAAACAATTCAATCAATTCTATATGTTGTAAGCTGAAGAATTACTATACAAAAAACTCTGCAACTCGAAATTTTCTCAAAAAACTCAAACAATTATGAAACTAGTAATGAAAACTTCCTTATCTTTCAAAATTTATCTATCTCTACAATAGGAGCATGACATTGATGGCATTTAAAATTGGCACACTTCAAAACCTATCAATCCTCAAAAAGCTGGCAAAATCTATGTTTTTTCATATTTCATACATTAATCTCATCCCCTTTTTATCGAACTCAGACATGGTCATTGAAAATCATTTTATGCTTTTAGAATTGAGAGTTGCAATGATGCAATTACCATCTTTTTGCTACTTCACCATGGTTTCTTATCTTCTCTTTTTTTTGGTTGCAACCATGTGAAATAGGTTAACTTTACCTTTTCACAACCTCGCATCTAGTTCTTTAATGGTTTGAATCTGGCTTATGAAATTGTGAACACCTTATTTTATGTTTGTCGCTGCTTCGCAAGCCTTTACCACTTTATTCCTCTAACTATTTTGATTAGGTGATTACCTCTTATTCCTTACTTTGCATCTTCACCGATGTGCGATGCTCCATATATTTACCTTATTGCTCCCTCATAATTGCCAATCATGATGTATACTTAAACTATACGATTTTGTGCCTAGCATTTTCTTTGACTGCTATTTCATCCTTCACAATGTCACAACTCAATATTCTAGCAATATCCTTTAACCTATAAAAATGCAATTGTTGCTTTGTTTGACCATTACCCCCTTTCTGCAACTTTGCAGCAAAGATCTTAACTTTGACTAGAAACCTTGCGACCTTGCACTAACCTTAATCTTTAACTACTTTGAGTCCATTTCACATGTTCACAACTTCAACATTGTAACTACAGCTAAACCTTGTGATAGTGCAATCTAAAGCATTTGCTACTTTGCAGCTTTGACTATGAGTCAATCACAAACCTTAGTGATGTTGTAATGATAAACAACTTCACTACCTAATCACTTGATCGCTCCATTGCAACTTAATCTCTCACTTTGCTTCAAACCCTTGCGAAAGAGCAATAAGCATTTCTTCTAACTGTCAAATATCTTTTTGTGGTTTTGCATCTTATAATACTTCTTCAAGGTTTAATTATGCGATCATGCAATAACCCTTTAACTTGATTGTTCTCTTCTTATGACTACTTCACAACTTAAACTCTTAAGTCAACAAGTAACCCTGTGAAGGTGCAATCATAAGCTTTTGTAACCTCACCACTTTAACCTAATTTTTTCCTTTAACCATCTACAAAGATTCACTAGTCTTGAAATTTAACCACTACTACCTCTTCACACCCTCACAGCTTAAAACTTGTTGTCTATCTGACCACTTGCGATGTTGTGCTAAAATAGTTTTTAACTGCTTCCTTCTATTTGTGTGGTCACAACTTAAAATATACTCAATGCTTTCTAGCATGTGACCTTGTGATGTCTATTTGAAACTAACTTTCTTCCCTTCATTGCAGCATCGCAACTTGAATTATCTTAAGCCAAAGATGACTTGCAATCTTGCACTTTCATTTTTTCACTCATTTGCACCTCTAACATGAATGTTAACAATAATTGTTGTGAAGCCACATTGAGCTAAGAATAGACCATTTTGCCTCATCACAACCCTAAACATGGTTAGCGAGAAAAATAGAATGATGTTGTGATTAAAGAAAATTCGCAACGTCACAACTTAAGTGATACAAGAGGTCATGAAATATTAGCTCAAAACCTAGGGATATAAAGATATAAATAAGATTTTTCACATATCCCTACTTTAATTTATCAATTTCAAATGAACTTTAATCGACATAAAGACAAAACTTTTTCCCGAGAGTTTTTATGAGGGTTAAAACAAATTTTCAAAAACCCTAGGCATGAATAGCAATTTCTCCCTAAATTTCACAAGGTTTTCTCAAAATTCTTGATGGGAGAAAATTCAGGCCATCACATTCATATATAGATAGATAGATAGATAGATAGATAGATAGATGTATATGTGTGTGTGTGTGTGTGTGTCTATATATATATATATATATATATATATATATATATATATATATATATACATATGTATGTATATATATATACATATGTATGTATATATATATACATATGTATGTATATATATATACATATGTATGTATATATACATACATATGTATATATATATATACATACATATGTATGTATATATACATACATATGTATGTATATATATATATACATATGTATGTATATATATATATACATATATAGATAGATAGATAGATAGATAGATGTGTGTGTGTGTACATATAAACATGTTTATAGTAAAATTATTATTAGAATAACTTTAAAAGAAAATAATTTAAGAAATTGTTTCCATATTTTATTTTCTACAAAAAAAAAAAAATGCTCATAAAAAAATTAATCTTATCATATAAAATAGAAAATAAAACTACATATTTCTCTTCATCCTAATAAGTTTAAATCGAATTAAAAATTATTTATATAATATCCTCCTTTAAAATTAGTATAAGAAATTTCAAGACACCTAAACTAGCAGTTGCACGTTTATGTACATGCAACAATTAGCCGATATGAGCCATTTGTGTATATGATTGGAAAAAGGGGCAGATAGAGTTCAAATTTCGGAGCTTCAACATAGAGACATTTTCATTATTTGTAGAGTAGAGGCATTTGCATATATTTGTAGAGTAGAGGCCTTTGCAGATGCAAAATAAACAAGTGCCACTAGTGGCGTGTACCTACAGTCATAATTATAATGTAATTATAATTAATTAAATACATAATAATTATAATTAATAGAATAGATATGTAGTTAAGTTAATATTTTATTTTTCATTGTATATGTTATAGATAGTTTAATTATTTTTACAATGAAATTTGTTTGAATAATAGATAATTAAATTGAAAAGGTGATATAAGTATTATAGTATATTGATGAAATACAATGAAGATATAAAGATTAGATATAATGATTTACATGTTAATACCTCATATTTTTAAATATATATAAATTAATATATAATGTTATAGTAATTTATTGTTTATTTAAATGTTATATTTAAAGAAAAACATTATTAAGGCTAGTTAATAATCTCTGCATACCAAAAATCTTTCTGCAAGCAACTTCGAGAAAAGGGCTCCTATAAGACAAAATGAATTGAACCAATCATATAATTTTTATAGTTTATAAACTATATAATTAAATAATTAAATTTTAGAAAAAGATGCTTAATTCAAAAATAATTTTATGTCATTGGCTCAAACTAAATGCAATAGTATTTGTCTATGGAAAGTACAATAACAAAATAATGTACAAACAATTTAAGTTTGGAAAATATGTAACATTTATTGTTTTTAATATAATTATTTTATATTTATCTTTTCAATACTTATGTACCATATTAAAGTTATTAAATAACAATCATCTATTTATTTAATTTTAGAAACTTGTGCTTCCATTTTTTATTATTCCAAATAAAATTTAATAAATATAGTGAAAATTATAGCCTCTATCCACTATGTAAATATTTAAAATTATAATTAAAACTATCTAAATTATTAGATTTAATTTTAATTATATTATTTTGAAATGTAAATACTCAAATATTCAATCTATTTATTTAAAATTTCATATTATAAAAAATATGGAATGAAACCCAAGCACCACTCTCTAACTATCACTTTTTAAAAAATAGTTACTTTAAATTAATAAATAACAAAAATAAATTTAATATAAATAATAATATTATTATCTTCATTAATTGATTGTAAAATCTTACATGGTATCAAAACTTGGTCATAGGTTCGAATCCTCAAACCCTCGGGTAACACTGAGGGAGAGATTGTTGGAAAAAAATCTTTTGAAAATGATAAAAACTAACTTCAATTTTGGAATGTATTGAAAATCACTCAAATTATGTGTAATATAATTTGTATTTTCTATGATATTAATAAAACAATCAAATTTTTTACCTATGTTTATTATATAAAAACAAAATCATGTCTCTTAATAAATAGAAAATAAAATAATATTATTCATACAATATATCAAAAAGTCTGTAACAGATTCTCCAAAATGGAGAATCATTTTCATCTTGATCTACACCAGTGGAGAAGAATTTGAGAACATTTAAATCGATGAATACACACCCTTTCATTTCCAATTCCTTCCTCGACAAGCAACCATGGCCATGGCTTTTTCAGTGCCAAATTCTGGTTGGTGGTGATAGACGCAGGTCATGGAATGAGAGCCAGAACATTTGCAGATGGATCCCCAGGCCAAAGCATTCCCCATCTGATTTCCAGATGCACATAATTGTCTGAGATCCAAAGACATATCCTAGCAATTTCTTCACACTACAGGAGGAAAAAGTGCAAATAATACATGCCCTACAAAATGTGCGAGAACATGCAGAGGGAGCAAAATCTTGAGCCTTTTACAATCAAGGCTGTAAATGCACTCTGCTCTACAAGAATTTGAGGAGTAGTGATTGGACTACAGAATCCTTATAAAAAATAACAAGTTGAAAATGAGGGAGAGAAAACACTGCAAACCTTGCTTCTTCATAATCATTTTCAAAGTCTTGAAATCAATTTAGGGATCTTGCAAGCTTTTGACATTACATTTTAGTAGATTTTACCACCATTAAGGAAAGAGAGATTAGGAACTTGCTAACAATGTTAAAAGAAAAATTAAATTTTTTAAATCAATTTAAGGATCTTGCAAGCTTTTGACTCTACTACATTTTAGTAGATTTTATCATGATTAAGGAAAGAGAGATTAGAAACTTGCTAACAATGTTAAAAGGAAAATTAAAAATTTTAAATCAATTTAGGATCTTATTTTAGTAGATTTTACCACTAGTAAGGAAAGAGAGATTAAAAACTTGCTAACAATGTTAAAAGGAAAATTAAAATTTCTAAAAATGAATTTTTTACATTATCAGAAAATCATAAAACCAACAGTCTTACAACATTTCTGGTCAAATAATCATAAAACCGACGGTCTTACAACATTTCCGGTCAAATAATAATTTTGGGGAGCAAAGCTCCCACAATAAGCCTATCGGCTTAATAAAAAATAAAACACTAAATAAAAATTTAAACCATGTCATGCCAAATTTTATATAACACCATTACAAGTTTCAAGACACCTAAATAAAAAATAAAACACTAATAAAAATTTAAGCCATGTCATACAAAATTAAAAGAATTTAAAATCATATATTATGATATATTTATCACGGTTTCCGTCAATATTAGAACACCTAAAGATAAAAGCCATGTCCACACCCCCACGCTCTCAGAATTGACATACAGAAATGAACACGAAAATATGTTTACAACTTGCACAGAATTTGGTACTTTCAACTGCGAAGATCCTTATCCTTCCCTAAAACGATAGTCACCACCTTTGGAAGTTTGGAAATAACTAGTTGTGTACTTGTTGTTGACGACAGATAATTCATGCAAAACTAAACGACGTGCTCATTCGCAACTAAATAAAGACCCAAAGAAGTTTATGGATGGGAAGACGAATGACAATTCAAAGTGTTTTGTCCATCCATATCAGGAGTGATGAAGAGTATTCATGATATTCTTCATGTAATAAGATGAAGTAGGAGTAGAAGGGCATGACTTGAAACCAACTTTGATAATGGTTCGTAATACTTCAAGAGAAACTAGCAAGAAGCAAGGAGCATTTGTCTCAAAAGAATCATCGAAGGGGAAAAGCATTATTGATACAGATGAAGAAGAAGACTATGTTAGTGATGATGATAATCCTTGCTTATTTATTGAGGGGGAAATACAACCTCTACAAGAGTTACCACAAGTTCAAAGTTTGGTGGTGTTAAATATTCCTAATGGTATGAACGTGTATGGATTAGAACGAGGTGGGGTCCCTGAGTGGAATGATTCCAAACATGGTTTGATTTATGAGGCATTGCAGGCTGCAAGTAGAATAGTGCTTGAGAATGGGTGGGTTATATGCTTGCATATTTGGGACCAACGTCAACCAGTGGAGGACATAGCAGATGCTGTTAATCTTGTGCGTTTTACAACATTAAAATTGGTTTCAAACATTCCAATATATCGCCAAAAGGAGGAACCAAAAACAAAGGTACATAACTTAACCTTCTTATATACTTTTTGAGTATGCGTGTTTAACAATGAGAAACAATTGAAGGTATGAGATTTCCACAATTCATGAAATGTGCATTTGTGTTTCTAAAATGATTGTGTACAAATTTTTGACATCAACATTTCGCATCTTACCGCATGATCCATCATTAGGAAGAGAGAGTGTAAGAATGCTAGATGCAAATTTTTGACATCTAACATTCTTACACTCTCTCATCCTGATGATGGATGATGAAGTGAATCTAGCATTCTTACACTCTCTCATCTTGATGATGGATCATGGAGTATGATCTCCGAAATGTTGATGTCAAAAATTTGCACACAATCTTTCGAGAAACACAAATGCACAATGAGAAACAAGTTACCTAATAGCATTCACTTGTGGAAGATCAGATTTATTCACTAGCAGTATCAATATTTCATAAGCATGGGAATAGGCCAAAGATCATACCAAAGGATGAGAAGGATGATATACTATATAAAGATGTGTTTGTGGAAATTAATAAGAAAAGACATTGGACCCAAAGAGATGGAATATACACAATGGGAGGGGCACAAAGGTCTTTTACTTTTTGGGAATCTCTTATTTATAGATTCACTCAGGTGGACGATTCCGTGGTTGACTTTAGTTGTGAGCTTGCAACAATAGCTCATAAACTTGGTAGAAATGTATTTAAAGTCACACGAGTAAAATAAATCACATATGTCAAATAGAAATTGAAAGTGTCATTTTTTACATTTGACACACAATATGAATTGTAAGAATTCATTTCATAATATATATACATGATGAGATGATTTTGGATGTCTTATTTATACATTGTTTTAAATTAGAAAAGGAATATGTAATTACACAGATTTCTATTACAAGTAAATATTTAAAAAGGGAATATGTAATTACATGGATTTCCATTACAAGTAAATATGTAAATAATTTTGATGGTTAAAAGATTCTAAAAAAAATACTTGTTCAAATTAATTAGCACAAAAATTTGTCTAAATCCATTATAATTCTATCATAAGGGTACATGCGATGAATCTTATTGGGAATAATATTAAGCAAAGAGTCTTTAGAATTGAATTGACAAAATACAAGAAATATAGAAAACTAATGAGGGGCCAGATAACAAATCAAATGTCAATAAGGGACTTCAATATGTCTTAGATGGTTTCCATTTCTTTTGCTCCATATCAAGCTACGTTTAGAACATGAATCTTCAATAATTGTATTGACCTAATCAGAAAATCAGAGAATCCAAATTGGTATTTTCATAAACCTTATGATCTAGATGCATGAGGCTACTTGGTGTTATATAAACCACTCCTCCTTTTTCTTACCTCCTTCTCATTGTAGTGCTCCATCTCTATTAAAATGTAAATAATGAGAATTTGTATCTTATATATCATCTCTTTAATGTTGTTTATGAAGACCTCTTGATTTTATTTTAACTTAAGCATGGAAACTCACAATTAGGTATTAATGGGCTCTATTTTAATTATGTGAATTTATATTGCTTAAGCCTCAAGCTCTTAAAATATTCTACTACAAATCTGTTAAAAATAGGGAATACTGAGAGAGTGAGTAAATCAATATTCTAAAAAATTTGCCCAAAACTTAATATTGTCAATTACTTTATAACATGCATATGAAAGTAAACTAACAATGTTGAATGGTAACAATAACCATACACAAAGAGAACTCATAACACCATTTTTTTAAACTTGGGAAACCTTGGTGGGGATGGTACCCACAAAATGATCCACTAAACAAAAGTATCATGTTAAGGATGGTGACTCTGTTAGGAGTCTTTTAAATACATATAATGTCTCAGTCCTTGTTAGAGGACTAGGTCCTGTTTAAAGATTAAACCCTATTAGGAGTTGCTTCAATCCTATTAGGAGTTGCTATATACAATTACAAAATGTATGCAAGATGAGCCCACCCCCCAAACATGCAATTATACGATATAGTTTCTTTGTATACAAAAGATAGATACAAAAATCTCTTTACTGTTGATATCTTTAATATCTGATCTTTCCTTTGCTCTTCTTCACATACCTCTAATCATACATCAGAATTCACATCAATACTATTTTCATATGTGTTCACATATCACATACAACTCACTCTCACTACATCGCATAATACAATCTTTCCTTTATACCTTTTCCGTTTTACAAAATATGTCCAGTCAGCCTTTAAGCTTTCACATGCTTGGAAAAATAAAAAAATAATTATTGCTCCCTTAAGGTTAACATCTAGGATGCCATCATTAATTAGTTAATTAATTATTTCCTAACCAAAATAATTCTTTAACCTATAATTCACCATTTATTGTTATGCTATGTCTGCTTTGTTCACTGCCTTTACTAGTGTTTTTTCCATAACTCCTTATGTACTGTATGTAGAAACTTGCACACTTACATACATCATCTTGACATATTGTACTATTTTTCCTTAATGGTACATGTGTCAATAATTACTCTGTCATCTATACATATAAAAAAATTGTCCATGTTCTGTTAGATAATTGTCTGATACTTACACATTTTTTATGTCTAACTATGGAATCTTTATCAGGACATGGTGCCTTCTTTACACAAGGTATATGTTACCATAAATGACAACACTAATGTTATTCCAACTTACCCTCCTTAGCCATGTTTCCAACAATCTCCCCAATTGGCATTCATGGCAACATATGGGAAATTTGGGTAAGCCCCAAAATGTTGTACAAAAACTTTCTTCATAATTTGGTCTTGAAAAAAATCTACAAAACTTCAAAATTCAAAATTTGTGGAACATTACATTTATAACCATCTCTCCTTATATTCCCTATTACAATACTTCATATAAATACTACTCCCCCTTAGATTATACCTTAAATAATTTTTCTTATACTTCTCCCCCTTTGACATCAATGACAAAGGTGTCAAAATGTATATACAAGTCAAAAATTTGTTACCTCTCCTCAAGCTAAATTTGAGATTCTAGACAAAAAATCCACAAACTTTTTCTTTAGTAGCTCAAATTCCTTCTTCTATGTGTCTCACATTGCCTCTTTTGTGTTGATTAGTGCACATAATCCATAGGAGGCTACTTCAACTGCATTTAAATTTGTAACATTACAAATTTCTCATCTAATGCCCTAGCTCCAAGAAATTCTTCTAGATTCTTTTGCACATTGTTGACCTTTAACATTAGGTGTCTCTTAATAGAGAGAATCATTTGATTACCCTTTCTTTCCTAAGTTCAATGATTCTGATGTCATCATAAACCTTTGATACTGTGGCCTCAAGATCTTCAATAATTGTACTCGACCATTGTAATATTGATGTCAATATCTAAAGTTCATTTTCCTTTGAACTAATTTAATCATTCATACCTTTCAGATAATTGTATGACATAGTGCATTGTCCATACAATCTCCTTCCTTCTTCTAGACATCTTCTCAATTCCTTGATGCTAGTATCAAGGGTCTACAAATCATTTCTCACATCATTACATATAGTAGAAAATAATTGTGCATCATGATTGATCTGGGCTTGAGATGATGTAATGCTTGGTAGACTGGTGTATTCCTTATCAAAGACTTTTACTAAGTCTTTTTCTTTTAATTGTAGGTCCCACTTTGTCACCTTGCTCATGACTATTCTCTGTACTTTCTCAACAAACTTTTCCAAGGTCTTCTCAAGATTTCTGACCTTTTTATTCTCCAACAATTTTCTAAGTGATAATATGATTCCTTTTTTATCATCTAATGTAGTGGATAGTGCTTCTATAATAGAAGACTTTCTTTTCTCAAGTGTAGGTTGTAGAATGTCAGCCTCATAATGGAACTCTACTTTATCAAATTTGGTTATAACGTGCTTGAGTTGAGTTTGTAATGTTTATTCATGCATCACAATCTTCTAGGTGTGCTTTACTCTTTCATCTTTTTCTTTCTCTACTTTCCTCCTCATTTCTTCTTCCTTTCTTTTATGTTCTTCTTCTTTTTTCGTTTTCTTTTCTTCTTCTTCCTTCTTCTTTTTCTCTTCATCTTCCATCTTTTTCTTTTCTTTTTCTTCTTTTTTCTTCTTTTTCTCTTCATCTTCCTTCTTTTTAATTTCCTTTTCTTCTTTCTTCTTCATTGCCTCATCTACTTTTCTCTTCCTTTCTTCTAACGTCTTCCTTTTTTCGCTTCCTTCTTCTCATTCTTTCTTTTCTCTACCTCCTCACTCTTTCTTTTCTCCTCTTCTTCATCAAATTCTTCTTCAAAACTGGAGTGGCTAGTGATATCACCAACAATTCTTATGCCATAATCCTTAAAAGGATCTTCCTTATCATCAATTATTATCTGTGTGATGTCCACTTGCATGGTATTAGTACCAATTGTAATCTGTGGTGATGATCTTGAAATCACATTATCTTTGGCTGCATTTTCTACTAATGTAGGTGCACTTTTCTCTTCTAACATAGGGATTGGTTTCCATAAATCCTTGCTCTAATTAGCAACAGTGGCTATAGAGGTCATGAATTTAAGTATTTCTTTATTTATTTCCTCATTCACTTTCTCATAATTTCCAACCATCAACAAAATTGTATTTCTCTTATTCAATAACGAGGGCTCAATACCCTTCATTATCCTTTTCATATCCTGATCATTGTTAACTTCACAGAGTTTCCTTATCTTATTTTCCCTTATTCCTCTATCCTCTTCTACTACTCTTCATTTTCTATTAATTAACCTATTGTACAAGTCTCGAGGAATGTCTTTTTGAATATCCACAAATTTCTTATTTTTCAAAATCATATATGTAACAAGTACATTCTCTAATTGCATTATATTCATGTTATTATATTGTAAATGATAATACTTTTTCAACTGTACAAAGCTCTTATTATCAATAATTTGAACATTTAGATTCTCTACCTTTGGTTTCCAAGGTTTCTTACCCAAGGTTATCTTAGCTTTAGTCACAACCTTCTCAATAGATCTACCCTCTTATTCTTTTAAATATTCATCATATTCATCTTACTTAATCATCTATAGATTCTTCATTCTCTTTCCTAGTCCCTTGGATAGTTTCTTGGTTCCTTTTTTGGAAGGTGACTCTACCTCTTGTTTTATCTTAGTGAGTCTCTGTTATTTCCTTGTGCTTGGAGGAGTGATTGATTTTTTACCAATTATCTTTACCTCCTCTTCATCCTTCTTCTTTTGAATTGGTTGTATAATAGTAGGTTGTACCTATGCTACTGTAGCATAGAGTGCACTTGGTATTTGTGTGGAGGGTCCTACTATAGTAACTCTTTTTGTTTCTCTTGCTACTGCTAGAGATATAGCTACCAATACTTCTATTTTCCCACTTTCTCTCATTTCCATAGCAATTCCCATTTCTTCTTTATATTCATCTCTTGTCATACTAGTCTCCTTGAGAATAGTTTCAATCTTCTTCACAAGTTTCTTTTTGATATCTTTGTTGTAGAGTTCACTATGAACTTCCTTGACATTTTCATCATATGTCCCCCATCTAGGACATTCCTTATCTCTTTTTGACTCCAATATAATCTTCGCATAGCCTTCTAAAATTTCTTCACTCATCTCATAGCTCATGGGATCTATGAACTTCACTCTAGGCTCTACTTCTTTCATACATGTGACATATGTTTCAACCATGAAACATATGTCATCCTTATATTTCTCCACTAGAGTAGGCAGATTGGAAACTCTTCACTGTCTTTGATATTTCTAATGTTATATTCTCCTCTAATTGTTTCATGTAGTACTAAGTTATCAATCTCATAGTACATTGATCAGCATCCCATTCCTAGTTTGGCATACTAGGGAATTATTTGATCACTTGGAAGAATAGGTGTGTTAGTAGGGATTCAAATCTAAACACCACATTCTTTGTTCTTTTCAACTTCTTAATGTTATCTAATAGTTTTTGCTTCACAATTTAACACATATTAACTCTTTACTTCTTCTTTGTCATCTGATATGTTGCATGGATGAAAATATTTTTTAGTTATCAGATCAACCCTCATGTTTCTTCCATCTAATTTTGTCCTTAATTTAGTTTCAACTAGTTTCTTCATATTCTTCTCATTAACTAGGTTGATGCCTTCATTTCTCAAACTAGTGAGCTTATGAATCATATTGTTACTAATCATCATAGGGATGTCTCCTTCCCAAAAAATTCCTTCATGAATTCTTCTTAAAAAGATTTTACTTCACTCATGATTGTCAAAGTCTATGAAGAACATATGCTTAACACTGTTCAAATCATTCAGGTGTGAAAAATCTTGCTTCAATCATAAATTAGTACCATTATACACTAGGTCTAAGTCTTTGTGAATGTTATTATCTCCAATACTCTCAAATTTGCAATATATGTACACCCTGGTGTCTTCTACGTGTAACACATTATGTAGAACTTAAAAAAATTCTCCTAAGAGATCATCTTTCATTGACACATAAGGGTGTTTCTTGAACTTATACCTTGGCCTTTCACTTACATCACAAATGGTAGGGTTCTCCATTTTACTGATTCAAAAGCTTTGTAACACAACTGTAACTTCAGAAAATACCTAAATTTAGCCTAACTAGGGTTTCTTTCAATTTTTACTCAAAATCACTTCAATTCTCCTTCAATTCACTATCAAATTGCTCTTGACTACTCCTTAACTCTTCACACGGTTGAATGATACAAACAATATTTCTCACACGGCTTATATCTCATCAAAATGAACTTTGCATTAATTGCACAATTGCTTAATCTGTAAAAAGTTATTTCTAATCACCAATCAACTTATTTTCATTTGTATAACTTTATGCAATCTCCAAATTATCTATGCACTTAACTATAGCGTATACATATCATATTCTTCCTAATATTAACTTTGCAACTCTTAACTTGATCGCTAACCTTAGTTTTCTCTTTCTGATACTCGATCCTTAATACACATATAATAGATGACTTCAATCTTTCATCAAGTGCATCAAAATATTACTATTCTAATACTACATGTGAACTTGATGGATCTTTTCCTTTGAAAAATACCTCTTTGAATTAATCCACATGTTGTTTCAACTCATCTTAATGAATGTTGTTGTTGCTACTATTCCTTCTATCGTTAAGTTTAATGTTTCTTCTAAAATTTGGATTCCTATTGATATTCCTCATCTCCATTCTACAAAATCTTGTTATATGAGAAAAAATTTTGCATAGCTAACATACTAGTGTATTTCTTCTCTAATTAGGTCCATTCTTATTAACTGGTACTCTGCAATTTTTGACAATGTGTCCAAAGTTGTTATATTTGTAACACACAATGTTTATCCAAGTTGTTCCATTAGATCTTTCTCCTTCATTAGATCTATTGGAGGATCTTCTTCTTTCATTACCTACAGGGTTAGTATCTCTAAACATTCTATCATTTCTATTATTACTATCAAACTTAGGTTTCCTACAATCAACTTCTTTATGACCAAAACCATGATAATTATAACAATAAAAGTTAGTAATAGGTTTGAATGACTTACCTATACAATATCTCTTCATATGACTAACTTCATTACATAGAAAGCGTCTACCTTTGAATTGATAACATACCTTCTTAGGTGATTCAATTTTCTTTGTTTTCTTAGGTTGATCACATTTCTCAAGTTGATTTGCATGGTCAACTTCTTTTGGTACATCTTTGGATTGAATTGGGTCAATCTCATTCTGATCATTCTTCTTACGTTTAGAGGATTCAAAAATTGGATCTAGTTCCTTTCTTTCTTCAAATTTATTTGTTGATTTTTCTCCAATGAAATATCCAAGACCAATCTTATCGTAGGAAGTGTTGGAAATAAGAGGAGTAACTGAGAGGGGGGTGAATCAATTACCACTAAAATAAATCATAGATCCCTTGGATGTTAATTATAAAATTCAAACTGATAAAACTGATTATTGCTGATACTCGGTAAATACACAAAAATTATTGTAACTCGATAAATGCAGAGTGTGAATTACTTTAGTAAGTCTTAAGATGTTATCATTAATTACTTGCAAGCATGAAAGAAATAACATGAACACATGAGACATCAAGATTTTAACATGGAAACCTAATCTGGGAAAAACCACCAATGTAACTAGTTACTAATTTTCACTCTTCTAAAGTGAGTCCTGTTAGGAGCCAACCCTATTAAAGGTTACAAAACACACTATTAGGTGTGACCCTGTTAAAGAATTTAATCACCCTATTAGGAGTGTCCTTACAAAAGGTCTTGAAACAATTCAATAGAATTGCCACCTTGTTAGAGGATTTACAAATGGTTGTTAAACCAACTCTGTTAAGAGATTTTAGTTCACTATTACAATGGTTAGAGAGTAACAATGAAATGACCTGATTGTGATGCAACTAAATTTTTTATTATAGATCTTTGCTCTAGTTCATACTTGATCCTTCCTAATTGAATATTATTTTTCTACTCCACAAGAATATCTGCTTATCCTTCAAGTTCGCTTCCTCTTTTCTTATCTGTTTCAACTCATTCAACTTGCATCTCACACAATTTGAAATCACAACTTAACCTTATACTCATACCTTCTAGATTGTCAAGTTAGCTAAAATACACATTAGAATAACCACTATTCATTACCTCAGTTAGCTAGAATCAATAGGTAAAATAATTAAGCTTTACATGCCAAAATAAGAAAATCCTTTAGTAGCTAACCTAGCTCGGTAGAAACTAATTTTGAAGCGATTTTCTATGTTAACCAACAAAAGCTTAGTTAACACTACAAACTTACAAAATTCCTTTCGTAACTTAGTGAACTCAGTTAACACTAACTCTATTCAACTTTCCCTTTGTTAACTGAGTGAGCTTAGAGTAAGTGCACCAAGTTGTGGTGCCAAAAGGGGGGTATAAGTGGACACCTTTTTCCTAAAATCTGTAATTTCTGAACTTCAACAAGAATTTGAAGATAGTTACGCTCAAAATTTTAAGATATGACAAAAACAAAAGTCATAGTCCTTTGAATCTAGTTTCTAAACTACTAATTTTTTTTCAAAATGGTTTAGTTTTAGGTCCTCAAAAAAGGGGGCCACAAAAAGTGGTACTGTTTATTCCAAAAAAAATAACATAGTACAAAGTATGGCCCCCCTAAAAATTTTAATTTTTTTTTTGAAATTCTTTAATTTATCTAGTCAAAAGTTACTTAACACTATGTAGTTTATACCAAATTTTTCAAGTAATTATATAATGTGTATTTTTTTAATGAATTTTTTAACTAGACACATCCCAAAAATGTGAAATATCTATGTGCTCCCCATAAAAATAATTGAAAACTATTCTAAAATCAAAAACTTTTTTTTTCAAAGTGTGTAGAATGGAGTCTAGTTTCTAAAAAACTAAGTTGTTGCAAAATTTGATGAACGAGCTAAAATCTATAGCCCAATTAGTACATGGTGGTTTTTAACAAAAAATGAACATACATTCAAAAGAAATTATAGATAAAATGCTTGAAATAGTTCAAATTAAAAATAAATTATATGGTTAGATAGCTAACACAGAGACTTACAATGTCATGTAACCTAATCTTATCGATACCCAACCACAAGGAATCTTGAAGGAGAGCACACAAGAAAAATCAATCATTTTTTGTTTTTTTGCTGGAAAACATGTCTCAGACTTGTTTATAAACTCCAAACCTCTGGGTTGGATCTCCAATGCAAATATTTCAATAGCTTGTGCACTCTATAGTGCACATGAGCTATTAAAACCATTTGAATTCTCAATAGCGCGTGCATGCTATAGTGTGCATGCACTATTGAGACCTAAATTGCAAAGCAAGAGTAAGGGGGGAATGGTTGTGTATGTGTGTGAGAGAGAGAGAAAGAGATAAAGAGAAAGTAGGGGATGGGAGAGCGTACAGGATGGGAGAGAGGAAGTGAGAAAGAGTAGGGGTGGTAGAAAGAGTATGAGATGGGAGAGAGAGGAAGTGTGAGAGAGTAGGGGTGGCAGAGAGAGTATAGGATGGGAGAGAGAGGAAGTGTGAGAGAGTAGAGGTGGCAAAGAGAGTACAAGATGGGAGAGAGAGGAAGTGTGAGAGATAATAGGAGTGACAAAGAGAGATTATGGGATGGGGTAGAGAGATTGAAAGTAGGGGATGGGAGAGAGAGGAAGTGTGAGAGAGAGTATAGGTTGGGAGAGAGAGAGATTGAGAGTAGGGGATGAGGGAGAGGGAGAGTAAGTGGTGGGAAATTGAGTGGGAGAGGGAGAGTGAGAGAGAGGAGGATGGGAGTGCATGTGTGTGAAAGAGAGAGAATAGGGAATGGGAGAGGGGGGAGACATAGTAGCTCAAGAGAGAGTAGGGGATGGGAGAGAGAGTAGGCGATGGGAGAGGGAGTGGGAGAGGGAGAGAGGGGGGATGGAAATGTGTGTAAGAGAAAAAGAGAGAGAGTAGGAGATAGGAGAGAGTGTGAAAATGTGAGGGAGAGTAGGGGGTAGCAGAGAGAGAGTAGAGAGGGAGAGAGTGAGAGTGAGAGAGAGAGAGAGAGAGAGAGAGTGAGAGTGAGAGAGAGAGAGAGTGAGAGTGAGAGTGAGAGTGAGAGTGAGAGTGAGAGTGAGAGAGAGAGTAGGCGGTGGGAGAGGGAGTGGGAGAGGGAGAGTGAGTGAGAGAAAAAGTAGGGGATGGGAGAGGAGAGAAGGGGGATGGGTGTGTGTGTAAAAGAGAGAGAGTAGGGAATGAGATAGGGGAGAGAGAGATAGAGAGAGAGTAGGGGATGGGAGAGAAAGAGAGTAGGCAATGACAGAGGCGTTAGGAACCTGTGTGTTCCTTCTGTTTATTTTGTTAGAGTAGTGTTGTTGGACGCATATGCTTTGTAAGTCGTCCCGTGAGTATATTTTATTATCCCACATGCATAGGTAGTATTACTTTTCTAGATCGTACCCAGTATATAAGAATAGGTTTAGGCCCTTGATGAGCACGGACGAATTTATTGTATTGAGCTTGCTCAAAGGAGGTTACCCCCTCGAAGTGGCCTGCGATCAGTAGATTCATTCTGAGTTCTGCTATCACTTTGTATTCTGTTATTTCGAGCGTTCTCACGATATTGCTATAAGGAGGTTCATCACATCTGGTATCAGAGCACTCTCTTGGGCTCGCTGGGTGGAAATTACATCAAATTTTTTTTCTGTCGTGGCCTTCAGGTTCCTCTCACTTCTAATATCTCTTGTTATTGCAATAACTCTTTTCAGTTGTTCTGTCTGTGAGTGAATTTTTCTAAGTCGACTGTTCGAAAAAAAAAAAAAAAAAGAGTAAAAATTTTTCTGTTTTTTAGTCGTAGCTTCCTTGTTTGCTTTCTGTTTCTGCTCATACTTCCGCAGAACGTCTGCAATATCATTTCGCATACTTCCTTCCTTGGCGGCCCAACCCCAAATTTTACATATCAAAGCCCTAAATCCCTCATTTATCTAATTTTAGGGTTTTCCCTATCTTTTTCACCTCTCATCCAATCGCCACCAAACTGAGCCACAAGATTCAATTCCTCATTTTGCTCCCTTATCCCTCTTGGACTGTTCGCCTCATTTCGCCTCCCTACCCTTGAAACCCTCATTTTTCTTTTTCCCTTATCCCCAGATAGTCTCCCACCACCCGTCGAACACCCATTTCCTATATGAGTTTTACCCAAATCCAAGTTTGCTGTAACTAAAAAAGTTTTTGTTTCTCATCTTCTACCCATTCCAAAAAAAAAAAAAAAAAAAAAAAAAAAAAAAAAAAAACCTTGTTTTATGGTTGTTACGCGTACATGAGCAA
This sequence comes from Cupressus sempervirens, assembly GCA_028749045.1. NCBI lineage: Eukaryota > Viridiplantae > Streptophyta > Pinopsida > Cupressales > Cupressaceae > Cupressus > Cupressus sempervirens. The sequence goes on along the minus strand of CM053791.1, from coordinate 263,121,016 downwards.
AAATCATGGAAGAGGAAATTGCATCCCTCAAAACCAAACTTCAAGATCTGGATGACAAAATTCTGGGTCTTAACTTTCAGCAGTCAGCCATGAGCCGAAACCATTCAGGAGATACTGGGTCCTCTTCTGGCAATTTCCATGGACCAAAGCTTGATTTTCCACGCTTCGATGGTTCTGATCCGACTGGATGGATCTATAGGGCAGAGCAGTATTTCAGCTTGCATAATACTTTGGATAACCACAAAGTCCCCCTTGCATCTTTTCATTTGGAACATGAAGCTCTTCAATGGTTCCGTTGGTACATCAAGGCTAATGTAGGCCCAACGTGGAGCGAATTGTGCACCCTCATTTTGGAGCGCTTTGGCCCTAGTTCCTTTGATGATTTCACAGGAGCACTCACTAAACTGCGTCAAATAGGCACTGTAAGAGAATACCAGACAGAGTTTGAAAAATTAGCTAATCACACAGAGGGCTTGTCTGATGAATTCTTCCGTAGTTGTTTTGTCAGTGGTCTGAAGGATGCACTTCGCTCAGAAGTCAAAATGTTTCGACCTACTACAATGATGGAAGCCCTTGGGTTGGCTAAGTTAGCGGAAGACAAGATTAGTGCTCTACAACGCTCCAGATCTAATTTTGTTCCATTCAGAAATACAGGTTCTCACAACCCTCCAGTCATACCAGCTCCCAGAACTACTCTGATCAAGCACTTGTCTGAAACAGAGATGCGAGTCAGGCGAGACAAAGGGCTTTGTTATAATTGTGATGAGAAATGGTCTCGGGGCCATAGATGTGTTCAGCAAAAGCTCTATCTCTTGGATGTGGATTCTCCACCGGAACTGGAAGAATATGTAGATGCTCAGGAAACAGTGGATGATGAGGTTGAGCCTCACCAGCCTGAACCTCCTTCACCAGAAGCTCCACCAGAGATATCTGTCCATGCTTTGGCAGGAGTCACTACTCCACAAACCATGCGGGTCCAGGGTTTCTTCAAGAAGATCCCTCTTACTATACTCATTGATTCTGGTAGCACTCATAACTTCATTGATCCACGAATAGCCAAACAGGCTGATTGCTTTATCCATCCCTGCTCTAGCTTTGAAGTCATGATTGCCAATGGGGGCACTTTACCTTGTAAAGAGAAATGTCGCAATGTGCGTCTCTCTATTGGAGATTATAACATGCGCTCTGACATGTTTGCCTTACCCTTAGGTGGCTGTGATGTGGTTTTGGGTGCCCAATGGTTACGCACTCTTGGCCCCATTCTCTGGGATTTTTCTGAACTTTGGATGCAGTTTTCAGCCGAGGGGCACCAACACACTTTGAAAGGCTTACAACCAGGGTCTCTCAGCATCATCAGTTCACACCGTATGGAAAAACTTCTTAAGAAGAATTCACATGGTGTCATCGCTCAGCTCCATTCCATTCAGATGCAGCCATCAGCAGTCTCTAGCACTCCTGCCGATCTCCAACACATTTTGGACAAGTATTCTGGTATATTTGCTGAACCTGTGGGATTACCTCCTTCTCGTCCAGAGGACCACCGTATTCAGCTCCTTCCTGGCAGTGTTCCGCCCAACATCAGGCCCTACTGCTACCCATTTCATCAGAAGACCGAAATCGAGATACTTGTCCGTGACTTACTGAAGCAAGGTATTATTCGCCCTAGTACCAGTTCCTTTTCTTCTCCAGTTCTGCTTGTTCGCAAAAAAGATGGGTCATGGCGACTCTGCATTGATTTTCGAGCACTTAATCATCTCACTATAAAGGACAAGTTTCCCATTCCAGTTGTTGATGAACTTCTTGATGAACTTCATGGGGCTCATTTTTTCTCCAAGTTAGATCTTCGTTCTGGGTATCATCAAATTCGGGTTAATGAGGAGGATATACCTAAAACTGCCTTCCGCACACATGATGGTCACTATGAATTTTTAGTCATGCCCTTTGGCCTCACGAATGCTCCTTCAACATTTCAGGCAGTGATGAATAACATATTTCGACCATACCTCCAGAAATTCATTCTGGTCTTCTTTGATGATATCCTCATATATAGCAAAACTTGGGCTGAGCATCTCCATCATCTGGAGCTTGTCTTGCAACTTCTCTCTGATCATCAACTCTGTGCAAAACTATCTAAATGTGTGTTTGGCCAGGAGGAAGTGGAGTATCTCGGGCATATTGTTGCACACCATGGAGTGCGGGTGGATCCTACAAAAATAGATGCCATGAAAACTTGGCCGCATCCTAAAACTCTCAAGAGCCTTCGGGGTTTTTTGGGGTTGACTGGCTACTACCGCAAGTTTGTCAAAGCTTACGGGAAAATTGCAGCACCATTGACAGCTTTGTTAAAAAAAGATGCCTTCTCCTGGACCCCTGTTGCTGAGACTGCATTTGAACAACTGAAATAGGCTATGTGCAGTACACCTGTTCTCACGATGCCAGATTTTTCCAAACCCTTCACTATTGAGAGTGATGCTTGCGGCAATGGATTGGGTGCTGTTCTCCTGCAAGATGACCATCCTATTGCGTTCACTAGCAAAGCCCTCTCTGGTAAGAATCTAGCCCTCTCTACTTATGAAAAAGAAATGATGGCTATTTTGCATGTTGTACAGAAGTGGCGGCCATACCTCTTAGGGAGTCATTTTTGCATCAGAACCGATCACCAAAGTCTGAAATACTTCCTGGAACAACGGGTATCCTCTCCTACACAACAGAAATGGGTCAGAAAACTCATGGGGTATGATTATGAGATCACCTACAAGAAGGGTAAGGAGAATATTGTGGCAGATGCTCTTTCTCGCACATTTGATAATCAAGCTTCCCTTTCCGCTATTTCTATGCCCATTCCCAATTGGTTAGCGTCTGTTCAGCAGGGCTATGACAGTGACTCTTCTTTATCTCAAATCATTCACCAGCTAGCCAATAATCCTTCTGCTATACCACATTACTCTTGGGATGGTGCTTCTCTTCGATACAAGGGTCGGCTAGTGCTTCCTCAGAACCCAGCTCTACATCAGGCTATTTTTTATGAACTCCATGCTTCTCCTTCAGCAGGGTACTCAGGCTTCCTCAAAACTTATGAGCGAGCAAGGAGAAACTTCTTTTGGAAAGGGATGAAACAGACGATTCAACAGATGGTGGCTGAATGTGATACTTGCCAACGCCCCAAGGGTGAAACGACCCTCCTTCCTGGCTTGCTCGAACCATTGCCCATCCCTACACGGATTTGGACTGATATTTCTATGGATTTCATTGAAGGGCTTCCTAAATCCGGTGGCAAGACAGTGATCTTGGTTGTGGTTGATCGTCTCTCGAAATATAGTCATTTTTGTGCCCTCAACCACCCCTATACTGCCTCCTCTGTTGCACAAATCTTCATGGACCAGATATTTCGTCTTCATGGACTCCCTTCTTCCATTGTCTCTGATCGTGATGCAACTTTTACCAGTCATTTTTGGACTGAACTGTTTCAGAAAACTGGCACCAAACTGAAGATGAGTTCGGGCTATCACCCACAAACTGATGGTCAAACTGAAATTGTCAATAAATGCTTGGAAACTTATCTTCGTTTCTTCACTTCCGAACAGCAACATCAGTGGGCCAAGTGGCTCCCTTTAGCTGAATGGTGGTACAATACCTCTTACCACACTGCCTCTAAAATGACTCCATATGAAGCAGTCTATGGTCAGGCACCTCCAGTGCTCCTTCCCTACACTCCCAACAGCTCACCAGTCCAGGCAGTTGACATAGTTCTCCGCAGCAGGGATCAGATTCTTCGTACCTTACAGGATAATCTTCACATGGCCCGTAATCGGATGAAACAGCAAGCAGATCAACACCGTTCTGAGTGCTCATTTCAAGTTGGGGATATGGTTTTTCTTCGTCTACAGCCATACAAACAATCCTCCCTAAAGCTGAAAGGGCGTCATAAGCTGGCCCCAAAATTTTATGGGCCTTATAAGGTTCTGCAGAAGATTGGTTCAGTTGCTTATAAACTGGACCTTCCTCCTTCTTCCCGCATTCATCCAGTCTTTCATGTTTCTTGTCTAAAGAAAGTTCTGGGCACCACTGTCAGAGCACAAACTACTCTCCCTGAAATGGATACGGAAGGATCCATTATCCTGGAGCCGGTGGCAATCATTGACCAGCGCACTCGCCAGCTTCGCTCTCGCTCCATCTCTGAGGTCTTGATTCAGTGGCATGGCATGCAACCAGAGGATGCTACCTGGGAACCCCTTCTTCAGATTCAACAACAATTTCCACACCTTAAACTTTGAGGACAAAGCTTTTTTTCTAAGGGAGAGGGGATGTTAGGAACCTGTGTGTTCCTTCTGTTTATTTTGTTAGAGTAGTGTTGTTGGACGCATATGCTTTGTAAGTCGTCCCGTGAGTATATTTTATTATCCCACATGCATAGGTAGTATTACTTTTCTAGATCGTACCCAGTATATAAGAATAGGTTTAGGCCCTTGATGAGCACGGACGAATTTATTGTATTGAGCTTGCTCAAAGGAGGTTACCCCCTCGAAGTGGCCTGCGATCAGTAGATTCATTCTGAGTTCTGCTATCACTTTGTATTCTGTTATTTCGAGCGTTCTCACGATATTGCTATAAGGAGGTTCATCACAAGAGGGAGTGGGAGAGGGAGAGAGAGGGGGATGGGAGTATGTGTAAGAGAGAAAGTAGGGGATGGGAGAGAGTGTGAGAGTGAGAGAGAGTAGGGGTGGCAAAGATAGAGTGAGAGTAGGGGATGGGAGAGAGAGGGAGAGTGAGAGAGAGAGAGAGAGAGAGAGAGAGAGAGAGAGATAGTAGGCAATGAGTTAGGAGAAATGGAAGTGTGTAAGAGAGATAGAGTAGGGGATGGGAGAGAGTAGGCAGTGGGAGAGGGAGTGCAAGAGAGAGAGGGGGGGGATGGGAATGTGTATACGAGAGATAGAGTAGGGGATGGGAGAGAGTGTGAGAGTTTGAGAGAGAGTAGGGGGTGGCAAAGAGAGCTTGTACAGGATGGGGGCGAGAGAGAGAGAGATTAGGGGATGGGAGAGAGTGTGAGAGAGAGTAGGGGATGGAAGAGAGAGAGTGAGAGTAGGGGATGGGAGAGAGAAAGTAGAGAGGGAGAGAGAGTACTTGAGAGAGAGATAGTAGGCGGTGCAAGAGGGAGTGGGAGAGGGAGAGAGAGGGGGGATGGGAGTGTGTGTGACAAATCTAGAGAGTAGGGGATGGGAGAGGAGAGAGAGAGGGGGATGGGAGTATGTGTGTCTATGAAAGAGAGAGAGTAGGGGATGGGAGAGGGGAGAGAGAGAGTAAGCAGTGGGAGAGGGATTAGGAGAGGGATATAGAGGGGGAATGGGAATGTGTGTAAGAGAGATAGAGTAGGGGATGAGAGAGAGTGTGAGAGTGTGAGAAAGAGTAGGTGGTGATAGAGAGAGCTCATACAGGATGGGAGAGAGTGTGTGTGTGTGTGAGAGAGAGAGATTAGGGGATCGAAGAGTGTGAGAGAGATTAGGGGATGGGGGAGAGAGAGTGAGAGTAAGGGATGGGAGAGAGAGAGTAGAGAGGGAGAGAGAGAACTTGAGAGAGAGAGATAGTAGGCAGTAGGAGAGGGAGTGGGAGAAGGAGAGGGAGAGAGATAGGGGGGATGGGAGTGTGTGTGACAGATTTGGAGAGTAGGGGATGGAAGAGAAGAGAGTGGGGGGATAAGAGTGTGTGTGTCTGTGAAAGAGAGAGAGTAGGGGATGGGAGAGGGGAGAGAGAGAGTAGGGGATGGAGGATAGAGAGTAGGTGGTGGGAGAGGGAGAGAGTGAGAGTAAAGGATGGGAGAGAGTGTGAGAGAGAGTAGGGGATGGGAGAGAGTGTGAGAGAGAGTAGGGAGAGGGAGATAGAGAGAGGGGGATGGGAGTGTGTGTGACAAATCTAGAGAGTAGGGGATGGGAGAGAAGAGAGAGAGAGGGGGATGGGAGTGTGTGTGTGTCCGTGAAAGAGAGAGAGTAGGGGATGGGAGAGAGTGTGAGAGTGTAGGGGGTGGCAGAGAGAGTACGGGATGGGAGAGATAGAGTGAAAGGATGGGAGAGAGTGCTAGAGAGAGTAGGGGATGGGAGAGAGTGTGAGAGAGAGTTGGGAATGGGAGAGAGAGAGAGTAGAGAGGGGGGGGGAGAGAGTGAACTTGAGAGCGAGAGAGAGATAGTAGGTAGTGGGAGAGGGAGCAGAAGAGGAGGAGAGAGAGGGATGGGAGTGTGTGTGACAGATCTAAAGAGTAAGGGATGGGAGAGGGGAGAGAGAGGGGTAATGGGAGTGTATATCTATAAAAGAGAGAGTTTAGGGGATGGGAGAGGGGAGAGAGAGTAGCAAGAGAGAGAGAGAGAGAGTAGAGGATGGGAGAGAGAGACTAGGAAGTGAGAGAGGGAGTGGGAGACGGAGAGAGGGGGGGATGGGAGTGTGTGTAAGAGAGAGTAGGGGATGGGAGAGAGTGTGAGAGAGAGTAGGAGGTAGAAGAGAGAGAATAGGATGGGAGAGAGAGAGAGAGAGTGAGAGTAGGGGATGGGAGAGAGTGTGAGAGAGAGAGTAGGGGATGGGAGAGAGTGTGAGAGAGAGTAGGGAGAGGGAGATAGAGAGAGGGGGATGGTAGTGTGTGTGACAAATCTAGAGAGTAGGGGATGGGAGAGAAGAGAGAGGGGGAATGGGAGTGTGTGTGTCTATGAAAGAGAGAAAGTAGGGGATGGGAGAGAGTGTGAGAGCGTGAGAGGAGTAGGGGGTGGCAGAGAGAGACTACAAGATGGGAGAGACAGAGTGAAAGGATGGGGAAAAGTGTGAGAGAACAGTGGGTGGCAGAGAGAGAGTACAAGATGAGAGAGATAGAGTGAAAGGATGGAAGAGAGTGTGAGAGAGTAGGGGATGAGAGAGAGTGTGAGAGAGAGTACGAGTAGGGGATGGGAGAGAGAGAAAGAGAGATTAGAGAGGGAGAGAGAACTTGAGAGAGAGATAGTAGGTGGTGGGAGAGGGAGTGGGAGAGGGGGAGAGATAGAGGGGGATGGGAGTGTGTGTGAGAGATCTAGAGAGTAGGGGATGGGAGAGGAGAGAGAGGGGGGGATGAGAGTGTGTATCTGTAAAAGAGAGATCTTAGGGGATGGGAGAGAGAGAGAGAGTAGTAGATGGGAGAGAGAGACTAGGTGGTGGGAGAGGGAGAGAGAGGAAGGGGGATGGGAGTGTGTGTAAGAGATAGTAGGGGATGGGAGAGAGTGTGAGACAGAGTAGGAGGTGGTAGAGAGAGAGAGAGAGAGAGAACGGGATGGGAGAGAGAGAGAGTGTGAGAGTGAGAGTAGGGGATGGGAGAGAGAGTGAGAGAGAGTAGGGGAAGGGAGAGAGTAGGGGGATGGGGGAGAGAGAGAGAGAGAGAGAGGATGGGGGAGAGAGAGAGAGAGAGAGAGAGAGAGAGAGAGATAGAGAGAGAGAGAGAGAGATGATAGTGGGAGAGGGAGGATGGGAGTGTGTGTGATAGATCTAAAGAGTAGGAGATGGGAGAGGAGAGAGGGTGAGAGAGGGAGAGAGAGTAGGTGGTGGGAGAGGGAGAGAGAGAGAGAGAGAGAGAGTAGGGGATGGGAGAGGGGAGAGAGAGTAGGCAGAGAGAGTAGGGAGGATAGAGAGTAGGGAGGATGGAGAGTAGGGAGGATGGAGAGTGATGTGTTTTGATATAGTGCGTACGCACTATAGTATGTACGTGCTATAGTGCATATGTGCTATGTGAAATCACCTAAAAATGCTCAAAAAGCAACTTTGGGGCCCATTTCATCCATTCTCTACTTTTGGTCTATTGTGCACTCCATTATTCTAACAGAAATCATGGGTTTCAACATAGCAAACACTATTTCAACACTTTTTGAAGCTAGCAAACACCAAATTCAATCATTGGATACACGATTTGAAGACTTTTTGAATATTCCTTGTATAGAAAAGGTTAGTGCAATCCATTTTAAATATTGTTTGTTGATATATAGATACAAATTTGATTATAATTTGACATGTTGTTTAATATATAGTGAATTCATTGAAAATTGTATGTTTTAATGAAATGTTATTTTGAAATGGTTAAGAATTTGACAAGTTGTTTGATATATATTGTGTATTCATTCAAATAATTATAATTTTTATATGTATTTGAATAATTTATAATTTAAACATTGTAAGTAATTCAAATGTTTGAATAATTTGACATGTAGAAATCATCATCATGCCAAGGAAGAAGCCAAAAACTTAGACAAATGAAGATAGGGAGAGAGATTTGGAAATTAAAAGAGATAAAATAAAATTACTACGTGAATAAAGAAAATTGCAAAGCAATAATGAAGAATTGACTTTCGAAGAGGATCAAGAACCACCGGTACAAAGAAACAAAGAGAAAGAATTGGAAAGACAAAGAGAACAAATGAGACTGTTACACTCAAAAAGACAATTGAATTGTGAAGTTACATCATCTTCCAATGTTGGAGTCATATCATCCACTACACCATCTTCCAATGTTGAAGTCATATCATCCTTTCATGTTGAAGAGACACTAATTTGTAGATCCGATGATATACACACTCCATCATGTCATGTTGAAGGCACAACATCAACACATCAAGTAGGTGATATTCCATCTTTTGCATCTTATTGCCAAGGCACATCATCTTTGGTTCAAGGTATGCAATACACTCAACATTATGTTGATGTTCAAAATGTTGAGAGAATTGAAGAGATTATAACACATTCTAGAATTCGTTTTAGAAGACTAAAATATTTGATTGGTATTGATACTAACATTTTGAAATCAATGCCTAACCAGATTAGTAAGCATACTTGTCAAAGAAAATTTAATCGTATGTGGAGATTATTTTTTGAAGAATTAAATATTATAGGTCAATGCCAATTATTTGTTGAAATGATGAGGAATTTGAAATTTAGGCCTATCATGAAGATTCTTAGGCTAAGAACAATGGAAGATTCAAATGAAAAAAGCATTGTAAAGAATCTAATGAGTGCTTATGACAAAGTGGATACTAACTCACGCATCAAAGATAGTAATATCACAAGATGAGTACTTAAATTGACAATAGTAAGTAGCCAAATGAAAAAAGCTCGACTCATGAGAAAGACAAGAAAAACATTAAAAATTGGTAGAGGTACTCTAAGGAGAGCCATGCTAAGGTGTGAAAGATTGGAAGATTTGACAAAAAATGAGTTATGGACATTTAGAGGTACACTACTGTGAAAGGATAAAGAAATTAGTGAAGCTTTGAAATCATTGATTGAATATTTTTGGAAAAATAACACACGTGTTTCCCCTAATCAAAGAGATGTTGTAAGAAGGAGGATTGGTAGCCAAAATCACGACCCACATGCGAAACATTTTTTGGACTCAACTTAGACACAATTTTTTGCAAAATTTATTGGTATGTATCCTCAAATTTGAATAAGTCAAAGATTTTTTGAGATGGGTAAACCTTTTTATGTGAAGATAAATCACACATGCACAACTTGTTGTTGTAGGATACATATTGAATTTTCTAACCATTTTGATGTTTTTAGGCATATACATGTGTTTTTGTATTCTTAATTTGTTTTGCAAGATTGTGACATGAATGAGCCACCAAGATCTTCAAGGGAATTCATATCCAAAATTTTATGTGAAATAGGCGATGGCCAACAATTTTACAAGACATCATGCTTGGATGGTATGTGCTTATTTTGTGGTTCTTTGCAACTTTTATCAACTTGTCAACATATGAATAGTACACATGCAATTGGAAATGAAATAGTAGATTATGAAAAATTTAAGACAGTGACATATGCTCTAAAAGATTGGAAACATGGTAAAAGATGTGATTTAGTCATTGAAAAGATTCTAGTGTATGAGTTCATGAAGATTTTTTGTGAAAAAATTATTTATGAGTATGCAAGGCATACCCATAGAGCTCGATTGCTGAATTTTCAATTCAAGTTGTGCAAGGATATGTTTCCACTAGATACCATTGTTTTGGTTCTAGATTTCACAGAGAACTGCACACTACAACCAAAAAATGAGGTGCAAGCAAAGTATTATACTTCTCAATAGGTTTTCATATTTGTTCACATAACATTCATGCATTCACCTACAAGTACAGAGGATGACAGGAAGATTTTGAGGGAGTACCATTTTTACATCAGCGATGATCGATCACATTCTACAAAGTTTGTACATGGTTGTTTTCAACTATTTTATGGAGATTTGGCTAACAGGGGCATAACATATCATCAGCACATTATTTGGTCAGACAATTGTGCATCTCAATTCTAAAATGCATAGATGTTCTATTGGTTGAGCAGGATGCATAGGTTGTGTAGAATTCAATATATGTGAAATTTCACAAAGGCTGGTCATGGAAAGGGAGAGCATGATGGTTCAGGTGCATGCATCAAAAGAGCCCTGGCTTGTGAAGACCTAAAGTACAAAGATGGAGCAATATTGATAGATGAAAAATCCATTGTCCAATGGTGTAACACTACAATGGGTCCAAGTAAGGAAGGTGAGTCTATGGTTCATAGATTTTTTGGGTTCATAGATAATACTAACATTGCACCATATCAAGATTGTTGAATGCTAACAGGATCTAGTGAGTTACACTCTTTTAGAAGCTTTGATGCAAGTTCATGGAGTATCCACACATAAAAAATGGCATGCTATTGTCCACCATGTGCAGAGGAAAATTGGGATGACTGTGAGTCGACTAAATGGGTGGACAAATAGGATATATGAGTTTTGGACCCAATTGACACCTATCATCCCCCACAAGCACTGGAAATCGTATAGATGGATTTGTCTATTGGCTTTGATTGATTGTCTGATCTAGTGCAACCTGGTAATATATATATTTATATATCTTTGTAATTTCAATATGTAACTTTATAACTTTTACCTAACTATTTTCTGAATCTATGACCACATTTTGTACATTTGTCATTGCAGGCCATGTTTTTACTGTTATTGCACCTGAAAACAATGAAGAAGGGACAAATTATTATTTGTTTCATTGTGTCCAAGCCAAACAAAAATTGGATCACTCAATTATAGATGGTGAAGGTTTAGAGTACCATGTCGGTGCGATGGTTGTAACAGACACATGGCTTAGATGATATTCTATGAAGAACCCTAACTTGTGGTTATTTGAGGATTGGCAAACAGAGAGGAAGATTCTTCATTATTCAAACCTTGTTGTCGCATCAAATGTCCACTTGATAAAATATAGTGTAAAACCACATAATAAGATTCTTTGGAAAGTTCACGAGTCAGACCACGAGGCAATAGTTGAAACATTAAAATGTTGAATAGATCCAATTGGCTCATTAGATTAAATAGAGAGAGAGAGAGAGAGAGAGAGAGAGAGAGAGAGAGAGAGAGAGAGAGAGAGAGAGAGAGAGAGAGAGAGAGAGAGAGAGAGAGAGAGAGAGAGAGAACATGAAAATTCTTTAATAGGACCCATTTTTAGATTAATCATTTGAATAAGTGAAAGTTTAGAATTTGTTGTTTAGATCAAAATGTAATGAAATAACACTAAAATTTTTAGAATTTGAATGGTTTGTGATGTAAATTCATGATTGTGTGCATGTAACCAGAAACTTCAAACTAGCAAAAGCAAGGATACAATGGGAGAAGTTTTCAATACTCATCGAGCAAGGGTTATCATACAACTCAGAAAGAAAGGATTTGTACAAATAGATAATTCTTAATGACAAGCCAAATTCATTTTTTGTCATTCTCTAATTTTAGTGGATTAATCTTATCTTAGATTTTTTACTGTGCTAATTCTTCATTTGCAAGTTATCAAAGAAGAGGGCTAATAAAGTCAAAACACTAGTGATAAAGGGTGAGACACCAAAATCATCTATGAAATGGTATTATCAATTCACATCCTCAATATTTATTAGTGCTTTTTGTTCAAGTACCATTGTGTGTTAATCATCTTATGCCTGGAATTGCAAAGTATCACAATCATCAAAAAGTAAGAAGGAAAATAGGTCTCGATCTAATGATAATGGGGCAGTTACAAATATAGTTCTCTCTAAGGATAATGTTGATCAGCTGATGTATAGGTTGAGAGAACCAAAAGACTATTTAGGTCTACTAAAAAGAAATCAAACTTTTGATATTTTAGGATATAAAATGTATATTGATGGATTTGACAAGAATTAAAAGTATACAGACAATCAATTTAGTCTTCCATAAAATGGTTCTTATATTAAAAATATTTACTGTATTTATTGTTTTGTTCTAGCATTTAATTTGATTTAAGTGATGCGGGTATATATTGGGTAGGTTCAGTGTATGCTTTGAATAGTAAAGAACAAGTTCTAGAATCACCTTATAAGTTGATTGAATAGTAAAGAAAAAGTTCTAGAATCACCCTATATTCTAAAACAAGTAAGAGAACCAAGAAATGATTTATCCATGATCATCACAAGATGACCATCTCAAAAGTGTTTACTGAGCTCATTTTCCTGGCTACAAGACTAATACTCTTAATTTTCTTCCAAACCATGGTTTCTTGTAACAGATACCCAAGAATACTTACAATCATTGCATTCCAATTTAAAATGCAATGTAAATGGGCTAATAATGCCTTAGGAGTCTAGAAAGACTTATCAATAAGTTTAATCAAGTCATAGGATCAGTTGAAACGTATTAGTATTCATTAGGAGTCAATAAGAGTCTTTTTGTTAAAAAGTTTCAAATTTGAAATAAGCCTAACGGCTAGTTAGGATTATGGGCTTTTTAGGATTGTTTTAATGTTTTATTAGTTGTAAAGGCTCACAACCGAATAGAGGAGGTTAGAATGGGAATTTATAAATCCTGGAGAGGCCTAGGATCTGAACACGAAGAAGAATAAGAGGGTACTGTACAAAAATTCCAGATTTGAGTGAATAAAATTTAGTTTTTCCTGTCATTTGCACTATTTCTTTGAATGATTTCATTGTATCTTCATTGACTACAGAATTCAACTCTTGTAGGGATGAATTAAGACTTTCATACAGTCATTTCATGGTTGTTTAAAGTGACATTGAAGCATTAAAAGTCTCATTGTCTTGTTATCTACACTAATAGTGTTGTAACAGTCCCAAGAATTTAACTGTTTTGAGGGGTTTTATGATGAATTGATCCATTCTTTGGGTATTTTCTTGCTACTTCCTAGGGAATGGATATATTATAACATGTTTCAAATGATACTAACTGATTTATGTGCAAGAAGAAAAATTTAAGGGGTGATCATTGTGACTAATAGTGGGAAAAAGAGAGGAAAATGCTGCTACAAGTACACCAGTAGAAAATTTACCTTAATGAGGGTATGATTTTATGTTTTTATGAGTTATTTAATGTCCTAAATATGGTGTTTAGTCTTTGAATAAGTATTAGAAGTGATTGGAAGTGGGAGAACCATAAAACCCTTGTTTTGCACCATTTAATGAGAGGGTTTGTTGGAAAGCATGCCTTGAAGAGTCAACTTGGAAAAAGGAATACAAAATCCTTAGTTTGGCATCAAAATACCATATTTTGGAAAGTTTGGAAGTCTAGAGGTAAGTTTAAAGCACACTTGCTTTGTAAAAGTGGCCTAATTAGGCCTAATTCTAAGAAAAACTACCCTATTCTGTACAATCTTTACAAAGGAGTGATATCTTGTTTTTATATATGTTATACAAATTTGAAAAGGGTATCTAAAACAAGTTTTTATTTTCTTAGTGTTTTGGAAAGTTTGTGAGATAAGTCCAAAAAACAATTTTTGTTGACCTAATAGAGAGAGCAGCCTAGTCAAGGGGGGTAACTTGGTTTGTGCATGAACTTGAGTTTTGGGGTTATAAAACCTATTGAAACATGTCCATTTAAGTCTATTAAAACACTTTGTGAGGTTGAAATAGATAGTTGAAGGTATATTCCAAATTTATGCATTTGAGTGCCTTTAAGAAGCCTAGTGAACCTTGTGCACCATTCAACTTTGTGAATTTATTAGTGAAGTTTTGATGTTACCTCCTTGGATCTACATCAGTTAGTCTTGTAGATCCAAAGGTTTAGAGTTCATTTATTTAAGCCTTTTGAATGATTATTCTCTGATAAAAGATTATCCTCTAACAAAAAAGTTCACTTCCCAATCATATTCCACTATCTCATAATTGGCTATATAAAATTGGCTAGTTGTAATAAAAATGGTGCATACAAAATTGGCTAGTTGTCTCTACCATCTCATACTCTTCCTAGGATCTCCCATAAATTCTTGAGTATCCTTACGCCTTTTTTTAACCTCATGGTTCCTATTTCCAACTATAGAGGATGGAATATCAACCTTTATATCTTCTTGATGCATTTCATGTTGCACCGGCTTTTCCATATTTTTTGAATCCTCACCACATGATCCTACTTTGTGCTAGTAACTATACTTAAGATTTCATGCCTTTGACTTGGTCAATTTATCCTTGTAGCTTTTATCAGCTACTCACTTTGATGATCTAGAAGAAAATATTTATATCTTCTAAATGCCTTTTCCTCCATGAGCATAACATCGCATCTGAATATAATTCTTCAAGTGTTTGGAAGAAAATTCCTATATTCCTTTGAGGTTTTACTATACCAAACAAAGTACCCCATATCTATAATCAGATCTTACTTAGTACATGTGTATCACTTGGAATATGAAAATATATCAAACTTCCAAATATATTGAAGCAACTAACATCTAGCTTCTTCCCTATGAAAGCTTCCTCTGGTGTCATCTTCCCTAGCATCTTGTGTGGATATTTTTTGTATGTGTATACTATTGTACTACATGTCTCTTCCCATAGGTAACAAGGCATGTCCTGGTCATGTAGCATATAACACTTTCTACCTTATATATAGAATGATTCTTTCTCTCAAAAACTCCATTCTACTATATATTATAAGGAATATTTCAATCTCTTTTGATTCCTTCCTTGGTATTTCCTTTGTACTAGATAAAGAACAACCTAAAATCTAGTGTCACTCATTAGAAAAGATTCTTTTGTAAACTTCCCCAAAAAATATCCTTTACATGCATCATAATGATCTGTGCTTATCTCTAGAATACATGTCACTATCTCTTGAAGAAATTTAAGTTATCCATGACGAATAAGGCCATCCTCCTATTCCATATCTCTCTAAGATCTCTAGGATTATTTTTACTCATGAGTGCCTTAGGAGTATACAATTGCAACCTATAAATGAAATCAATCCTAACTCCAATATTTATAGGCAATATCCAATCCTTATACTTTATTAGAACATGTGCCCCTCTAAAGAGTACATTATACTCTTTATCATAAAAGGTAGATATAGAAATTAGATTCCTACATAAACTTGTAACATAAAACACACCATGAAGTAAATTATCTTTCCATTCTCCCTCTAAAACTAGACAATCTTTTTCATAATTGGTTTGAGTTTGGACAAGTTCCCATAGAAATATGGAGACCTGTTTCCTCCTCTTTATTAATGGATAAGTACTCTCTAATTCATTTCATATGTTATACAATGACAATGACACCCAAATTCTACATTGTGATACAATGACAATGCTAATGGATCAGCATTAATTCATACAACTAGACACTTAGAAATGGGCCACACTATCTTTTCAACTCTTTATACATCCTTTAACCACTTCTTAGGGATTCCAAAAGATCAAACTCTGATTCTATTCCAGCACCAACTAACACCCACTTTGAGTCACAGACCTAATTGGCCAAATTAGGTTGGGTTACAAAATAAGTAAGATTAAATGGGTTCAAGACCTGACTCCACCCCTTGGAACTCTTCTTCACATCCAATTAAAATTCCTACACCCTTCACTTGGGTCAAATCAATCAGTTTGGAAGCCTGAACCTTCTTTCTTCTTCAAATCTAGACTAGACATAATGCAATGTTCAATTTAGGGCTTGCTAGTAAAAATAGGTAACCTACACCTACAATTATAAATCTATGCCATCTTGAAGTACCCTCTCCTAACTTGAATTCTCCAAAGTGGCATTGAAATCCCATGGTGGAATAGCAAGTTAGGGCCATCTTGAAGAAACCCTCAAATTTAGGGTAAATCTGACCAACCTCTACAAAAACTGATGTAACTTTTGTTGTAGATAAGGTAAAGACTTAAAACCAAATGAAATGGAATTCTAACTCAATCCTCTATCCAACCATACCAAAATTTTACTACTACCAATCTGTACAGGCCATACAAAATTGAAACAACAGAGAAAAGGGCAGAAATTCTAAGTTTTATTCAATGTTTTCTACTCATTGGTCAAGTTGATCAGATATAAGTATGGATATCTACTATGGTTGGATAGCTTTGTGAATATTCTTTTTGTTGCACTTGGAATGAGGTTCTAATTCACTCTACAACTCAAGATATTCCCATTTTACTAATTGTTGTCCCCATTTTGTGCCATTACCTAGGTTTCATCTATTTTCCCACATATCTTAAGATTCTAGCATGGAAAATTAATGACCCTTGGTGGAATCTGAGTTAGGACAAAAAAAATTATGTTCCTTTTGGTTTTAGGTCAAAAGAATGAGGCTAGGGAGAAAAAATTGATGCCCTAGGCATGCAAGATCCATGTGCATGCTATAAATTTTTAGCAACATCTTCCATAACTCGCTACAGAGAAGGTTTTGAGGCTTGAAAATTAGTATGTGATCATCTTACATGATCCCCCTCATGTTCCAGTTTCTAGTTGGAATTTTTGCTCAAGGGGTAGGATACTTCCTTTGTTAATGGATGCCTAATTGCCTACATTCCTAAGTGAGCCTTAAAAAACTCAGTTGTTGCATACTTCTCTTGAGATCCCAAGGCTTTAGTATGTTTTATAAAACCCAAAAGCATATCCAAATCAGTGATTCTTTTGTTTGGTTTGTGAGGAGATGTTTGTGATTTTCCATGTTCAAGGCTACAAGCCTAGTCTTGACTTTGTGAAGCAACTAGCCAATGAAAGTTGCATAGTTTGAATCTAATGTTGGATTCATGTTAGTTTGGACCTAAATAGACCCTTTCCATGCTTAGAAGTCACCCCTAGTCATTATTTGTATTTGTGGGTTTTGTGTCAAATATGCCTATGGACCACTTTTTAGGCATAAAAATGAGCAATATAGGTGATTTTTCAAGGCAAAAAAGAATTTTATTTTTCTTAGAAGGTTATAAATTTCCTTAGGGTCATTAGGTTAAGTTTTAGGTGTCTAGGAATTAAGATGTCAAAAATTGCAAAAAATTGCAAAAGTTGTCAAAGCAAAATTGCAAAAATGCTAACAACTTTGCAGGAGTTTGGGAATTGGTGAAGGGATGAGCATTTGAAAATAAGTTATTTTACTATTGCTGAACCTTTTCTAAGTCATAGAATTGGAATCAAGTGAAAAATGTAAAAATTGCACTTTTTGTGCAAAGTTGCATTGTTGAAAGTTGTAAAAGTTGCTCAAATTTGCAACTTAGTGGAAAAAGGGTCATGGGATCGAACTGTCTACTCCATTAGCTCTAGGTGGCTGAGTAAACCCTATCCCCAACCTTTTCCTATCCCCTTCATTTCTTGAACATTCTCGAGCACATCGAACCAAAATGTCCCTAAGGGTCACTAAATGCCATAGGGTTGCGATCTTTGACAAGTCATATCTCAGAGCTTGTGTGAGATATGGATGTGATTCTAGTTCCTATAGGATGGTGTTGTAGAGAGATACAATAACCTCTCTTTATTTTTGGAGATCACACTCTATTTTCATTTTACAATGCCATCTCGAGTGATGCTAAAACTTGTAGTATTTGCCAGTACAAAGTTGCCAACTGTCAAATCTCTCTCACCTTTCATCATGGGATCAAATTGTCTTCTCTATTAGCTCCAAGTGGCTAGGTAAACCCTATCCCCAACCTCATTCCATCATGTTCAATGTTTGAACATTCTCAAGCACACCAAACCAGAATATCCCTAAGGGTCACTAAATGCCATAGGGCTATGATCTTTGATAGGTCATATCTCAGAGCTCGTGTGAGGTATGGATGCAATTCCAATTCCTAAAAGACTGTGTTGTAGAGACCTACAATAACCTCTCTCACTTTTTGGAGATCACAATCCATTTTCATTTTACAATGCCATCTCGGCTGATGTTGAAACTTGTAGTGTTGGCCAGTACAAAGTTGCCAACTGCCAATCTCTCTCACCTTTCGTCATGGGATTGAAATGTCTACTCTGTTAGCTCTGGGTGGCTAGGTAAACTCTATCCCCAACCTCATCCTATCCCCTTCAGTGCTTGAACATTCTTGAGCACACTGAACTAGAACGTCCCTAAGGGTCACTAAATGCCATAGGGTTGTGATCTTTCATAAGGTATATCTCGGAGCTCGTGTGAGGTATGGATGTGATTCTAGTTCCTATAAGACAGTGTTGTGGATACCTATAATAAGCTCTCTTTCTTTTTGGAGATCACACTCTATTTTCATTTTACAATGCCATGTTGGGTGATGCTGAAACTTGTAGTGTTGGCCAATACAAAGTTGCCAACTGCCAAATCTCTCTCACCTTTCGTTGTGGGATTGAACTATCTTCTTCGTTAGCTCCAGGTGGCTAGGTAAACCCTATCCTCAACCTCATCCTGTCCCATTCAGCACTCGAACATTCTCAGGCATGCCAAACCAAAATTTTCCTAAGGGTCACTAAATGCCATAAGGCATATCTTAGAGCTCATGCGAGGTATGGATGTGATTCTAGTTCCTACAGGATGGTGTTGTGGAGACCTACAATAACCTTTCTCTCCTTTTTGGAGATCACACTTCATTTTCATTTTACGACACCATCTCGAGTGATGTTGAAACTTGTAGTGTTGGCTAGTACAAAGTTGCTAATTGCTAAATCTCTCTCACCTTTCGTCGTGGGATTGAACTGTCTACTCAGTTAGCTCTAGGTGGTTGATTAAACCCTATCCCCAACCTTGTCCTATCCCCTTCAGTGCTCAAAAATTCTTGGGCATGCCAAACCAAAACATCCCTGAGGGTCACTAAATGCCATAGGGTTGCGATCTTTGACAGGGCATATATCAAAGATCGTGTGAGGTATGGATGTGATTCTAGTTTCTACAGGAAAGTGTTGTGGAGACCTACAATAACCTCTCTCACTTTTTGGATATCACACTCCATTTTCATTTTACAATGCCATCTCGGGTGATGCTAAAACTTGTAGTGTTGGCTAGTACAAAGTTGCCAACTGCTAAATCTCTCTCACATTTCATCGTGGAGTCAAAATTTATGCTCTATTAGCTCTAGGTGGCCAAGTAAACCCTATCCCCAACCTTTTTCTATCCCCTTCAGCGCTCGAACATTCTCGAGCATGCCAAACCATAACATCCCTAAAGGTCACTATATGTCATAGGGCTATGATCTTTGATGGGGCATATATCAGAGCTCGTGTGAGGTATGGATGTGATTCTAGTTCCTATAGGATGGTGTTGTGGAGCCCTACAATAAGCTCTCTCTCATTTTGGAGATCACACTCCATTTTCATTTTACAACGCCATCTTGGGTGATGTTGAAACTTGCAGTGTTGGCCAGTATAAAGTTGCCAACTGCCAAATCTCTCTCATCTTTTATCGTGGGATTGAATTGTCTGCTCTGTTAGCTCTGGGTGGCCAGCTATATGTGGCTTAATCAATTTGGCCAAGTAAATGTGCCAAATCTCTCACACCTTTCGTATGTCTTTGTTGATGTGTTCCTAGATTCTAAATATAAATTTGAACTCAATTGACATGGCTATAATGATATGTAGGTAGTACTTTACAAAGTGTTTAATGGTTATCTAATTTCAACTTATTATATGATGCAACTGAGTACTAACTCAGTTATCATATATGGTATGTTGTACTATTTAATTATTTTCAAGAACTAATGCTTATCGTTCATCCAAATTTAGTTGTTATAAAGATACAAATGTTTTGAATGACTTCTTGCTAATACTATTCTTCTATCAAATCCAAATTTCAACTCTTTTGTGGATCTACAGGCTCAATCATAAGCCCATAGGATTGGCCAAGAGAAAACTGTGATTGTGTATCAATTGATTACAAAATGTTCAGTTGAGGAAAAAACGTTGCAACAATCAAGAAGAAAAATGGCCATGGAGAATCTGGTTATGAATTCTTATAAGAATGGAACTATTAAGGAATTGCATGATATATTAATCCATGGTGCAAGGAATATTCTTAATGAGCATCGAATTACTACTACATCTATTAAATACACAAAGGAAGATATAGAAAATGTACTTAATAGAGAGATTAATCTAAAAGAAAAGGACATTTCAGAAGAAAATGATTATCTTGGTGCCATCCAAGGTATGTCAATTACTCAAGATGAAGAGACAAAACCTACAGTTAATGGGAAAGAGTGGGAAGACCTTCTTGAACCCATGAAAGAAGTTACAGATAATGAGGAAGAGTTGGGAAGGGGAAAGTGACAAAGGAAAGAAGTAACATATGCATGTGAGCCTATGTCAGATGACGATGATGAATACTCATCATTTGCTAGTAGCTCAAGTAGTGACAAAAGCTCTTCAGCACACATGTACACAGATGCAAAAAATTTAGATAGAGAAGTAACAAGTGCTATAGAATTATCCACTAAGCAATGTGAAATGAAGCCTTAGATTGGATCATTATGCACTTCATTCTAGCACCACATATGTTCCAATTAGAAATTTCTATTCATCAATGCCCTTGCATTTACAGGACTTGGGAAGCCAAGATACTCAAGTTGGGCATGATCCCTCAAAGTTTTTGTCAAAATATATTAATGATCTTAATAGAACAACAAAAAGTTCATTGCCACCTTTGGTGAGGCAGTCTCACTCATTTTACAATGAAGGCTAGATTTCTACAATCCAAGGTTTTAATTTAGCTAACAAATGGAGAGCTTCTCAAGCTACTGATTTCTTTCATGGAGTTCCTAATAAATCTCAAGGTTCTCATTTAGGTGACCAACTACTAGGAGGTCCATGAATAGACCCACTGATTTCCCACTTTTGGTGTTGGGAGGTCTTGGAACATCAAAATCCACTTTGTTACCTTGTGGGAAGAAGGTCATTGCTGATCCAATAAGGGGAAGTCAGATTCTTGTCTCCCTTGGGTGAGTGGGGTTTGTAACCTATTGGAAACTTGTATTATCTGTGATGGATTCATTTGGAAGTGAGTCGTAACCCTTGTTTAGTCCTTGTGGAGTTAGGATAATTTGGGTAGTAGGTTTATTTGTTTGGTGCTTCCTCGTGCATACTCTGCATCATCCCCCATCTTGAATCCTTTCTATGACGTGCAATGGAAATCTTACATAGTCTGATTTAAACTTTTTTAAATATTTAAATTGTTAATTAATGCTCTTCTCTCATAGTAATTTCAAAGTTGACTCAATGCATGTTTGTGCAATAATTTGTTATATGTTGTTAATACAATATATTAATTTGATAATATTTAAGATTAACTTGAATAATTAAATTTATAATTTTTTTACATAGAAAGAATCATTTATGACCATTGCATTGTACTCAAATGAATCTAATCTACACATTAATCTAGGACACCTACATGGTTGATTATTATTTGTATGAATACAAAGTTGGTGTAGTTGAAGAATTTGACCTTGGATAACACAAGATAACACAACTCTTGCGATCTAGCGATCCCTCCCAAGGTATTTTCCATACCACTAATCCTCACAAAAAACTTAAGACATAAAATATATGGGTGAAATAGAGGGTAGGAGCATAGTTATAATATCACTTTGTGCATTGGGTTAATACTATAAAGGGTAGGATTGGTGCAATGTTGATTTGTAGGTAATACCATTATAGATCTTGCATTGTTACTATACTGATTGGGACCTATATTATATTATCATCTACTTTATCTAATGCTCAATGTATTTTGAATTTGATTGCTTTGATTTGGAATAAACTAGTAGCAGATATTATTTTTGTTAAGGGAAGTGTTAGGTATATTACAGTAATAGATTTCTTTCTAGGGCATTTGATCCTTTTGTGACTGCCTCAGAAACAAGTCAAGCTATCAAACAGTGCCTCTTAAACTTTTTGAGATTGATCTTGACTGATAAAGTTTATTACTAATCAATATTATATCAAAAATTCAAACTAATTAGGTATTGAATTAAACTTGATAAACAAATGACAGAGAAGGAAAACTTTAAACATGAACATGATCATAAATCATATGACGATGACATATTGGAAATGATTAACTTATGCTTAAAAAGTGATAAAGTTTACTGTTAATCAATATTCTATCAAATTTTTGAATAGATTAGGTATTGAATCTAATGTCATACATGAACATATCTAATTTAATGTCATACATGCACATATCTAATTTAATGTCATACACGAACATATCTAATTTAATGTCATACATGAACAAACATATAATATAAAATGATAACCAATAATGTCATGTACATTAACAAACACATAATATATTATGATAACCAATAATGTCATATATGAACAAACATGTCATTTATTAACCAATAATGTCATATGTCAAATAATGTCATACATCAAATAAATGTCATACATCAAATATAAAATGTCATATATACATCAAATTTGTATCAAATACATCCACTGATGCCCATATATATATACATGTCTATCAACTATATATTTTCCTTCCCACGAGGGGAAGGAAACAAATCTCTCAAGGTCTTTTGTCGTCGTGTGGGGGGAGATGGTGGATATGATGGGGTCCTCCTAACACGCTCACTCGTCCTCTTGTTGAGGCTCTGCTCTAACTCAAGCTGATACAAAAAAAGTAGATATGAATCAATATTTATTATACATTGAAATCAAATATATTTACACATAAAAAGTTGATTATTTTCTTATCGCCATCAAATAGTAGCTTTGTAAGTCCACCTTGAAGGCTCGTGGATGATCAGGCATAACGAGACCCTACAACAATTCAATCAATATAATTACTTATAAATAACATTAGAAATTTTGATAATAACTATTATAAACAACAACTAAAACCAAGAAAATTCTTTCATACCTCAATCAATGGTTGTGAGCTACCCATAGCTGCAACCACTCCATGATCAATGAATTGTAAGAGATGAGGAGTGTTCGACATCATGAGTTGCATGTCATACAATACACGTTACATGTAACATGAAACATGAAACAAATATAATCAAATGAATTAAATTAACATGAAACAAGTGTACCTGTACATAGCTTGTATGATGTTTATGCTCCAAGTCTGTAGTAAATGTTGACAGACATGTAGAGAACTGATGCACATGCATAAAAAATTTTGTCAATCCTTAATATGATTACTTTATATATATATATATATAAATGATTAAATTGATACATACCTCTGGACTTGTGGATGAGACAAAAAATGGGGCCAGAGGATCGCTGCTAGGCCTGCCAACACTCTGACCCTGAATTTTGAACAATGTCAATAGATGCTAATTATTTAATCATTAATTCACTATACATATGAAATGTGATCAAATTAGTAAATTATAATTGTAATTTACCTATGTGTCAATGCCAAATGTGTCATTCAAGAACTGATCAATGACGAGCCCATCATCCACACCATCTCCCGCATGAGTGCCAAATGTGCATAAGGATCTGCATGAAGTGCACATGTGACCATGATGCATAGAAGGATCCCCCTCAACTAACGGGCTCATGCAATGGATGAGGGTCTATGTCAAAGCATTAATGGTCCCTAGAGCACTGGCCTCTACATGTTCTTTCACAACTGAAGGAATAGTCACATGCTCGCATTGTGGCTTGACCACAAGTGCCCTAACTACATTAGGGTCATGACATGATCCTAGCCTCTCAAATGATGACCCCCCACCTCTACCCTAGTAGTCTAATATATCAAAATAATTGGGGATCCCCCCAAGGACAAACTCACAATATAATTTCTTCAAAAAATACATAGGGACCTCATGATTGTTGCAAGGAGGGGCATCAAAAACCATCCACTGTCTATCCCAAAAATTATTTCTAATAGCATCGTGTATGCACCAATGGATGGGGAACCATTTATTACCCTCTCTAATAGTATTTTGCTCACAGGGTTTTCTAAATAATGCACATATTCTACCTTTTGGTATTTCTTTTTTTTAAACATCTTCATATGACAATTTATTTGCATAAAAAATCTTTTGTCCATCCCTCTTAACCCACCAAACATCTAACTGACCACTAATTGAGGCTATCTAGGTCTTAATGGATTCAAGGGATGATGCCAATTGAGCCCTCATTGGATTGGTTTGTCTAGATTCTTTCAAGCAACCAATGAATCCTTCTAATTCAGTTTTGCCTCTCTCTATTTCATTTATTATATTTTCTTGTGTGCCAAGTGGAGATCTTGCAATTGGTTTAGGCTACAAAATTTTTTGTTCTTCTTGGGGAGGGTTTTGGTTTTGATTTTCTTGAGGGTTTTGAGGTTCTTGGGGATTTGCCAGTTGATTATTGACATTTCCTGATAAAAAAATCAATTAAAATCTAAATAAATAAACAAATCTAAATAAAAATTGTAAAAACCCTACAAAACAATATTAAAAACCTACAAAACAATATGAAAAACATATCAAACAATGCAAAATGAAATTCAGATCACATACGGCATGGGTGTGGGCTTGCTTGTGATCTCAAATTTCATCGACGAGGAGGCATATTGGCAAGGTGGGAGGTGAAAAGCTTTGTTTTGTAAATTTGTGTACTCACTACTATTGGAAGAAAGTTAAAATCAGAGATAAAACAAACGGGCTATGGGTATGCAGCCCATTTATAAAATTTTACTTTTTTCAAAGTGCGTATGCACTATAGCACTTGTGCGCTATTCAAAAGTGGAAAAAAAAAACCACAACTTGGTGCATATACCCCTTAGTTAACACTCTTTTCTACATAACTTCCCTCGATGCTCGAGTGAGCTTGATAGATACTGCCTTCTACACAGAGTAAACTCAAGAACACTCGGTAGACTAGGAAAACTATATTCACTGACCAAGTGAGCTTGGCATGCACTGACTATCAACTAATATGACATTTTTGTAACATCAAAGACAACACGCAATTAATCAATTGCATCTAACAATCTCCCTCTTTGGCATTGATGGCAACACAACATGTCATAGCACAATGAAATTTTGAGAATAAAACTCCCTTTGTTAGAAAGTTTCTCCCTCTTTGATTTTATACAAAAAACTTCTCTTATAGAATTCTCCCTCTGTGAAGGAATTGCTTAACTTCTCTCTTTACAAAATTTTAGAAAAAGATATGACAGTAAACTTCTACCTCTTTGACAACACATGCCAAAGACAATTATGATTAATATCAATGTACTTTGAGTACAAATTCATCTACAATTTGTCCTTGTCAATACTTAATCAATTGATTGATCTTCAACTTATTTCCTATTGATGCATCACTAAACTTTATTTAATGAGCTTCAGATAGGGGAATGACCCCTAGCTTACCTCTTAGATACAAAAATGCATCCTTAGGTAATGGCTTTGTGAATATATCTACAATTTGTTCTTCTATATGCACATATTCCAATCTGATTTCTTTGTCTTGTACTAATTCTCTTACAAAGTGATGTTTTATAGCAATGTGCTTTGTTTTGGAGTGCATTACTAGATTCTTTGATATGTTGATTACACTTGTGTTATCACAATACATCACTATTGGCTCTTTGATTTCCACCTTCATTCCTTCCAACAACAGTTTGAACCAAACAATGTTAGAACAATTCACTACTACTGCTACATATTTTGCTTCTGCTATGGATTGAGATGTGCAGTTTTGCTTCTTACTTGTCCAAGATACCAGCCTTTTAACAAGAAAGAATGCTTCATCACTGGTGCTCTTTCTATCATCAAGATTTCCTACCCAATCAGCATTAATAAATACTTTTGGGTCAAGGTTGCCTCCAAGTTTGTACCATAAGCCATAGTCTTCAGTACCTTTTAGATATCTTAAGATTCTTTTTATTGCCATCATGTGGTTTTCTCTGGGTTTAGCTGAGAATCTTGCTACTATCCCAACTGCTAAGGCAATATCAAGCCTTGTATCTACCACATACTATAATTTCCCAATCATTGAATTATATAAGGTGTGATCTACTTCTTTGGAGTCATCATCTTTGGTAAGATTAAGTCCAATACACATGGGGGTTCCAACTGGTTTTGAATATTTCTTGAGTATCTCTTTGATGTATTTAGATTGAGTGATATAGATACTATTTATGTTCTGTTGTATCTATAATCCAACAAAGAGGTTTATTTCACCAAACATGGACATCTCAAATTCCTTATTTATTTGTTCTAAAAATTCTTTGCATAAGTCATCATTTCCTATGAATAGAATATCATCCACAAATATTTCTGCCTATGCAATCTTCTTATCTAGTCCTTCCTTGATGTATATGTTGTTGTTATCATTTGTTCTTTGAAAACCAATCTGTATCAAATAGTTATGCAGTCTTTCATACTAGGCTCTAGGAGCTTGTTTGAGACCATATAGGGCTTTATGTAATTTTAAGACCATGTCTTTTTTTTCTGGATCAACAAAACCTTCTAGTTGTTCAATGTAGACTTCCTCATCAAGAATTCCATTCAAGAATGCAGATTTAGCATCCATCTGATATACTTTGAATCCTTTGTGATTTGTATAAGAAATTAAAGTCCTAACACCTTCTAATCTTGCAACAAGGGCAAAAGTTTCATCATAATCAATACCTTCTTCTTGAGCATAGCCTTTACATTCCAATCTTGCTTTGTTTCTTGACACTTTTCCATCTTCATTCAGCTTATTTTTGAATACCCATTTTGTACCAATTACATTTTTATCTTTGGACCTAGGTACAAGAGTCCAAGTTTTATTCTTCTCTATCTATTCTATTTCTTCATTCATATCCTCAATCCAACTTTCATTTTCCAATGCATCTTTAACACTTCTAGGTTCAAATTCAACAAGTAAACATGTACCTTTTAGTTTGTTTCTTCTCATTTTTCCATCAAATTTATCTCCAATGATCTAATCAGGTGCATGATGCCTTTTGACATATTTAGCCAATATAGGTTCTTTAACTTTTGAATGAATTGAGTTGTCTTCATTTTGAATTTCAACTTTTGGCTTGGCTTCTTCTATCTATGGCTCGAGTTCTTTAGACTTGGTATGCACTAACTCGATAGCCTCTAAATGTGACTCAGGTCCCTGTGACTCGATTTGCACTTCTTGCAACTCAAAAACTGATGGAGATTTGGAGAGCTCAAGATATGAAGTCTCCTTTCGGTCAAATGTGTTTGGAAATGTATTAGGTTCATAGTAGACAAATCTTATGTAATAAAAATTTTTCTTTTTTCTTCAATCTTTTTTGTAAATTCATCAAGTCTCACATGTGCACTTTCTATGATTTTGTGAGTGGACAAATTCAAACATTTGTATGCTTTACTTCTGTAGGAATATCCTAGAGATATACCTTCATCGCCTTTTACATAAAATTTTCCTTTTCTAGATTCTTTCAAGATATAACATTTGTTGCCAAATACTTTCAAGTAACTTACATTGGGTTTGTAGCCATACCATAATTCATAGGGAGTTTTGTTTGAGTCCTTTAACTAAACTCGATTCAAAGTATGAACTATAGTGCTGATAGCTTCCTTCCAGTATTTGATAGCAACATTCTTCTCAAACATTAGTGTCCTTGCACAATCCATGATGGATCTATTTCTTCTTTCAACTATTCCATTCTGCTCAAGAGTGCCAAGGGCTGATACTTGTCTTTTGATTCCTCTTTTGATGCAGAAATTGTTGAATTCATTTGAGATGAATTCACCCCCTCTATCTGATCTTAAGCATTTCAATATTTTTCCAGTTTCTTTTTCTACCCTAGCTAGATACCATTTGAATTTCTCAAAAGTTTCTAATTTTTCTTTCAAATACATAACAGTCATCATTCTAGAATAATCATCAACAAAAAGAATGAAAAAATTTTCTCCATTATAAGTTTCTATTTGAATGGGTCCACATAAATCAATATGCACATCTTCTGACTGATAATTTTTTCTATTAAATCTAGTCTTTCCCATTTTACCAATTTGGCAATTCTTGCATAATCCAACATCAAGTTTCTTCAAACTAGGAAGACTCTTACTCTTCTAAGTTTGCTAATCTTGACCATATTATCAAAGTTTACATGACATAGTCTTATGTGCCATACCCAACTTTATTCTACTTGAGCAATGAAACATGAACAATCACCAAGATCAAGATAAAATAGGTTACCTCTTGTTTGCCTACTTGATCCAATCAGATTTCCTTGGTTATCCAATAGTCTTTCCTTGCCATTCATGAATTCTACCTTGAATCCAATGTTGTTTAGCTATGCCACACTTAGAAAATTATGTTTTAGTCCTTCAACCCAATAGGCATTATCACATACAAGTTCATTGGTTAATGAGATTGGTCCTTTCCCTTTTATGCAACAAGGTTCATTGTTTCCAAACCTTACACTACCTCCATCATAGTGTTCAAAATGTTCAAACTTAGTTTTGTCTCCAGTCATATGGTGAGAACATCCACTATCTATGATCCATGTGTCATTTTTGTTAACATGAGAGACAAGTGCCATCTTATCTCCTTCATCATCAAATTCATCTTTTATAGCAATATACACTATTTCATCTTCACTGTTATCAGAATCTTTAGCCATAAAACAAGTTTTCTTACCTTTGTCCTTGTAGGATTTGTGACCTTTGAATTCCTTCTTGCCTTTGCACTTGTGGCTTTGCTTCTCTTCCTTGCCTTCTTTGTTTGGACACCTAGCAACAATATGAGAAATTTCTTCACAAGAAAAATAGATTAGAGGGATTTTACCTTTGTACTTTTCTTTGTTCCTAGAATATTTCTTTACAAGTAGAGCTTCAACAATTTTAAAATCACTGTCTAAAATTTCTTCAGCTTCTTCCTCACTTTCTAATTGATTATATTTTATTTTCTTACCTTTTTCTTTGAGTGAGAGTTTAGCTTCAAATGCAAATTCAATATTCTTCGAAGCAGGAACATAGTTGTCAAAGTTGTTTAGTTCAAAAGTTGTCAATCTTCCTACAAGTGCATCCAAACCTATCTTGTTATTTGGATCACATCTCTTTTCTTGAATATCAGAGACTCTAATTACATAGATAGGAAGGAAAGTTCTAAGTACTTTACTTGCAATAGTTTCTTCTTTGATTTCTCCTCCAGATGCTCTAATTGTACTAACACTGGCCTTAATCATTTCCAAATATTTTGCAATATTTTTATCTTCTCTCATCCTCATTTGATCAAATTATCCTCTAAGTCTTTCACTTTGGCTCTTCTTACATTTTTATCTCCTCTATATATTTCTTTTAGTTTATTCCATATATCAAAAGTAGTTTTACAGTCTTTGAACTCATCAAATTCAACATAACTAAGAGTAGATGCAATGTCAATCATCATGATGTTATAGTTCTTCTTCTCAACAATATCTTCAACTGATAATTTTTAAGTGGGAGTTTTATTTTCTTCATCAAGATATTTGCATCCTGAATCACTAATGGTAGCCAGGTGAAGCTTCATAAGTCCTTGCCATGCTGCAAAATTATCTCTATTCAGCTTTGGAATCTCTCTCTTGTAAGACATCCTGATCTTTAGCTTAGGTCCTTGAAACCTTCTCTACAAGCACCAAAAGCTCTGATACTAATTTTTGGAAAAAAGAGGAGTAACTAAGAGGGGGGTGAATTAGTTACCACTAAAATAAATCCCAAATCCCTTGGATGTCAATTATAAAATTCAAACTGGTAAAACTGATTACTATTGATACTTGGTAAACACAGAAATTATTGTAACTTGGTAAATGTAGAGTGTGAATTACTTTAGCAAGTCTTAAGATGTTATCATTAATTACTTGCAAGCATGAAAGAAATGACATGAACACATGAGACACCAAGATAACAATGAAATAACTTAATTGTGATGCAGCTGAATTCCTAATTACAGATCTCTGCTCTGGTTCATACTTGATTCTTCCTGATCGAATAATACTTTTCTACTCCACAAGGATATCTTCTTATCCTTCAAGTTTTCTTCCTCTTTTGTTATCTCTTTCAACTCATTCAACTTGCATCTCACACACTTTGAAATCACAACTTGACCATATACTTATACCTTCTAGATTGTTAAGTCGGCTCAAATACACATTAGAATAACCAATATTCATCACCTCAGTTGGCTAGAATCAATAGGTAAAATAATTAAGCTTTACATGCCAAAATAAGAAAATCCTTTGGTAGCCAACCCAACTTGGTAGAAACTAATTTTGAAGTGATTTTGTATGTTAACCAACAGAAGCTCGGTTAACATTGCAAACTTACAAAATTCTTTTGGTAACCGAGTGAACTTGGTTAACACTGATTTTTTTCAACTTCCCTTTGTTAACCATGTGAGCTTAGTTAACATTCATTTCTACATAACTTCCTTTGACACCCAAGTGAACTCAATAGATACTACCTTTTGTAAAAAGTAAACTCAAGAATACTCTGTAGACTAGGAAAATTGTCTTCACTAACCAAGTGAGCTTGGCATGCACTGACTATCAATTGATATGACATTTTTGTAACATCAAAGACAACACACAATTAATCAATTGTATCCAACAGGAAGGTCTCTGATAATATAGTTTCTCAACAATTTTATCACTACTAGAATATAACTTTTCTAATTGTTTCTTAGTTTGGGTTAACTCTCATTTCATAGTAGTATTGTACTTCTCAAGTTTTGCATGCTCTATCTTGATGGATTCAAGTTTAGATGTCACTTTTGTAAGATGGGATCTTAGATTTGTATTCTCAAATTTCAAATCTAACTCAACCTTTTTATCATTTTTCTTCAAACTTAGCTTTAGTTCAATAATCTTCAACTCATGTTTCAAAATCTCATTTTATTTCTTTAATATTGATACCTCATCACTATCTTGTGTCTACTCTCTAGGTTCCCTTTTGGATTTGAAATGATCAATCGTATCTTTCAATTTCCCAATGTAGTCTTTTGTATCTTCACATCTTTCATTCAGGTTATCTCTTTCTTCAATAAGAAGATCAATTTGCTCAAGGGATTCTTCAAGATTCCTTTATAACTATTCCATGTTCATAGGGATCTTACTCAAGATGTTAAGCATCTTCAGAGTAATTTTGCTTTGATACTAATTGTTAGAAATAGGTAATACTTAGAGAGGGGTGAATCGATATACTATAAACTTTTTCCCAAAACTAAACAGTGTTAATTACTTTATCATATGCATATAAAATTAAACTATCAATGTTGAATAGTAATAACAACCATACACAAAGAGAACTCATAACACCATTTTTTTTTTAACTATAGAAATCTTGGCCAAGGGAAAACCCCAATGGGGATGGTACCCACAAAATGATCCACTAAACAAAGTATCTTGTTAAGGATGTTGAACCTGTTAGGAGTCTATTATGTACATATAGTGTTCCATTCCTTATTAGAGGACTAGGCCATATTAAAAGCCTCAACCATGTTAGGAGTTGGTATATACAATTTTAAAATGTATCCAAGATGAGTCCATTGTCCAAACATGCAATTATACAATATAGTTCCTTTATACAAAAGAGATAGATACAAAAACCTCTTTATTGTTGATATCTTCAATATTTGATCTTTTCTTTGTTTCTCTTCACATAATGCTAATCATACATCATCATTTATATCAATACAATTTACATATGAGTTTACATATCACATACAACTCACTCTCACTACTTTGCATAATATAATATTTCCTTTATACCTTTTCATTTTACAAAATCTATCCAATCAGCCTTCACTCTTTCACATGCTTGAAAAAATACAAAATTAATTATTTCTCTCTTAGGGTTAACATATAGGATATCATCACTAATTATTTAAGTAATTATTTCATAACCAAAATAATTCCTTAACTTGTAATTCACCATTTATGATTATGCTATGTGCTTCTCTATTCACTTCCTTTACTCGTGTTTATTCTATAACTCCTTATGTAATATCCATACAGAGATGCACACTTACATGTACATCATCTTGACATATTGTACTATGTTTTTTTAATTGGATAATGCCAACAATTCCCCTATCATCTATACATTTCAAAAATTGTCCCTATTCTACTGGATAGTTGTCTAATACTCAAACAATTTTCTTGTCTAATTGTGGAATCTTTATCATGACATAGTGTCTTCTTTACACAAGGTATATATTTCCATAAATGGCAATCCTAATTCTATTCCAACTTACCCTACTTATCCATATTGCCAACAAAATCTAGTTTGTTTATAGCCTTGTTGGTAATTTCTTCTTTTTCTCCTTTTCTAGGCTTTCTCAAAATATAACTTATCTACTACTTAAATTTTGTGCTTGGCTTGGTTTATTTGTAATATTTTCTACTTGTCTAAAGCACTAAATGGATGTTGAAGGTTATACAAACTTCATTAGTTTTTTGTTTGTATCTTAATGTCTAGGGTGCATTATGTTTGAGTTGGTTTCAAAATTGGTACCTCGTCTAGCTCAATAGATTCTACCATAAGGGGGGGAACTAAAATACTAATTATCAATTTTAAATATTATTTTTATATAATTTTTTATTTTAAACTCTTTCACACTAAAGTAGTACTATCAAAATTTGATATAATTTTATTTAATTATCAAAATATAATTTTATTTAATTATCAAAACTCGGTAAATTATTTAAAATGATATTAATTTACTTTATTAATATTTTGATCTTGATGATTAAAAAGGGATAACTATGAATATTTAATACCTAATCTAAACACAATCAGAAAGGGAAAATATCTAATATTGAAAATCATCCAATGTTTTTAAGATGTGTGCATTAAAAATCAAGAATTTTAACATTATTTTACAACGTAGATTTAAACATTTGGAAAGAAGAAATAGGTTGAACCAAGTGACATTTAAGGTGTAAAGAGCTATATTAAACTCCATAATCATATATTTTGGTATTTCATGTAGTTAAAAACATACAATAGGATGAGAAATATATGAGATAGGAAATAAAGGTCCCATTTGGCATATTGTTGGACTACAATAGCATCCTTTAGGTTTTCTTAAATTTCACTGTCACGCCTTGTTCCTTATTTTTATTCAAAAGTATGTATTATAGAAAAAAATTTAGAACAAAGTTGTAGATTGGATAACTAATCAAAATAAGAAATTACTATGGGTAGCTTACTTATCTAGGATTTTTTCATAGTATTTATTCAAAGGTGATTCACGTGGTCAATTCCAAGATTCTTGGGTTTTGGTGTCCAAACATGGCCATTATCGGAAGGGAAACATTCTCATATTTGTGTGAAAGAAGAAGTGGTTTTTGAAGGATTCTTGTATAGGAGGTTTTAAAGGTTTGGAAAATGAATTTACTACCTTGTCAAGGTTGAGAATGCCAATATCATGAGAAACTAAGATGTAGATGATTTGTTGTAACTAAAGATCTAATTAATTTCACCACTAACTTGCACAATGTGAAACATACAAATGAAATAAACAAGTAATAAAAAAGTAATTTAAACATTGACACATAAAATACTTTGACACTTATTTTTTTCATGTGGAAACTCATGGCTGGAGGAATATGACAATTAGTACCGCAAATATTCACTATTGCATTAATAAATGGTTTTGTTAGATCATTATATCCACCTAGTTAAGAGTATTAAGCATTGTTAGAAGATTTACAATATAAAATCTATTAGGATCTACCATTTTAATGGATTTAGATCTCCTTCTAATATTTACCTAGTTAAAAGATTTCTTCTTCGAGCTTGTTAGGATCCTACACACCATGTTAGGAGTGATTTTTTTAAAGCATTTTCCTTGCTAACCTCTTAAGATTAAGAGGTAACGGTTGATCATAAAGTTACACATTGCATGAAAAATCCAATTGTTTCACTTTCAATTCTCTACTTTATATTAATTCTAACACACTATATTAAAATTATCCTTTACAAACTTCACACTATGCATCAACAACAACTATAACACATTGATCTTCAATCACCTTTATACTATTCTTGAGGAAGTGAAAAAACTATAACTGGATTTACACAAGTCTCCCTCAAGCCCATCTCAAATCTTATGAGAAAAAGATAACTCTTAAAACTTTGTTCCTTCATGTCAGTCTCATCATAACTAACCTTTTTCTTTGAAACCATGTACTATGCCAGTTCATTATTCTTTGATCATGTTATATCTTCATCCTATATGTATTTCCAATAGATTTTCTTTTTGATCTCTATCAAAACACCTTCGTCCATAACAATTCTACTTCCAAGTTTTCACATACTCAAATTACCAAAATTGTCTCTACTTTACAAGGTTTATCCAACACTTAACCATTTCTCCTATATGATCATTCAAATTACTAGTATACCTAATTTTTGACATCTAGATCATCTAGTTTTTAGTAATGACAAAATTAGAATTCAATGATCCATCCAAAATAACATGTGTGATAATCTTAATCATCATCATGATACCAAAAGAGAATACACAACTATTATAACACCCTACTAGGAAATACAGAAGAAATTAACCTAAAACATCTTATTAAAAGTTTATAGAAGAATTTAGAAAAAATGGTTGATTTGCATAAAAATAATGGTAGAAGTGTGAAAAAAATACAATATATATACACATAAATGAAACTCAAGCATAGATAATAATTCTCAATGGTTCCCTAACATAGAATTACATATATTTTAATTAATTATACAAATTAATCATAAGTATTAAGTCTCACGCATAGATGAGTATTGCATACAATATCACATAAGTAAGTAAATAGATACAATTGATACCATATTGTATACATAATGAAACAACATCTACTATACAATTCATAGGGTTATGTCATAATAAAAAATTAATAAGGAGTACCATCTTAAAATGGACACACTCATTATTTAAGACCTTTTAGTTCCTATCCTCTAGCAACCTTATGGACCATGGATGGATTCATGTTTGATGACCTCTTTCTCTTTTTTTGTCCCATATTTTCCACAAATGAAACTTCTCAGACCTTAGGGTTCAGTCCTTGTGGACCAACTCTAAAACAAGTCAACTTAAGTTGACCTAGTCCCCATGGATTTTAAATCCTAGGGACAATTTTGTCTCAGAATTTTAAATTTAATAATCTAGTAATCTTGTTAGTTTTTTTTTTTTTCATGCCCAAAAATTAGAATAAAAGGAACCCTATGCACCTCATTTTGACATCACTAGACATCCATGAACATCCAAAAGCTCATTGGGCAAGTTCAATCCTTCAAGCAAGCAAATTTTCATCAAGCATTCAAGATATTCAAATATTCAAGGATCCTTAGTGAGAAATTTCTCTTCAAGATCTAGCATTTTATTGGCCATCAAGGGAGGATATCTACTTTTGGGTATTCATCATTTTCTTTGTTGATACACATTTACATCCATGGATCCATGATGTCTTCTTAGTAGTCCATTACATTTGTGGAGATATTGTACTATTAGAAACAATAGTCCACCAAGATAACTGAGGAGGGTGGGGGGGTGTTCAATCAATTATCCAACAATTAAAACATTTATCTTCTTTAAATAAACTTAACAACTCAACTATAGTAAATAGCAACCATAATAAGATGCACATAGACAATTACACCAGATATGTCAACTAGGGAAACCCTTGATCAGAGGAAAAACCCTAGTGGAAATGATACCCACAAGATGATGTACTAATATAAATATTCCTTATTAGAGGATGGACCCTATTAAGAGTCTATTACAACATTTAGTATATATGAGTCCATGTTAGGAGACTTTGAATCCCTGTTAGGAGATTCCAACCCTATTAGGAGTTGTAGTACAATGTATGCAAGAAGAGCCCACTACCAAAACATGCAATTTTGATTACAAGAAGAGCTCACTACTTAAACCTACAATTTACTATTATGTTCTTCTTTCCTTTTTTCTATCAACCAAACCAAACAATATCAAACCTTGTAGACTAGGTTAGAAACCTCAAATCCAAATATCAAACCTCAAATTACATAATAGAACCTTGGCAATAAAGTTTCCTTCACTTCTGCTCTGCTCTACTTAACTTCACATTTCGCTCTCTCTACTACTTACAATCACTTCTAATCAATACAATTCCATGATACATGATAAAAGAAAATGTGCTTCCTTTATACAAAGAACATAAAACAATTCCCCGAGTCAGCTGTTAGACCTTCTCAATTAATTAGTATAGGACCACATTAAGAACAAGTTATACTTAGCGAAAACATTAATCTTCCACCTTGCAACTCGAATATCTTTCTGTACATGTAATATTATGATGAGAAAACTTAACCATGTCATTACCAACATGTCTTATTCACATCCTCAACCTTGATTTTCATAATAACAACTTTGATAAGAGATATAATAAGTTTGTCAGAACATGCCTCTATAAACTCTATCTTAGAATAGACATCACCAAAACTTACATAACTTCTTCCAAAGTTATCATTTCTTCTTCTTATGTTAATTACATATACTAGATACTCAAAAGTATCTCTCATAACCTTGAATAGTGAGAATACTCAACTAGTCATCTGTACCAACTTGATCTTTCCATTATTCTTTTGTCAGATACCACAGAAGACTACTATGTTAACATCAATGAAAAACTCAGTCATGAATGTAAAATATCATCATAGAAATATATCTACAATACTCCCCCATAGGAATATCATCATAGTTCATGCTTCCAACAATCTCCCCCTTTGGCATTGATGGCAACACAAATGAAAAACATCTAGTTCCAAGAATACCAACAAGATTGTTAATCTTTCTTTTCAAATTCTCTTCATCAATCATTCTCCCCCATTGATATACCTCAATGTTCTTTCCATCAAACTATCATTCCATTTTTTACTTCTCTTGAACATGTTGTACTTGTTCTTTCTTGTCTTTTCTTCTCCCCATGATCTTTTCCTCATGATCTTCTCCCCCATGATTTTTCCCCTCATGATTTTTTTCATGTCATACTTCTCCCTCATTGACATCAATGTCAAAGGTTTTAGCAACCATCAAACTCTACAAAATTTGATTCTTACTAGCTCAAGTGTCTAAAGACATTGTTCATTACAACACCAACAAGAATCATAAATGACTTTGTCCATCATAGTACTCCCCCATACAAGAAGCATCATCATTCAGTCTAGACAAACAATGGTGCTATGTTACACTGGACTGATGCACTCTTGCATCATCTACTCAAATTTAGGAAGGGGCATAACCCCTAGCATACCTCACAAATACCCAAAAGTCTCTTTGGGAAGAGACTTAGTGAATATTCCTGCAATCTTCTCTTTAGTGCTCATATACTCCAATCTAATTTCCTTTTCTACAACTTTCTCTCTTAACATGTGATACTTAATAGAAATTTTTTTGGTCTTTGAATGCAACACTAGATTCTTAGACATATTTACTATTCTTGTGTTGTCACAATTTATTGCAATAGTTTCATTGATTTCTATTCTTATATCTTTCAAAATCTACTTCATCGAAACAACTTGATTATAATTGTTTGCTATTGCAACATATTCTACTTTGGCTATATTTTGCAAGGTACAATCCTACTTGTTTCTTAGCTAAGAAACCAATCTTCCTCCAAGAAAGAAGGCTCCACCAATGGTGCTTTTTATATCATCCATATTGCCTGCCCAATCACCATCAGTATAAGCACTTAGAGTAAAATCATTAGATCTATCATACCACAATCTGAACTCTAGTTTTCCTTTTAGTTATCAAAATATCCTTTTAACTTCTACATAATGTGTTTCTCTAGGATCAGCTTGGAATATTGCAACAATCCCAACTTCATTTGCTATATCTAGCCTTGTTTGAGTCAAATATTGCAAACCTCCAATCATAGATTTGTACTTCTTCTGCTCAATAGTAGGTGTCTCATCCTTTGTAGATAACTTCTGTCCAACTAACATAGGTTTTCCAACACGTTTTCATGTTTCCAAACCATACCTTTTCAATAAATCTTTCAAATACTTAGTCTAAGAAATAAAGATTCCTTCTTTATTATGTACAATCTATAATCTATCACTTTCATTACCATTTCCTCCAAATATGATATCATCAACAAATATTACCAAAATCATCAAACCATCATCAATTTCTTTCCAATATAGATTGGTATTTCTATACTGAGTATGGCTGGTAGAGGTGATCATTGGAATAGGTCCTTAACTACAACTAACTAAACAATCAAACTGAATCTACTTACCTCCCTCATCCATACCCTTTCCCCCATTCAATTGGCCTACCCCACCAGATCTCTGCCAACTAAACCCTTCTCTATATAGATAGCATGTAACCCTAGGCTATAGTAAGTGAGAGGAGAGGGCTTTGCATTAATGCACAGCTGAGGATATCATGGAGCTGATTGATTGGTTGGAAAGGAATGTTAACTAAGATGGACTACTTATGAATGAATTACTCCATCTTATTGATAGTCGATATTGTTAGTCCCTACCCCCTACCTATATAGCTTAGTTCAAGGTGCATTATAGATAGCTTGATTATTGGGGGCCCTATGGACCAAATGAACTCTTCAATAATCTATTTTAGGGGAGGGGTATAGACAGACTATTTAGTGCAGTGCACCGATGCTAGTATCCATGAGTTATCCATTCCCACTTGTCCTCCACCTCCACTAGTAAGTAGGTTGGGCCATTCAATTCCCATAGAATAGTAGGGAAATAAAAATTTTAGGGCTAGAATTCTATGGAGGCCCTCAGTATAGATTACTATCTGCCATACCTTTGGTATATCCAAGCTTTGTCAAATTCTTGTCCAACCTTGCATACCAAGTTTTGGGTGCTTGCTTCAAGCAATACAATGCTTTCTTCAATTTGCATACTATGTCCTTATCATATGTCAAAGGACAACTTTCAGGGTGCTCTATGTACACTTCTTCTTCAAGTTCTTCATTCAAAAATGTTGACTTGGCATCCATTTGATACACTTTGAATTTCTTATATGCTACATATGCTAAGAATAATCTTATTGCTTCTATTTTGGCCACTAGAGCATAGGTCTCATCAAATTCTATTCCTTCTTGTTGTGAGTAATCTTTACATACCAATCTTGCCTTGTTCCTCACAACTTCTCCTTGTTCATTCATCTCGTTCCTAAATACCCATTTAGTTCCTATCACATTCTTGTTTGCTGGTCTAGGGACCAATTCCCATGTCTCATTCTTTACTATCTAATCCAATTCCTCTTTCATAGCTTGCTTCTAATGATCATCTTTACATGCTTCATCTACATTCTTAGGTTCAACTTGAGATATCAAACATAGTTCTTCATTGACTCTACTTCTTGTCATCACACCTTTATCTTTGCTTCAAATGATCTACTTGGATGGGTGATTCTTTATCATATTCTTTCCCAAAGTAAGAGTTTCTATCTCAACTCTTGGCTATACTGAAGGTTTCAAGCTTTGTTCCTACCTTGGCTCTCCTTCATTCTAAATCATTATTAGTCTCAAAAAGATACTTCATCATTCCTTGGTTTAGTAACAACATCATCATCTGAATTGTAATCAACTATTCTCTCTTGTATCCTGAATTTCTCATCAATTCTCACATTTGCACTTTCCATAATAGTTTTATTTCATAGATCCTAGCATCTTTAAGCCTTGATTTTCAATGAATAACCAAGAAACATACCTTCATCACTTCTAGCATCAAACTTACCAATATCATCATTTCTTTTGATATAGCACTTACTACCAAAAATTCTGAAATACTTAATTGTAGATGAGTGACTAAACCACAGTTCATAAAGGGTCTTGTTTGTGTCTTTCCTAACTTGCACTCTATTCATAGTGTAGACTGTTGTATTCACAGCTTCTCTCTAAAACATCTTGGATACATCATTCTCAGCTAAGATAGCTCTTGTTGCTTCTCTCTGCAATGTCATTCTGTTCAGGTGTTCTCAGAGCTGATAACTATCTTATGATTTCATTTTCTTCACAAAACATGTTAAACTCATTTGAAGTAAATTATCCTCCTCTATCTGATCTTAAACATTTAATCTTCATATCAGATTCATTCTCAACTTTATTCTTGAATATCTTGAACTTATCAAATGCCTCAGATTTCTCTTTAAGAAATGCAACCCACATCATTCTAGAAAAGTCCTCAACTAGAATCATTAAATACCTTTCACCATAGAATCCTTTAGTCTTCATAGGATAGCTGAGATTTGTGTGTACAATCTTTAATTTTTTTGTAGTAGTAAACTTCTTGCTAGGAAAAGAAGTTATGTTATGCTTTGTCAAAACACACTCCTTGCAAATTGTGTTAGTAGGTTTTATAATCTTAGGAAAATCTATAACTGCAAACATACTACTAGTATTCACAATACTATCAAAGTTTATATGACAAAATCTCTTATGCCATAACCAACTATCATCTATTTTTGCAACCAAAAATGTCATTTTAGTAGGATTCAACTAAAATACATTACCTCTAGATCTAGTTCCTATTCTAATTACCTTTCCATCTTTATCTTTGATCATGCATGTCTTCTCTATGAATTATAACTGATAACCTTTGTGCACTAGTTGTCCAACACTCAAAAGATTGTGCTTCAAACCATCAACAAAATATACATCCTCAATGTTAGTTTTACCATTAAGAATTATAGTTCCAATACCTTTAACTTGGTATGTTGCATTGTTTCCAACTCTAACAATGCCTCCATCTTGACTTTTGAATTCAAAAAACTTGTTCATATCACCAGTCATATGATGTGAACAACCACTATTAATTATCCAATCATATTTCTTTTCAACCTATGACACCAAGGCTACTTTCTCTAGACTTTCTTCTTGAATTGCCACAAATCCAATTTCATCATCACTAGCACTTACTGCTTGTTCATCAGAATCATTTTCTTCATTTGCATACAAACACTCTCTATCTCTTCTAGGTTTGTAAATTCCTTTATAATTTTTCTTTCGTTTAGGACACTTAGATGCATAATGACCATATTCATCACAAGTCTAGCATTTAAAGATGTTCATACCACCTTTTTCTCTTCTTACCAAAAGGGCTACTCCTTCTTCAATACTTATGTCCTCATAAGATATGTTATTGCTAGCAAAATCTCCTCTAGCACTTGTGCTCCTTGATAAACTAGGTTGAATATTCAAGGCACTGAAAGTTGTCTCTATTCTTGTCAATTCTCCAGACTATCTAAGCTCATTCTCAACTACTTAAAGTCTTCCAAGAAATATCTCCTTTGTGAAATATTTGGTACAAGATATCAACAACTATATCATTTGAACTACTCACTTAAATGGTAGTGTTAAAGTCTTCAATATCTTCCATACAACCTCATCATCTTCTTTGGTTCCTCCTTGAGATTTAATACCTGTAGTAATTTCTAATATTCTACCTACATATGTTCTTATGGATTCATCATCCATCATTTTACCATCTTGAAATGCACAAATCCAACTTTGTAGTCTCAACTTCTTAGAATGTGCATCACCTTCAAAACTAGTTTTCAAAGCTTTCCAAATCAAATGTAAAGTAAAAAGTAACTTTGCCTTATTGTATTCAATTCCAAGAAGTGTAGTCAATGGTGCTTCTCTAGCTCTCATGTTGTACATAAAAATATCTCTTTCTTCCTTAGTACAAGTTTCCAAATTCTTTTCAACAATGATTCTATTTGCTGATTTTGTCAAGATCCAATATCTCAGACCCATACACAATAGGTGTGTCTTCATCTTTTCCTTCCAGCTATCATAATTTTTTCCATCAAACTTTGGACTATATTTCCTAAACATGCTTGTCATGAATCTCCCAAAGTTGTTAAACTTTATCTTCAACGACCTAATGCTCTTATACCAATTGTTAGAAACAATAGTCCACCAAGATAACTGAGAGGAGGGGTGGGGGTGGGAGGGTGAATTAGTTATCCAATAATTAAAACACTTATCTTCTTTAAACAAACTTAACCATTTAGCCAAAGTAAACAACAACCATGATAAGATTCACATAGACAATTACATGAGATATGTTAACTAGGGAAACCCTTGATCAGAGGGAAAGCCCTGGTGGGAATGATGTCCACAAGATGATGTACTAATATAGATATTCCTTGTTAGAGGATGGACCCTATTAGGAGTCTATTACAACATTTAGTACATATGTGTCCTCATTAGGAGACTTTGAATCCCTGTTACGAGATTCCAACCCTATTAGGAGCTGTAGTACAATGTATGCAAGAAGAGCCCACTGCCCAAACATGCAATTTAAATTACAAGAAGAGCTCACTACTCAAACTTGCAATTTACTATTATGTTCTTATTTTCTTTGTTTTATCAACTAAACCAAACACTATCAGACCTTATAGACTAGGTCACAACCCTCGGATCCAAATATCAAACCTCAAATCACACAATATAACCTCAGCAATGAAGTTTCCTTCACTTCCTCTCTACTCTACTCAAATTTGCATTTCGCTCTCTCTACTACTTACAATCACTTCTAATCAATACAATTCCATGCTACATAATAAAGGAAAATGTCCTTCCTTTATACTAAGTCCATAAAATAA
The DNA here is from genome assembly GCA_028749045.1 of Cupressus sempervirens. Lineage (NCBI taxonomy): Eukaryota > Viridiplantae > Streptophyta > Pinopsida > Cupressales > Cupressaceae > Cupressus > Cupressus sempervirens. The sequence continues at coordinate 263,078,236 of CM053791.1, read as the reverse complement.
TTCCCTGAGTTGGTTGTTAGACCTTCTCAATTAATCATTATAGGACCACATTAAGAACACGTTATACTTAGCAATAACATTAATCTTTTGCCTTGCAACTCAAATATATTTCTGTACACATAATATTATGATGAGAAAACTTAACCACATCATCACCAACATGTTTGCTTCACATCCTCAACCTTGATTCTCGGAATAACAACTCTACTAAGAGGTATAACAAATTTACTATAACATGCCTCTATAAACTCTATCTCAAAACAGACATCACCAAAACTTACATAAATTCTTCCAGACTTATCATTTATTCATCTAACATTAACTACATATACTAGATACTCAGAAGTATTTCTCATAACTGGGGATAGTGAGAATACTCTACTAGCCATCTATACCAACTTAATCTTTCTGTTGTTCTTCTATTAATTACCATAGAAGACTACTATGTTGACATCAATGACAAATTCAGCCATAAATGTAACATATCATCATAGTAACATATCTACAATACTCCCCCATAGGAATATCATTAGCATTCATGCTTCCAACATTTACATCCTTCATTGTGAATTTGATATGATCTACAATATACAAGAATTACAAATCCTTCTTGACAAGGCTTTCTACAAGTAAGGTGAATATTTATATTTTTCTTTCTTTCCTTTACATATTTACATTTTATTTTCAAGATTAATTCCTCAATCTATAGATTGACCAAGGCAAGCTCTCATCCACCCAAAATAAAAATCAATCTTTTCTATGTGTAGGGGAAATCTATTAAGATTATGACCAGTAATTCAAAAAACATTCATTGAACCATTTCGAAAGAAATTGGGTCTAACTTGTTACTATATCCGAGGAACATAGTGACCTCATGGTAAAGCATCTGGAACATGAGAGACCAGGTCAAAATCTTCTTGAGGCCCCAAAAAACTACTATTTTTTTGGTGTTTTATTGTGATCGTGAATTTATAGTTAGAAGTTCCCTCTATCCTAGATTCATGATTTTTGGAGTAAAGAGGCATATACCAATACACATTTCAAGGTGAGTATTTTATCATTTATTTTAGTTTTTATTCTAGAACTATTTTCATATCTTAATTTTCTATTTATTTCTTAAATTTATCACCTACATCTATCTTACACTTCTCATTAAATAATTAGCTCAATTTTAGATTTACATTTACACATCCTTAATCAAATTTACATTGCATAAAAGAGGACTTTCTTGCACACTTCCTTCATATAATTTGAGTTTGTCATTTGCATCCCTTTATTCTTTTTGTTTTTGCTAATCTTACTTGAGTTAAATTGAGAATTATGTTTGGAAGCCCCTCTTTCTCTTGTATTGTGTGCTTCCATTTGTTCATTAAACATTTTGGTGAACTTGACAAGTCTCCTCTTTTTTATTGTGAAGTTATATCTCTTGATTTCCCTTATTTCAATCTTTGCATTAGGTGTTTGTCTTCTTTTGGTGAACCCAATCACTCTTTCTTAGAGTTACATCTTTCTTAGATTGTGTTTTTGCATTTGATGGTGAACCTGACACATGTCTTCTTTTTAACTTTT